>JAWWLR010000002.1:42890577-42901231 GCA_035041075.1 Acraspis erinacei
AGGTGAAATTGGCAGGACATTGCAAAGTAGAATTTACGAACATGAAAGAGATTCTAGAATTGGTAATTTAAATACAGGTTTTTAACAACATTCATGGAGATTTAATCATGTTTTTGATTTTTATAGTATTAAAATCTTGGCCAGAGAAAACAATACTTTTAAATTACGTATTATTAAATCAATTTTTATTGATAAATATATCAAAACTTCAATGAGCTTAAGAACTGAAACAATGAATATAAACAAAATTTACCAAGACATTATGCATTAACTCACCCCCAACCATTCCAAATTCTTTTTACTTAATTCAATAGTATTTGATTCAATCTTATATTCTCCAGCTTCAGAACGCCTTTTCATCATATGTTTATAAAAAGTATTCACTCTACAATTACGACTTTTCATAACGGTAAGTCAATGATGTGACCCTTTCATAAAATATTGGAGCATCTAAAATATCTTGGAGGCTTCAATTGCATTTTTAAGTCTTTCTAACCATTTTTTGAAATTAATTTTTTTGATAAAATATCGCATTTACTTTTTGTTTCAGGTATGTTTAATCAAAATGTTTATTTTGGCTAAAACCACTATCCTTTTTACGACATAAATTATGCGACATTTACATTCATAAATATTCTTTTTATTAAATTATAGATATGTGTATCAACTCGTGAGAAAGACGCGCAGTGTGGTCGAAACGTTGAGGTTTATCACTTTTATATTGAAAATGTGACGTAATTTAAGATTGAGTTTTTCAGAGTTGGATAATTTTTTAATTGAATTTCGTACCTGCACAGCGGCCGAAAAATGGGCCATTTCGTACGGCTCCGGGTGGATCCAATCTCCGTTTTCAAGAGATTTTAAAACCCACTCGAGACTCACAAGCCAACAGCCTCTTATAATCCCTTTTAATAAATTTATGGTTCGCACTCCAGTGCTTACCACGTGAGTCGTTTTACGGGACACGTTCAATTCCATCTCTGCTTTACCCAGTTGTTTTACAACACTCTTTACTAAACTTTTGTCTCTGTAGGAAAAAAATAAAGCATTACAATTAGTGATTTCTAAAATAATAAGAAATAAAAATATAGTACGAAAAAATTAAAAGTATTATATTTTTTCTGCAAATATAAGAAGCACGTTTTAAAAACAATAAATAATATTTTGAAAATGTTACTCATTAGATAAGCCAGTCGTGACAATAATCCTCTTCGAAATTTTTTTATTCTTCTCAACTTTTTTCTTTGGTTCAAAATCATTAAACGAACTCCTGCCCCCTTCCGAGTTCTCGCTCTCCTGAAATTTCACCTTATTCCTTTCCATTTCAGTCACCGCACCAGAACTCGCAATTTTTTTTATAACTATCTTTTTTCGCAATACTTTTCTATTTTTTTTACGCTTCGTCAAATTTTGAGTTTGATGATTGGCTGGCATGTCTCCCCCTGATTCGACACTGGATTCAGACGACTCCAAGTCATTTGATGGTTCTTCTGTCTTTTGCGTTTTTTGTGCTCTTAGAGACATTTGTGTTCTTTGCGTATTCTGCATTTTCAGCCATTTTTTGTTTTTTCTTCTTTTTGGAAATATGATTCGTTTAGGGGATGGAGTTAGACTTCTAGCTGGACTCAAAGAAAGTTGTTGAGAGCGACCTCGTAAAGGGTAAAGTTTTTTTTTCCGTGGCTTTTTCGAATTATCTGGTGACGAATCTTCGGCTTTTGAACTTTTGTTTGACTCAGTTGTTGTTATTTTTTCAATGGATTCACTGGAAGGTTGAGTTGCGTCTGATCCATAATTGCTTAATGCTGGATGTCTGTAATAATTCAAAAAATGTTAACTATTAAGGCGTATAGAATTTTTAACGATTTAAATTTCAAACTATATAATTTAAAACACTTTTAATCGTACGTCAAATTTAAATAAATATCAAGGAATTTCAAGAGACTTGAGTGTGGATAGCAAGGAGTTTTTAACGACTTTTTGAAGTATTTCGTGTGTGATTAAGTTCTAAAATTGAAAAAATCTAAGTATCTCAACAGAAATGAAATAATTTCAGAATATACAAAGGGATTTTCAATAACTTCAATGGATATCAACGTATTTGAAAAGATCTCAATTTATTTCAAGGAATTTCATGATCTTTTCAAGGCATTCCATAAAATGTTCAACATTTCATTAGAATTTGCGGGCTTCAGCGAATTCCAGCTGGATGGGGTTTTTGAGACATTTCTTTCATTTCTTCATGATAACACGTAACATTTGCAAAAAAAAACTCATTTTACCTTTAAATTTTTAAACATTTATAAAAAATGTAAAAATTTCGCAATGTTTATTAGAAAAATACGCGTCTCCTCATTCCTCACGTGCAAAAACATATTTCATAGGTAAAGTAATCCTAAACATGTCACCACCCGGCCTGCATGATTTGAAATGGATACGGTTTTAACCAATTAAAATCTTAACCTTTTTAAACGGACTGTACTCCAAAGTCAATATTTCGTTTACTTTGTGCTATTTTTATCCTTCTCTAGATTTTCATTGGATTTCCAAAAATTGTATATCATTTTAATGACCAAGAGATTTCAAGAGATTTTCAAGAATTAAAAAGGATTTAAAGGTTACTTAAAATATGGAAGATTTCCAAGGAATTTCACGGGATTCCATAGGATTTCAAAGGATGTTAACAGAATTTGAGATATTTGAAAGGTTTTAGGGAATTTCAAAGGATTTAAACATTAAACTGGATTTGCAAGGTATTTCGGAGAATTTCAAAGAATTGCATGCATATGCAAGAGATTTCATAAGAGTTCATGGGATTTCTTAAGATTTCAAGTGGTTTTAAGGGATTTCACTTTTGTTCAAAAATGAACTATTCGAACTTTTTTTATGTGCACTATAATTTTTAGAATGTTATGCAGTATTGATTATTAAAAAAATCTATTATCGAAATTTCGTACAACTTCGCGATTCAAAAGATTTCATATGATATGAAGGGATATTTTAGTTGACTTAAGCTTGAAGAAAAAATTGCATAGCATTTAATAATTCCGTGGGATTTCAACGAATTTCAATGTATTTTAATTTGATTTACTAACATTTCATAGGTTTAAACGAAATTTGAAAGACTTTAGGGAATTCCATGGAAGGTGAAAGCACCAAATTGCAACAGTGGTTAATGCCTCGGAGATTTATTTGTTATTTCTAATCCGTCTCTCTTGAACAATTTCTAAAAAATTATCATTTACAAAACTTAAGTTTTTAATTATAAAATTCAAAACTGTCCTATTTCAGAAACCCATTTATTTGGAAATTGTCAAATTTTAAGAGCTCTAAACCGAAAGTATTAAACTTCACATCGCTTGTAATGCTTTCAATGTAAAATCGTTCAGCTGTTGTCTGAGACTTGAAAAAAAGAAAGCATTCAGAAGAATAATTTTTAATTAATACTAATTCGCTTATTTTAAATTCACTAAATAGGTTATTATCGAAAATGATGATCAGTCTAAAGAGATTTTCAAGTAAAACTAGAGCGAAAACAATGTTCAAAATTTCAATAACGGAAAAAATCTCAGTATATTTAGATTAATTTATAAAAAAAGTAAAAAAGAATGAAAAACATAAACAAAACAGCTATTATTATATTGACGAATTACCTTCCTATCACCTTCAATTTTCTTAACTGCTTCGGATTTGTTGCAACATTTTCAACTGAAGCGTTAGTTTTCTCCGAGAAATTGGTTTCGTTACTTTTTTCTGAGGCGTTGAAATGTAAGTTGCTTGCAAACGTATTTTGCTTAATTTGAGATTTCCATAAAAATGATCGACTTATAGGTAGTGGAGTGCCTTCAACGCAGCTCGTTTCACCTGTGGCATCATTTGTAGAATTCATACTCCGAGAACTTCGAAAAGTGCGAGTCATTTGTGCACTTGTTGAAGGTTTCACGAAAAGACCTTTCAAACGTTGTATCAAAGATACATTTTCTAAAGATTCTGACGAAGAACTCTTTGAAGGAGAGTTCATTATCACTGAATTTGATTTATTTGGAAGGTTATCTGATTTATTCTGAACTGAATTTGGTTTATCCGAATCCGGAATTGATTCAACAGATACTGCACTTCTTCGAATAAAAACTGCATTTCTTTGGTCTGACATAGTATTTGATTTAGCAGGGAATGTACATGCTCGATTTCCAGTTGTACTTGATTTACGTCTATCTGAATTTGGTCCAACTGGATCCGAATCTCTGACAGCAGCGTTTCCTTCATCTGAAACTGGATGTTCTTCAACAGTCCCTATTTTTCCAGAACTTTTTCCTGTAGCAATTACACCGAGTGTTAATTTTTTTCTCGTAGATTTTGGAAGGTAATCCAAAGAAGTGTTAACTTTGAGTGAAGAACGAATTGCGCACGAACTTTGTTGGGTTTGTTTTGGATGTTTGCTGCTGTCACATGAACTGCTTGAGCAGACTGAAAATTCAAGAGGGCAACCTTGAGTTCAGTTACGAGAATTATTTGTAAACAAATTTGTGGTGAACCCCAAGTTTTCGTCAATTTTAAGTTTATTACGTTTTCATGTGATATTTATATTTTACCCATTTACAAAAACGATGCACTTTAACTAATCACACAATCACCGAACACAATAGACCAAACAAATAATGGAATTAAGTTTAGATTTGCCATTAACCCATTTCTGAACACTATCAATTTTTCTCTCATTCCCGAACTAGTGTTTTCAACTCCCCCAATCCCTGCAGTTCCACTTTGTTCTCACCAAAGATTCAACACATTTTTCGAACTTTTAAACTTGAATATCATAAATAAACAAAAATCTTGATGTAAATACTGTTATACTTTTACACTTAAAAATAAAACATGTACACAGGCATATTTTGTTAAACATTTTGATAATGTTCCGGAAATATCTATGATGTCCATGAATATTCTGGAATACTCCGTAATTGGCTAAAATACTGATTTTTTATTGGAACTGAATAATTGTCGCCAAATTTTTTTCAAGGTAAGTGGTACTCTTTTTATGTTAATTGAGAGCAGCAATGAGACTTTGAAGTCGAAAATCAAACGAGCCTCTATTTTTATCTTCACAGGTTCGAAAAACCCCATATTTTTTATATTTTCTACAATTTTTGTATAAAATATATTCTATAAGTTTTATGCGGGCCAATCCATTTGTGACTAAGAGAATTTTTGTTAAAAACATTGAATTTTTTAAAGAATACGGAACAAGATATAAAAAATGAGTAAATACATTTTTTGTAAAACTTTTTTAACTGTGCATAATATTTTATTAAAACTTTGTCATATCTGTTATTGTTAGCAAGATATTGTTAGTCGGCATAAACTCAAAAAATATTTTCCTTATGATAGTACAGATTTAACAAAAAAATGTTGTTTTTTTTTTTAAATGAAGCAAGAAATTCAAATACGCATAAATTCCTGAATTTTTTTTCCCATAAATCGCAAAAATACGCATAGCCTAATTTTCTCTAAAAATAACATATTTTGCCCCAAGGAATTCTACGACTTCAAGTGTAGAACCTGCCTGATTTGAAATGGATTCGGTCTATAATAAAATAAAATGTTTAATTGACAGATTCAACAATTATTCTGATTTCAAAGCTTTCTGTTTAAAATTGTCCTTTCCAAGTGGAAATGAAAGTTTAAAATTTTCTAAGGTTTAATTAGAAATTATTCAATTTCGCACCCTATAATAGTTTAAAATTGTTCAATATTTTTTTTGCCTGTAAGAATTAAACAAATTTGGATTAAAAAATCAATAAAACGGAAATGCATTATTACCTGTTTCCTCACTTTTCTTCTCCTCAGTCGGATCCACTGAAGTATTGACATTGAGAGAAGTTCTTGCAGTCTTCACACTTTCATCCTGAATCTCTGTATCTTCCAGAACGCAGCTAGGTGCCTCCGCTAATTGGGGATTCGCTCCCTGTAGATGAATTATATCCAATATATTTCCCTCAACCTCCGTAAGTTCCATCGACACAACTCTCTTATCCTGTGAACCCTTAAATGATTCTTTAAGGGTTTTTTCAGAATTTTCCTTGCCACAAAGCAATCCTCTCACTGATATCGGCAAAATATTCGGAATCGTTGTCATCTCCATGCAAGCTGACTCATTTGTCCCTTTTCTCGGAAGATTTAAAATATCCGGATTCCTACTCTGATTCCGATTGTCTATAAAAGAAGAACAGGTCAGAGGAAATCCTGGAGACGAGGTCCTGCCAGTTATATTCAGAGTTTCTTTCATTAATGATAAATCTTTAATCTTCTGACCTCTCTCATTCTCGTTTTGTGTTATTTGAGCCCTTCTTAGAGAAAGCCTTGGACGCTTCCTAGTACTTCCACTCAAAACAGGACTCGTAAAAACATTCAAAGGCTTTGGAGATTCCAAAAAGCTCTTTTGAAGAAGAGTTTTTGGCTCTAGAAAATTATGTTCGGGTGTGCGATGCTCTGGATTATTTTCGTCAGAAAACAAACGTTTCTTGGGAAAAATTTGATTTTGATTTGAAACATCTGAGACTCGAGATTTTTTTGGAGTCACGAGCTGATCGGATTGATCGCTTCTTCTTGATACGGGATTACTGCTCATCACGTTTATGCAAACCGGGTCTGCATTTTTATTCTTGCCTGACATTATTATTTGTTGATCTTCTCTAAGAGCTACTCTCACACTTGGAGACCTGCAGTTTTGGTCGTTTTCGGGAGTGGCTAGTGATTTTTCCGTAGTCGATCTTGCATCTTTGCTAATCTGTGATATGAGGTTCGATTCCTTCATTCGTTCTAAAAGAGTGGATCTTGTATTTGTACTCATTTCTAAGATCATAGACTTTAAGGTTTTAGTTGGGATCTTGGGGTTTTTGGACTCATCGAGTGCTCTTGAAAATTTTTCACTTTCTGCCACTTTTGACCCTGAATCTGTATCCTTTTCTAGCTGTATTGAACTTGAAGTTGGTTCGCTATCTAAAACTATTGATCTTGAAGTTATGGTTTTTTCTATTATCACAGATCTCGAATCCTTTTCCAATATTACGGACCTTGAATCCGTATCTAAATTCAATGTCTTCGAAAGTTCGTCTTCTACCGACCTTATCATTTTAGAACCTTCCTCAAGAACTCGGCTGGTTTTAATAGACAGTTCATTTCCCTGATCAAAAATCTCTCTCGTTTTACGTAAAATAGCATCTCTTAATAGAGAGCAACTATCATTCAAGACTTGTTCCTGGTTGTTAACATCGTTCTGATTTTCTATAATTTTTGGAAGCTTTCTTTTTCTTTTCTTCAAAGGTTCTGATTCTTTGGAAGGAAGATTCTTTCTAGTTCTCCTCGTTCCAGCCACTGGAAGAGTATTTATGTTTGGAAGATCAGTTACAGTTTCATCGACTCTTCTAGATGAACCGCGACCTGAATCTGTTACATTTGATATGTAACTTAAATTTACTTGGAGTGAACTTCTTCGAGGTTTGTCGAAATCTTCATCGCTCAAGTCATCCTGGTTAAGGATTCCTTTCCTTTTAAAAGGCATGATTTTTTTCTTTTATTTCGCTTAGGGCTTTTGTGAGCTCGATTCTTCTTCAAGCATACAATGTATTCTGGCTGAAAAAAATTAAAATGATTAGACACAGAATGGAAGGAACACAATTATTTTTATTTCCATTATTAAACTAACTCTGATATTAAAGTGTTTATGGTATATTATTATTGTGGTTCCTATAATTTTCATGTACCTTTCAGAATCTGGACAAATACGTAAAATCATTCTTGAACTTTAATCTTCAATAATAATGATGCTTCTACTCATGATAACTCTGGAAAAATTAGTCAGAACTTTAAAAAAAAAGCAAGAGATCAAATAAAAAAAAGGGAATATAGGGATTAGACGTAACAAAATACACGGCTGCCAAAAAAAAAGAAAGCATTCACTATCTTTTGATAAAAAAATACGAGAAATAATTCTTCTTCTGCAGATATAATAGAGTGCAATTTGAACTTGCGTACCAAGTTAAACAAAAAATCTTCGTAATTTGCTGTTATGTGTTGAATTGTACCTTTTGATGACATATACCTATAACATACACGGTACATACATACTCTGACTTTCGCTTGAAACGTGTTGCATAATTTTTTTTTGAAGTCTGAGATTATGGATGAATTATTTTTTGTATATTTAGAGTTGACTTTAGCCTCTAAGCACTTTATAAATTATGAATGTTTTATTTGTAAACAGTCTTACATGACGGAACTTACAGTTGAAATTCTTGAAACCAGCAAAATATATACTTAGATATAATCTAGTTACGATGTAATGATTGAGTGCTTATAAATTATTTCTGGTACCTCCAAAAAATCCGATGATTTGCAAATAATTAAGTTCCACTATGATTTACTTACTATTAAAGCTTCAAGAAGCTGTTTTATTTAATTTAAAATTTAAAACAATAATTATTTAAAACAATAAGGTCGTTGCATCCATTTTAGATCATATATTTTTTTAATACTGCATACAATTCTAAAGAGCTTAGTGCATTCAAAATTTTTTAAATACTTAATTTTGGGTGAAAAAATATTACGGTAAAAGTATTGAAACCTCTATTCGAAAATTCTGTGATCTTGAACAAATTTAAACATCGTGAATCCTCGCGAATTTAAATTTTATAGATGATTTTTTTCAGTAAGCAACACATCTTCGTAATATTTTAATAACTAGTAAGGGCGCAGTCCCATGGACGTAAATTAGTAGAATAGTGGAACAGTTTGGACCAATGAGGTGACTGTGAGAGCTTGTTCAGGCACCTGATAGTTCAAAACTGTTATAATATATAAACCTTAGTAAAACATTATTATGTGCATGTGATAAAGAAAATTATTCTTGAACAAATATCATGGGGATTCAGATGAAAAATGTTACGAATCTTACTCATGGTAAGTATGAACATTTAACGTTTAGTTAAGTTTTTTCACAGGAACGTATTTAAAATGTACAAAATGTTAGGTTTTTTCGTTCGCTTCAAAAATAGCATTTGCCTAGTATTTCTTTCCAAAGTCAAGACTTTAAAGCTATAAAATACGAAATTTAACGGTTTAAGACTTTGAATACAATTTACAACTAAAATATACAGAATTTAACACGCACTTGGAGACTAAATCAACTCTTAAATGGACCAAAATTACTTGGTCCAAAATCGAAGAACTTTTTAAAATATGCGCCCAATACGTTATTTGTTAATATTATTAAATAAACATTTAAAAAAATTTCTTCAAACCAAATTTGGTCAATTATAAGGGATTGTTAAGCATAAAATATGAAGTTTTTCTTTATATGTATGTTACGCCTGCTTATCCCTAATAATGTAACAAATGTTAAATAATGATTGTTTTAACACTTTTTTTACAAAAAAGATTTTTAAATCTATCCCTCACAACAAAAGGATCAACTGGGATATCCCAGTCGATCTCATTTATCTCCTAAGACATCCAGGATACTCGTCGGATATCCAGCAAAGTGAAAATTGGATATACAGAATATCCATGGGACTTTTCTGGGATATTTAAATATGCCAAGCAGGATATACAAAAATTGTAATGACCTACTTGGGACATTTAAATATCCCAGAAACGTAACATAGATACCCTGGGGATATCAAAATTTACGCCTTGTGCGATCCCTGTCATCTTTATGGGGCATAATGTATTTTACAAAACGAAACTTGAAACTGCTTCAAGGCGTTGAAAAAGTGTCAAAATTGTCCTTTCATGTAGCATCTTTCTGTAAAAAAAATGTAGCAGAAAGGTTGCAATGTTTACATTCTTGTATGTAAAAATGAAGTTTCAGACATTCAACTCCTTAATACAGCTAAAAACGGTTAAATGGGCCCTTTAAAAAAGAAAGTAAAAAATTAAGACGTGGTCTATATTAAAACAAACTCAAGCATTGAAAAATCAAAATGCACTTTATCACAAATATCTTTTTCACATCCTACTTCTTCTATTCAGCATTTCGTTTATGAAAAAACCTTAACACTAAACTTTATAATAAAAATTTAAGATCCTCACAACGGCTCAATTTCAAATTGAAAATGATCACGAAGGTAAACCAAAGTAAAATCATTAAAAATAGGAGAACATTATTTATTTTATTTTATTACAAAAAAATACTGAATGGACAACATAAAAAATTAATCAATTTTGAATTAGGAGCGTTAAAAATTCATTGAAAAACATTACGTGGTAAATAGACAAACTTTTAGTCATTATATTGGTAAATGATAAACAAGTGCACGGAGAAACCCAAACACCAATGGTTGGTGTTTGCTGGAAAAAAAAAACGCGAAACACACCTGAACGCTGCGTACGCACGGTTCATTAGTCTTTCGCGCAGTGGCCAGTGGCGCATACGCAAAAATCATCAAAACATCACTGAATCGTTCGTACACGTCACTGACCATAGTCTACGCATTAATAGTTAGTGCGTGCGCGCGGAGCTAATCGCTGTTTAAAACGAGGGGCAAATCACTTTCGAATCAGTGTAATTAATGAAAAGAATCACTGTAAATAATGACGGCGATACGGAATCATTGTGAGTTTAATGCAAGGTTTAATGTAACTCGTTATTTAGAAAGAT
>JAWWLR010000002.1:43046562-43059521 GCA_035041075.1 Acraspis erinacei
ATTTTTCTCAATTTAAAGGCTCCAGTAAATTTAATAAAAGTGATAATTTCGGCAGCTGATTCCACTGATAACTATTTCTAGGGATCCATATGAAATTTCCGTTCTCTTTTATTATATTTAAAGAAAACCATTAATTTGACGTCCAGCTTTTTAGGACGAATAGCAGAAATCTTGCAAAACAATTATACTATTCGTCGAAAAAGCTATACGATTAGGGTTAGGCACTGCTTTTCGTCTAATTTTTGATAGGTACATAAATAGGATTGAAACTATTTTATGGTTGACTAAGAGTTTAATCCTGTAATGATATTTGAAAATACTATCTACCGCAAGTACCATCAATTCGGTGAAAAATTTGAAATTCTGGTAAATTTACTGTCACTGTCCATCTGTGTTTTCCTCTCTTTATCACCTTAATGTGTCTGAATTCTAAAAAATCGAATATCTTCAATTAAAAGTCGCAAAACTTTGAAACATAATGAATGTATCAGAATTTCGCAATAGATAATGCTATAGATTCATCTAGCGGAGTGGTGTTAAAAATTTTGTACAAATGTACTGAATTACAAAAATATAACATTTTTCGTGCTTTCTGAAATATTGGCAGAGATATTAACAAAAAGGGCTAACTGCATAGATATTTCGAAAAAATATATTCGCAGTTTTTTTTACTTGGCGGCGATTCACTACCGCAAGTCTTCGTTGTAATGTGTGTGTGTGTGTTGGTTAATTATTGTGCGGTTTCTAAAGAATGAACAACATGTATACACAGCAGTTATTTTGAGCGTTTTTTGATTAAATTCAAAATCTCTTACGCAAATCTATACAGAATTGGTAGATATATAAAAAAAGGTAATGTGCATCCAGATAGTGCGAGAAAATATATTTGCGGTTGTTACTTGACAGCGACTCACTACTGAGAATCTTAATATTTTGCTGCAGAATGCATAATCATAAAAAACACTTATTATATGTGTCATGCGTTGCAGATTTGCATGTATTTTTATTAAAGATATGAAACGAATAACAAATTTTTGAAAAACATCAATTTCCCCAAACTTTCATCGGACAATGCCGTATAAAATGTTATCTTGGATATATTTGCCAATACGTGAATATTAGTTATTTTACTTTTGTGTGCACTTAATGATTTTCATTATTACTCAACATATGAAACGATATTCATCCATCTTTTTTTTACTTTTTTCCAATTATACCAAACTCTCGCTTTCAGTACAGTGTCGGGGGTCTGCAAGTAGCCTTGACCAGAATTCGGGGAGATCGAAACGTAAACAGTCAGCAGAGTGGCGACCGGGAAATGACCGGAATTTTAATTTAAAAGCCGGGAATTTACTTCTGATCGCAGTAAAATTCAAGTCTTCATAATTTTAATAATTTTTCTCAATTTAGAAAAGTAATTTATATTTTATCTACAGTCGCGGGCCATATGAGTGTGTTTATTAGGTTGCGGATTTATTAGGGTTTATGGAACTTAGATGTTTCAGATTATTTCAGTTTACTCTAATTAAATTATAATTTATTATTATTTAAGAGTAATTCTCATGCATCCAAATAGTTTTTATTATCATAACAAATTAGGAATATACTTTAAGATACTTAATATTGATGAACTTATTTTTTCACCTGCAACTATCATTTAATGCACTTGAATTTACCTAAAAAATGTAACAATTTTACTTTGAAGCCCCGAGAAATAATCGACTTTTTATTAATTAAAAATAGAGCTTATCATATGATTTAAAGAATGTCACGTTCCTTGAGTCTGCTTTTGTACATTTTTATCTACTGTATTAGAGAAAGAATTTTTATTTTTTTCCATTCTAAGAAAAACCTTTTGCACTTTTTTGTTCTTTTAGATTTTTTTTGCTGATTTAATTTTAATAATCGAATTTATGATATTGCAAATATACATTAACAATATTTTGCTCAATTTTTTCGAAAATTGGATTAATTTTTTTCTTTTTTTCTTTGATTATTGAATTATTTTGTCGAGCATTAGTTTAGTTTTGGTTGAAAATTATATATATTTTAAAAAACTGTAAGTTTAACTATTATGACAGTTGAATATTCTACAATTTTAGTTAAAAAGTAATCTCCTTGGTTGAACATTCATTTTTTGACTTGAAATTTAATAATTCAATTTTTGGTTGGAGAAATATCTTTTTTAGTTTATAATTCGTCTTTTTTGGGTAAACATTGATGTTTTTAACTTAAAACGTAATTATTTCCGTTTTGGTTGACAATTTATCTTTTTTTTTTTTTTTTTGTAAAAATTCATTCTTTTTCGTTGAAAACTCATCTTTTTGGTTTAAATTCATCTATTTCAGTTGCAGATTAATCATTTATTTGAAAATTTATCAATTCGGTAGAAAATTAATTTTTTTTAAACCAAAAATGTAACTATTTGGTTGAATGTTTGTCTTTTTTATTTAAAAATGCAAGTATTTCGTTAAAATTGCATGTATTTTGTTGATAAAATTATATTTTTTGGCCTTTTGTGTTAAAGAATGTTTAGAATGAAGGTCATGAATTAAAAAAGAAATATTTGCATTTTATGTTAAATATGAATATGTTGCTTTTAGTTGACCGGAAAAATTGAAAAACTTGACCGGTAACTTGAAACCGTCCGCTGAATCGCCACTCTGGGCTGGGCCGCCTCAACCTTTTCCAATTGGAATGCATAATATTGCGCAATATATTCAACTGAGTATTCGCGTACTGCGGCCCTTCTGAAGCGAGCGTCACCAACTTCTCTCGCCCTGCGCGCTGAGAAACTGCGTGGGCCAGAAGTTCTAGGAAGGCTGAGAACGGGGGGACAGAATCCGATAGTTGGCCGTATATAAGTAAACTAATGGTCCTTTTGTTTTCGATTATTAAACATTATAGAAATAGTTTAAATAAAAATCAGCTATGTTCAGGAAAAGAGAATACTATTTAGATTTTAGATTACGTATGCAAAATATTAAACAAAAATATTCAACCGCTCGGCCGTAAAATTAAATGCCGCATCATAAAATTTTAATTTATGTTTTAAATTATAATTTAAGACCGTTTGAAATTAAAAAATTTGTTTCTAAATGGAAAGAATTTAAAAAGAAATAATTTTGAAATAGGTGAAATAGGTTTACACTTCAATAATTTTGGATTGAAGCACTCAATATTTTTTTGTTTCAAATTTCAATCGTCCCATATTGTATATTTTCAAATGAGAGTCTTAGCTGATGACGGATCTTGAATTATAAAAATATACAAAGAAATGCTGTACATAATAAATAATTATATTTTTAAGATGGGCGAGGCACCGAAATACTATGGAAGAAGACGAAGTATCGTTCGACGAATTGGCTCAATGCTTCCTCTCAAACCTCATCCAAAAATTTATGTCAGCGTTACTCCTCTTCATTCGATGACGAGTTCAATGATCAATGAGGAAAACAGTGGTGATTTCCCCGAATCGAATGGACTTGGACCCGGAAGGTTATTAATTTTTCGTCCAAAATTTCATATCCCTAGAATTTCAAAATGCCCAGATGTTTAAATACGATGTTTAAATGAAAAAAAAGAACACTTTCAAAAAGCTCAATTCGAAGCTACAAAAAGTGAATTTGGGCCCTATCGTCTCTGCATTCATTCCCTGAAACTCATAGTTTTATATTTAAAACCGAATTGCGCTAAATCTACTTATAATAAGCAAGTTTTTAGTTTTCATATTATCAAATGTTTACGTTTACATAATTTGCGTGCGTATTTCAAAACTAAGAATAATTTTTTACTGGAAAAATTGACACAAAACTTTCTATTGTTAGAAATGATCTTTAAAATATTTATGTCGTTAAGAGAATTTTCTGATATTTCTATCATGATGTGTCTATTTGAAATATGAATTCTTGTTTTTGAGAATGCCCTTGTGACCGGTTATTTTTGGTCAAAAGCTAACTTTTCAGAGATCTATATTCAAAATACAAACTAAATGTATTATTATTTATCAGAGCTGATTAGTTTAGAATAGCTTAAACTCAGAATGACCATAATTTACTTTAGTTAACTCAATTTAACTAAATTTGCTCATATATGTATAATGATAAAGAATTTAAAAGCTGTCGGCTGATAATACGGAACATGTGGAATTATTTTTCTCGCCATATGAAAATGACATTTTTCAATTCAAAATAACAAATCAGCGGTAAAGAAAGCTGATTATAAAACTATTTTTTAATTTTGCTATACAAAAAAATACTACAAACTTGCTTTAAAACGCAGTCACTTTTTGCCCTAATTGAGTTCATACTGATTTCCCCTACCGAACACTGTACAGATACTAGTTTTATCCATTATTTTGTTCATAACAAAAAAAAAATGTTCATTCGTAAAAAGAAAATTTACTAATTTTATGTTTAGGCAGCACAAAAATAAAAATTAATTTGTTTGCCTTAAAAAATCGGCCTTATCAGTCCTTTCTGCTCAAAATCTTCTCTAATGACGATATGCTACATTTTAACTTTAATAAAATGGGAATTTTGAAAACGAATTTGAAATTATTTCAGTGGTCTTTTGTCCGCAAGCAAACCAGACCTTTTAGAACCCATCAGTTTTGGATCAGAAGTTCGTCTGCTCGCCTTGGAACAAGAATTGCAAGAGTTGAGGGAACAAATATCGACGATTGTGAAGAGTGCCAAACCGGGACCGACTCGCAACTTTGTCTCTGGTACCCGCTACGTTATCAAAGATTAAAATTCACGCTAATGGTTTATATGTAAATTATCATATTTTGATGCTTCCATTCAATATGAGACCACATGCTGGATGTTATATGTAATATGTGCCGAACAGCCCCGTGGCACTCTGAAATAAATAATAGTGACGGAACTGTTGACCACGACCGAGAGCGGCGCTACCTGCACTTTTAGGCCGAAAATTATTCAAATGCATGGGGGAAGTGTCATGAATGTGAAATGTTGTTCTTTTTTAATGATAAAAACGGACTTTGACGATTTTTTTTGCTTGATGATTAAATTTTAAAGCTTTTACACTAAAAATTTGTCAAGATTTTACTTTGTGGTGAACGGGAATAATGGTTTATAAGTATGTTGTTTTTGGATGCAATTCTGATTACACGACTTGCTCCAAGAAATTGCAAGTTTATACACCGCACTAAATGACAAGAAAATAATAAATATCTGGTTAAGAGCTATTTTTAGGGCTAATTTTGCATTAAAAGCATGTAATTTGTGCAAAGCTTTTTGGTTGTGGATGATAATAATTGATAAAAAGTGTTGCTTTATAAGAAAAAGTTTAAATTTCAACGAGATAATGGTAAAAATATGCATTCCAATTTTTTTTTAAATAAATTATTCGTAACATGAATTTTTTAATAATATTAATAAAAAAATTGATTAAAGTTATTATAAAAAAATTTTAAACACTTTAAATTCATCACAATTGTTTTTAAAGGTCGCAATTGTTCTTGTTAACTCTGAAAATAATGGACAAAGAAGTGTTGTGCTATAATAAAAAACATTTATTTCGTCGAGAAAATGATTAAAAATATGCAATTAACCTGTCTTTTTTAACTCAAATTATTGGTCACATGAATTTTATGTAATATTAATAAAACAATTAATTCAAATTGTTATAAAACAATTTTAAACCCCTCTCAAATTCATTACTATTTTTTTTTAAATATTGCTATCCTTTTTTCAATTCAAAAGTAATTAACGAAAACACTGTTGCGCTATAAGAAAAATAAAAGGTTCATCGAGATAAAAAGCATAAATCTCATCGAAAATATGCAATTAAACATTTTTTAACGTACATTATTGGTCACATGAATTTTCAATTAATATTGATAAAATAATTTATTGAAGTCATAACAAGATTTGAAAACATTTTTAATTCATTACAATTGTTTTTAAAGATCGCAATATTTTTTGTTCACTTTAAAAGTAATTTACAAACAAAACATTAATTTAAATGAATAATGCGTAAAAATATGCATACAAAACTGTTTTCTTTTTGGCGCAAATGATTAGTAACACGAATTTTCGAAAATATTAATAAAAAATTTATTAAGTTTGTTATCCAGAAATTAGAAAAGAAATTACAAAAACAATTTTTATATTCTACAACTTTGTAAATATTTATTTATTCTATAAGCGCTATTCTTTATAATAATATGCGTTATAAATATTCAACGTATTTATAACAATAGGTATTTTTTCTAACATAATTAATTTTTATAAATGTCTTATAACGAAATAAAGTGAATTATTTTCTAGCTTTAAAAATACTATAATTTTTTAGAATTTAATTTAATTAAACGATAATTTCAATTTTCAATAATAATTATACATGTCAATAAAAAAATTCAATTGAAATGTAATATTTTCACAGTTTACAATATTTGCATATGCCAATGCTAAAAATGTAATTTTCACTTTGTAGAATTATTATTAGTACTCTGTGATAAGTGTATTCGTCGTTAATCATAAAAATAATGCTGTCCTCAATTTTAATTAGTACTTATTATTTTTTTTAATATTTAATATGCCAAAAATTATTTCTCCTCGATAAATACATTCAAACCCGTATTTTAATAATAAAGATAAAATACATTTGTATTTTCCCCATACAGTTGAATAACTCCTCCTGGTGCCGGCATGAGTATCTGCTTTTTTAGTGTTTTTAAGTTATTATATTCTGAAAGAAAAATAAATAAGTTTAAGAAAGAATTATAAATTGCATATTATGAATTATAAAGTCACTACCAATTAGTGCACATTTTTATTATTATATAACATACTGATTGATAGAACTTATATGGTAATCATGAGGTTAAAATAGATTGTTCTGTCAGACCCAATTGCAATCCACGAAATGGCTGTATTTTCGAAAAGTGCCTCCATATATTTTTTAATATCTCAAAAACTAATCAACTTAGGAAACTTTAATTTGCAGATTCGAATCTTGAGATCCTGTTATCAGTAATTGAAAATCGATTGGGTCTACCAAACGAAGTCGATCCTATAGGGATTATTTGGATAGTCTATCCTGTGAGGGTTAAATAAACTCTCCTGAAAAATTTCTAAAATGCAGATAGACTCATACTCGACACAAATAACATATAGGCGGCGCTGTCGGTATATAAACTCATATTGAATGGAGGCTTCGATTTATCGTTCATTACACTTTGAATTCAATCCATTATTTTAGAGAATTTATGTCATATTAATTGTATCTAATACACTTAATTTATATTTAATTTACACTTATTTGGAATTCAGAACCATCTCTCACCAATGGAAAGGATAATGACATAATTGGCATGAAACCTCCACCCCCGCCCCCACCGTTGCCTCCACCTACGACGCCTCATATTGCAAGGCGAGCGAGTTTACAAGATCATATTACCGAAAATAAAAAGAAGCCCCCATTAAACCCTCACAAATCGATGGGGGATATTTTGAAAGACATCGATAAGGTCAAATTGAAACCAGTCGCAAGGTAAATTTTTGTATATTTATTATGATGATGAAATGGGGAATGTGTGAATTTATTTATAAAAATTCTTCCTATAATTAACAGTTTTTCTCACTATAAAGAATATGATAGCAAGAAGTCCTGGACGTCCCGCAAAAAATAAGCCTATTCATGAAAAAATGGTAAAAATGTACATTTGTTTCCTAAAATTGTTTAAATAATTGGTATACGCCTATTATTATCTGTCATATTTCATACAAAGTCTAGGGATTCAAAATAGCTAATCATTTCGAATCACAGAAAAATCACTTTTTTCAATAGTTTTTTCATCAAATTATTAATATATTTGTTCTTAATCTAACCTACTGGACATTATTTATTTTTAGTTCCTGGCTCCAAAGTTTGATCTCAAAATTTTTTTTATCAGCAACCAGAACACAATTTTACTTCTTTAAAGATAGAAGTTTTGTACTTTTGTAAGCATGAAGAATCTCGAGTAGCTCGGGAGTTTTTAGTACGCGAATGTTCGAACAAACTCGACTTGGAAAAAATGTCGAAGTGTGTCAAAGTTTTTCTTGTTCAAACTTTGACAGGAGAAGAAATTTAGAAATATGAATGCTTCACAGTCCGCCCCCTGTTTTACATATTCTAATTTTTTCTACCTTTTTACTTTTTCTCTCCTTTTACATTGAAAAAAAAAAACCATAAAGAACCTAAAATTGAGAATCTGATCCTATTTCCTTTTTTTATCACAATATTTTTTAGTCGATATATTTGCTTTTCTTACTTGTAGTAGATTGGCATGCCAATCGGTAATTCATTTGCCCTTAACAAATTCGAAAAGTATATTTTTTCAACATTAAAAGAAATATTTAAACTTGTTTCAAAAAACGTCCTTGAGTAATTACTTTAAGTTTGTAATGCTCTTTTAATGCCACAAGAACAAAACAATTCATTTAAAGTCGAAATTAAATCTACTTTCTCATGAACTATTTTGTGCACCGCAATTGGATCCAAAAAAATCATAAATCAAATTTAGATTTCCAACTTACCTCCTTTTCAGTCCATTAAGAGACAAATATATAACAAAAGAATAAAGTGGAAAAAATAAAAGATGCAACTTAAAACATTATTACTCGGCAAATTCTTTAATCAGACAAAGTTATTGTATCAATAAACTATGATTCGAATAAAAAGTTTAAATAATAAAAGTAAGCGTACTTTTGAAGTTCGTAAAGATATATGCGATTTTCAGGGGAAAAAAACAATAGTTTAAAAACATATGTTTAAAACGTAATATTTAAAAATTGGTTTAATAGTGGATTTAAAAATTTTTACATTATCATCATTTATGATTGAGAAAGTATTAGAATTGTCGGAAATTTGACACCACCATGTTTCAACGGATCTCAACGTTTCGTGACCCCCTGAATCCGAAAATCAAGTTTTTATGATGGCGTCTGCCTTGTCTGTCTGGCCGTCCGCGCGCAAACACGAAAACTCTCGAAAAAATGAACAGATCAAATCCATCTTTGGCACACATTTTTTAGGTCACAAAAGAAAGGACGAGCTCGTTAACTAGCCATTTTCGATGAAAATTCAAAAAGTGAGCGCATTTAAAAAAATTTTCAGGCCACTTTTTTCTGAATTTGAAAATTCTATGTACGGATATTTATAGTATTAGAAAAGACGAAGAATTTATCCTAATGACTTTTTTTTGATAAAAACAAATATTCTCAGAGTTATAGCATTTTAAAAATTTTGTAAATCAATTGAAAACCAAAATTTTTAACCAAAAAACGCACGATGTGAAAAAAAATCAAGAGAAGAAAAACATTGATTTTTGTTAGCCCTTCAAGGTTATCATAACAATTTTTTGGAGTTTCTTGAAAAATCGAAAATTCAAATTTTGATTGCACAAAAAATAATGAAAAATCAAAAATTCAATTTTTTTAGTAAAAATACGCAGAATACGAAAAAAGATGAATTAAAAAAATTGTGGTACCAAAAAAATCTACAAATTCGTTATTATTCACTTCTTGATAGGACGCGTACTTTGTTTTATTCGTGAAAAATAACATTGAAAGAAGACAGAAGTTACGAAAAAAATGATTTAATAAAAATGATTTGCTCGAAAAAGAGCTACAAATTTGTTATGAATCACTTTTTGATAGAAGACGTCATTTTGGTTTTAATCATAAAAATGGCATTAAAAATAAAAATGAAATTTTGTTGGAAAAACGACAAAAGGTACGAAAAATAATTGATAGAAATAGTTATTCACTCAAAAACAGAGATACAAAATTTGTAATCATTTATTACATTCTCATCATTTATGATTAAAGAAGTGTTAGAAGGGCCCAACGACGAAAACTACGAAAAAAAGTCTCAAAGAGAAATGATAGATTTTGAAAAATCCTAAAACATGTCTTTTAACTATTTTCTAATGTGATTCGTAATTTTGTTTTTATTTATCGTAAGTAATATGTAGAGAATCGAAAATTCCAATATTTCGCCAAAACACGAGATAAGTAAAAATTCTAAAAGAAGACTTTAGGATATTAATCTGTACCCATACAAAATCATGTTCTTAGCATAACAACGTGAGATAGAGAAAAATATATGAGAAAAGGATTTTAGTTTTTTTATTTATTTTAAGGTGGTTCAGAAAATATGCATTTACAAATTTCTGTCAAAAATCTTGCGCACAGCGCGAGTGTTACAATGAGAATGTTTACATCAAAGCATACAGAGCTTTGAGCAACTTAATATTCACCTATACTTGATTAAGTAGAAAATTCATATTATGAAAATTCAAGTATTTGGTTAAAAATTCATCTTTTTGAGTAAAAAATTAATTTCTTTCAATGAAAACTTAACTGTTATGTTAAATAAATGTGTCTTTTCGTTGGAAATTAATTTTTTAAACTGTAAATTTAATTATAAAATGTTGGTTTGAAAATTTAACTATTTTCTTCGAAGTTCGTCTTTTTTGACTTGAAAATGAATGTTTTTTACGAGTAGTTAAAAATTAGTTTTTTGGTAGAAAATTATTTGTTTGAAAATCGACAAAAAATTTTATATTTTTTTGAAACTTCGTTTTTTTTTTGTTTGAAAATAATGTTTTTAACTGGAAAGTTTACTATATTATTTATGGTTAAATTTATTTTTAATTGAAATTTCAACCATGTGGTGGAAAATTCATGTATTTGAATGAAAATTCGTGTTTTTGGTAAGAATACTCTTTGTTAATTTCTTTCGATAATAATTAAAATAATACGTTAAATAAATGTTTTTTTTAATTTTTTTAAATGGAAATTTCGCTATTTATTTTTGGTTAAAAATTTATCTTTTTTAGTTGAAAATTCAATTATGTCGTTAAAAATTCTTGTTTCTTCAAGAAAATTCGTCTTTTCAGGTAGAATATTATTTTTGTTTTCATTCGCATCTCCTAAAAATTAATGAGAGTTTTTGTTATCATTTTCAAAGTAGCAGACTTTACAGCCCAAAATGCTTTCAAACAAAATAGTTTAATATTCTACCAAAAGCGATGAATTTCCGACAAAAGATTTCAGTTTTCAAGCTAAACAGTTGACTTTTAAGATGGAAAAGATCAAATTCTCCCAAAAATTATTATTTTCAACAACAAAAAATTTGATTTTTAATCAAAAACAGTTAATATCAATAAAAAAATACGAATTTTCTAAAAAATAGTTGAATCCCAGCCAAAACAGAGTAATTTACAACCAAAAAAGTGTATTTTAAACCAAAACATATGAAATTTTAAGCAAGAAAGATGAATTTTCAAAACAAAAAGACTAATATTCTACCAAATAGTGTACTTTTCTGCTAAAACGATCAATTTTCAACCAATAAAGATCACTTTTCTACCAAAAAAACGTTTATTTAAAAAAAAAGAACGAATTTTCTATCCAAAAACAAAAAATTATAAACAGTATAGTTGAATTTGTACATAAAAAGATTAAAGATCTACCAAAAAGTTAATTTTTGAAGCCAAGAAGACAAATATGAAATAGAAACATGTAAATTTTCGACCAAATAAGTTGACTTTTTAACAAAATAGTTGAACTTTAAATGTGCAGATAAATAGTAGAATTTTCAAAACACAAAGATGAATTTTTTACCAAATGATCGAATTTTCAAACAAAAAAGAATAAACTTTAACCAAAAACAATTGCATTTCCAACCAAATAATCAAATTTTTATCGAAAAAGTTTATTTTTAACCAAGAAAGATGACATTTCTACCAAAAATATGAATATTGAATTTAAAAAAACTAACATTTAACAAAACGGTTGAATTTTCGATTAATAAAGATTTTTTTTAAAGAAAATAGTTGAAATTACAACAAAATACAATAATTACATTTTCAAAAGTAAAACGGTTGAATTTTCAGTCAACAAAGATAATTTTACAAACGAATGGTCGAATTTTTAAATAAAAACTAATTAACATCAACCAAAAATAAATGCATTTCCAACCAACAAGTTTATTTTTAACCAAGAACAATGACATTTCTACCAAAAACATGAATATTGAATCTAAAAGGACAAATTTTCTATCCAAAAAGATGGAAGTTGTACAAAACAGTTGAATTTTCAACCAAAAATATTACCCTTTAAGAAATTAAATGAATTTTCAAGCAAGCGACAAAAAGTTAAGCTTTCAACTCACGAAGTTGATTTTTTTTATCAAATGAACGAATTTTGAAACAAAAAAAAGTTGAATTGTCAAGCCAAAAAGACCAATTTTAAGAATAAATCGTTGTATTTTAGACCAAAAAAAGTGTCCTAAACAAAAATAATTTAACATTCAACAAAATAATTTAAAAAAAAACAGTTAAATCTTCAACCTACAAAGCTCAATTCTCAACCAAATGGTCAAATTCTCAAACAAAATAGAGTAAGGTTCAACAAAAAACCAGTGCACTTCTAAAAAAGTTGAATTTTTAACCAAAAAATGAAGAATTTTCTATCCAAAAAGACGAATTCTGAACAAAAAAGTTAAATTTTCGACCAAAAAGGTCAATTTTTGACACAATAGTTGAACTTTCAAGCAAAAGAAACAAATAGTTGAGTTTTCAACACACAAAGGTGAATAATATTTCTACCAAAAATATGAACTTTCTATCGAAAAAGACGAAGGGAACAAAACAGTTAAATTTTCGGCTAATAACATTGAAATAAAATAGTTGAGCTTTCAACAAAATAATTACATTTTCAACAAAACAGTAGAAGTTTCAACATACAAATACGAATTTCCAACCAAATAATCGAATTATCAAACAAAAAGAATAAACTTTAACCAAAAACAATTGCATTTCCAACCAAAAAAATTGGATTATTAAAAAAAGAGTCTAGCTTTAAAAAAATGATTAAAATTGTTAAAAAACAGTTCAGTTTTCAACCTACAAAGATAAATTTCCAAACAAATGTAATCGA
>JAWWLR010000002.1:43069679-43080898 GCA_035041075.1 Acraspis erinacei
GGCAGCACCTCGATAGGGCAGAAAATGTGATGTCCTATATATATAGTTCCCCCACTCTGACACCACGCACCGCATCTGCGTTTATAATATCTTTGGGCCTGTTATTTGTTACCGTGCTGTTCCGGTAGAGTTTTAGTGTAAGTGTTACCTGTTTGAACATACAGATGGCGCCACAGGTTGAAATTCAAGCGGTCAATGAACGCTAATTTTTTCGGAGTCAGTGAAGCGGGAATAAGAAACTTTCTTCCGCATACCGAGCTATAATAGTTCACATTTTTTAATTTGTGAAAAGTGCATTAAAAGTTTAAACGTGAAGTGTCAGTAATTTTGAATGTTATTCGGCGAATATTGTTAAACCAAGAAAAAGCAGATTTGTGCGTTTGTGATCTGCAGCAAAGGAGGATTCAGGCCAAGGTAATCGACTCCTCTCCGTTGAGAATCGTGTCGTCGAATAACTTTGTTATCGAAATGTAGTAAAACACGTTTTTGTTTTATAAAATTAATATATTACAATTCTAACCTAAGGGTAAAGACATAAAGCTATCTCACTTTACATAGTCAACACCTAATTCAACGGTTATTTTATTATTTTAGGACGTTTTCGATTTAAACTTATTCGATGAGTTCAGTTTAGTGTAAATTACTTAATAATATATTTAAACAAGAGAGAATGGAAATAGTAAGAAATAGGTTGTTGGAAGAAAAAACCAGTGTCCTTTTTAGGGTTAGGTTTTGGTTTTGTTTACAATTAAAGCGAGGTTAGGTTTGTCAGTGTTCAATGTTTATATGCTATCTGGATGTAAACAAAGTGTGGAAAATGTTTACACTTATTAGGTGCTAGTGCACTTGGTGCACTTTATTTACGTTTTTGAGTGTGTGATTGTGAAGTTTTGATAGCGACTCTAAAAATTGTGTCCGTAACGTTAAATTAAAAGCTCGTGTCTCAAATATGAAATACTGGAACGTTTGTGCGTTAGAGCAGACATTTCAGATAGGGATGAGTATGTTTTATGGGATTCGATAGCGAGTATCTCTTGTCACTCGGAATTATAGGACCAATTCTAGCTTTGTTTGCACGCATAGATATCCCAGCCCAGTTTGACGATATTTACAGGATAAAGTATCTGTTTTCTTTTCCACAATCAAGGAAATCAATGGTGTTTAGATAAAAGTTCGATTATTTTTATGTCTCACCCCCTTGCGCCGCACAGTTGCTACAAAAGGGACTTCTTTCCGAGATCTCAGTCAGATTCACTCATCTATATGTGACATGCTCTCTTGAGAATTTCTTAATTATTTCAACTCTCATAAAAATTAATAAATAAACTGAATCTATGACTTTGTAAGTTGTATGATTTAAAAGATTATGAAATTTCGCGTCAAATCCGCCATCGTTAAAATTATTTAACTGAACGTGTCACAAAATATATAGTTTCAAAGTTAAAAGTTTTTTTTAGCAAAATGGGCATTTTCAAAAATTCTTTGCCAAATATAGAAAAGTGTTCCTACAAATTTTTAGCACACTTAAATATTATGTAGTTGCTGGGAATTCATAAAAAAATATTTACTCACGCAAGTAAACATTTTTGGGAGCGGAAAGCCCGAGATTCGTTGTTAACCTTCATTTGTTGTCAGGTTTAACGCCAGACTCAATTATATACACAATTGAATATAAAGCAATTTGACGGTGCATCTTATAAAACATGAAAGTTAACTACGAATCTTGGACATCTTTATGATTTTTCCAAATGGTTAGGAATACTTTTCTATATTTAACAAAGGAATTAAATCGAGATTTAAAAATGTTAATTTAGTAAACAAAAAAACGTTAAAGTTTGAAATTAAATATTTGTTAACTCGTTGATTAAAATAATTTCAACGTAGGCTGTTTCAACGGGGAATTTTCTAATATTTTAAAGGATTCTACTTACACAGCAGTAGATTCAGTTTCACATTTATTCGTCTTTGAAGTACAGTATGAATTTTCAAACGGTAAAGGGAAATGTAGTATAAGTACTTTTAAATTTGAAATAAATGGCAACGAACATTTTTTCCCGAACTTTCAGTCTGTAGTGTATGAGATTCTGAACGAATTCGGTTCGAAAGCACTTCACATTTTGTTAATTCTGAACCCTTGGACAAACTTGAAGTTTAAAATGTTTGGTTTGCAAGATTTTAATTTATTTCTTGTAAAAGATGTTGGAAGACACCGAAATGTTGAGTATTGTAAATATTTGGTTGTTAAAGGATAAAAGAAAATAGAATTAAAGAAGGATGAGAGAAAGGAAAGGAAGAAGGAGATATGATACCCTGGAAGCTGGAATTATAACATTCACATATCGATATGAACACTGTGCCATAATTTAGTACTTATTTAGTGCTAATTTGTGTTGCAAAAAAATGCGCCCTTTAATTTTGGATAAAAACATGCAGTAATGCTAGCTGGAGCTGACTGTGGCATATGAAACTAGGAATATATTAGTGAAATAAAATTCTATATTGCGCAGGAATTTAGTGCTCTGGATTTGCGCCACACACAAATTTCAGGAATTTTTTTTAAACCAAACTCGAGTAGTATTGCAGGCTTCAGCTGACTCAGTTTTTAAAACTCGGAAACTATTAGTGTAATCAGATTCTCCTTTGCGATGGAATTTAGAGATCATTAAGCACTCTGGATTAGTGCTATGCACAAAATCCGGGCACCTTTTTTTGACCAAACGAGTAGTAATGCTAGCTTCAACTGTCTTCACTTATGAAACTCGGGAACTATTTGTGACATCCAATTCTTTATTGTGCTGAAATTCAGTGCTAATTAATTGCTCTGGATTTGTGCTATACACAAAATGATCGTTTCGAAACGAAAAGTGTGACTTGTCATTGGAACACCATTGGATCGTCTCTGTCTTCCTCACATGACAGAAATAAAGTTCCGATCGACTTCAAGCATCGGAGTCCCACTGTATTCTTTTGTAATCTCAAACTGTCAAGTGTTGACGTGAGAATTGTGAAAAATGTGTTTTTCGTGGGCAGTGAATCTAATACTTATAAAATCAAGTTTTTTTTCTGTTAAATAACTTCTTCGTATGTCTGGTGATGAAATATCATAATGCGTCATTTTGAAAAACGCGTGTGCTTCTCACTTGAAGGGTTTTTCGATCTGTTTTACTTTTGCATGCATAGTTGCAAACAATTGATATGCTTTCGGATGGTACTCTCTTCACAGTTAAGTCTACACATGCAAGTCTCCAATGTTAACTCTCCAACTTTTAATAAATGAATTTTTTAGGACTGTATGCATTAAAGTATACATGCAAAAACCCTGCACATTCAACTCTGCACACTAACCTCGAAAATTGGAAAGCTCGAACATTAAAGTCTGCACAAATAAACTCGTTACTTTAAACTCTGCACAATTAACTCTACACCTTGTAAACTGTCAAGATATAAATTTTCCTGATAAAAAGCCTACAAATTAAACCGGACAAATTAATGTCTGCACGTTAAACTCTGCACGATGAAACTATGTACATTGAACTCTACACGGTTAAATCTACACATTTAGCCATGCACGTTTAAGGCTTAATGCTAATATTAATGTGTGGATAAACATCTTTATACTTGGAGAATCAGAATTTTTGTAAGTGGGGAAAAAAACATTAGGGCACCAAGTACCTAAAACGTACCTGCATCAAGGATTCAGAAGCATATAATAAAGTTTTAAAGGCCCAAGGTATATTTTCCAAAGTTCTGAAGATATCAAGCCCATGCTGCAGGTGACAAAAACAAATAATTTTCCGGAAAGACTGATTTTAGGGGTTTCATTATTAATGAATGGACATTCTATCGATGCATGTTATCCCTATTTTTTTAATTCAACTTCTTGTCGTGCTTAGGAGATACTTGTTGTTAAAAATAACAATAACGGTAAGTCCTCTTTGAAACGTTCCAGGGGCGTTTCAGCAACGTTCCGTGCTCTTCGGGTACTGATGTCAAACTCTGATAATTAAATATAAATTTCGAGTTGCCAATCGGATTTAATCAATTTAAAGACTCCAATAATGTACAGCGAGATCTCGCGCATGCGAGGTTATGAAACTACCCACCGCACTAGTCATTGGTGCACGCAGCGGAAACCGCTGACAGACCGGCTCAGATTTTCTTGTTGTGCTCGATATTGTGGAGAGCATTGATCGATTTTATTATTTGTCTTACATTTTTATTTTCGGATATTGAAGTGGACATGCGCGAGAACATTAAAGTCCTGAAAATAATCTACGCCAAATGGCCGCTCAACATTTTTATTTAATTATTTAAATAATTTTTTAATTAAAAAAAAATCACAATAATACTCGAAACTCATTATAGTCTTCATATTTTACTGAACTTTTATTTAAAAAAATTAAATCTCCTTGCGATTAATCGTTGTCCAGATATCGTCATTAGAATTTTTTTTAGTAAATTGTAATATCTCATAAGCTGCCGAGTATTTTTACCTGATATTTGGGGTTTACATTATTTTTGTCATGTACTGAAAATTTACGAAGTTTCATTTAGATCGGTTACGTTGCTCTAAAATTTAAAAAAATCTGGATTCGCGTCATGTTGCGTGGTCCGCTCCAGATAGCCTTTTCATTCTCGAAGCGGGACCGCTTTAGTTCTTGCTACAAAACCTAGAACATTCCTAGAAGCTCCACGAGCACGAGACCAACTTGGTCTGCTCTTTGAAACCCGCCATTTAAGACAAATCTGTGAATGAGCGTATTCGAAATTGAGACGATACTTTGCGCGACAAGTTCCTGTCAATTACTAAAACTATTTTGATTTCATATTTACATGAATATCGGGGGATTCTGCACATGTTCCTGTACATGTTCGCGCACGAAAACCTGTACAGGAACAATTGATGTTTATGGTACAGAAACTTGGCGAAGGAAACTTTTTATGATCCTGCAAAGGATCCTATATAACAAATGGAACCTTTGGAAAAATCCCGTATTACACTCCATTGTCAAGTAAATTAAGACTGGGTTCCTGTACAGGGTCATTCTTCTAGAAGAAAATTAAAGCACCGGTTTCTGTACAGGAATACGTTCAGGATCCTTTAAGAAGTTTAAGCCAAATCATCATGAAAACTCACGAAAGTAGAGCCAGGCTGTTAGCAAACTTTAGTCAATTAATTTCTACGCAGGTTCATGTATAGGACCATGAACCAGTTTCTCTACAGGATACTGCGCCTCAATGCACTTCGTAAAGGGACCTGTACAGGCACTTCTAAAGACGTCCATCAAGCTAGCACCCCCAACATCGAAAATCAATATTTTTATTATACCCAAATTATGTGCTAATTATGTGCTAATTTTGTGCCCAAACAATAATTTTTGTGCTCCTTTATTTTCTTCAAAAAATTAAGTTTTATAGTGGGGGTGCTGGCTTGACGTCAAGCTAGCACCCCACCATATGAAATATTAATCAAAATTAAAAAACAACTATATGAGAATTTAGTGCTTTTTATGTGCTTTCAGATGGCCATAAAATCACTTTTCAAAAAGCAACCCTTAAACATAAAAACTACCCTTACATTAAAATAATCCTTTTAACACTATAAACTGTACAGCAAAAGATACAATTTTTTCAGGCAATTCACATCCTACAAAATATTTTGCAAAAAACAACCCTTAAAATTCAAAATACTACAACCCGTCAGTCAAAGACCCATCCTAAAATACAGAAATTATATCACGTTTATAAGTTAGGGCTAAATCCGCTCATCAAAATATGATAAGAACACACATAGCAAGGTAAAAATGAAAGAATGATGTAATATACTATATTTCTCTTTAGCATTAGAAAACGTACGTTTTCTAATGCTAAATGCGTGCTATTCCATTTAAAATTGCAATTAAAAAAAAATGAACTACGCCTTTGAAAAAATTCTCGGACTTCAAAAAAAATGCCCTGACATTTCCAGGTTTTTCCAGGTACATACAAATTCCCTGAAAATTCCAGGTTTTCCGGGTAGGGTAGACACCCTGAGGATTTTCAATTGAAATAGGGACATCAAAGCTTTTATGAAAAGCTTACCGAGTTTTCAGTTGAGTTTACAGAATTTTCAGAAAATTTATAAAGTTATGGATACGTTCCACAAAATTACAGACTTTTTGATTAAATTTTACAATTTAAAGATGCCAATCTGATAGAACAGTTCAGTAAAAGTTACAGAAAATATTCGTAAATTTCTAAAATAACTGAAAATTATCTGCAAACACTGCAGAAAATTCGGCAATCTTTAAAGAAAATATATGATGTCCCTATTTTAGCATCCGAATAGGATAAGATCTGCATATAGGCAAATTTTAATTTAAACCAAAAAGTTCTTTTTTTCCCATTTGGATACCGGACAGCCTCAATCAATTAGTAAAAATCACCCCATATAAATTCATTTTTCTTTAAATAAAATTAAAAAAATAAAAGGGGGATAAAACAATTCAAACAAACTATGTTAGTTTGCAACATGTTTGACGTATTGACGAATGCAATGCAATCAATTCTAAAGTAGAACACGCGGATAATTAATGTCGAGCGTTCCGCACATCGACGATAGTCCGCGTGGTAAAGGGCCTCGATCAAACAAACCGCCCATTAATTAAGCGAATATCAAATAAAGCCATTACATAACTATGAAGTGATATAACTAAATGTCGAGCTATTGTGCCTCACGTCGAAGAGAGACTTCGAAGAAAAGTGAGACAGGGAATAGGAACAAGTCTCTCTAAATTTGAAATAGTAAAATATAACTGATTGTCAGTTAAATTCTACTAATTTCGTTAGCTAGAATTGAGTCACTGACAATTAGTAGAATTATATTGATTGGATTAGTAAAATTAAAATTACTAATTGAATCAGTTACATAATACCTGCACTGATATAACTGATTGATCAATTATACTTGCATTGAAAAAAAACAGTTAATTATAAGAGGTTATGTTCCAAATATATTTACGTACTACTGATCAATGTAAATGTTTCTTCTACGCTTTCATTCATTAATCTAGAACATTTTCAATCTGTGTCCAATTTAAAAAATGGCATATTTTTGAAAATGATCTCAGGGTACCTTTTGACGGTTGATAACCTAGATACGAACTCGATGTGTCAAATTAATTCAAAGATTAATTCAAAACAAACAGCTCTCCCTGAGAAGGTATCCTAATTATCTTTAGTTTTTCATCAGATTTTGTATGCTCTCCAAAATTTTCACTGTACAAGTTAACGTGTTTCCCTCTTCTGCAACCAATTTAGACGCCTTGAGTTATGGCGCTTGCGTTAGGGTCGCGGAGTTGGCGCGGAATTCAAAATGGGCATTAAAAACAATTCTAGTAATTCAAATTGATAAATGTCATAAGATGGAGAGGAATGTTTATAACTTATATTAATTGAAATTTTGTTTATGAAATATAAGTTAGTTTTTGGAATTCAATGAAAATAAACTGTTACTTAGCAAATACGTGTGTTATACATTTTTCTCTTAACAAGAACCTAGTTTTATTTTTAACCAAAATATAAATTTTCAAACAAAAAAAGAATTTTCAAACAAAGTGATGAACTTTATACTAAAATGATAAATTTTCAATTGAAAGACATTATTTTTTAACGAAGACCGAAAAGAAAACAAATTTTTAACAAAATAGCTAATTTTTTAACCAAAGAGATGTATTTTCAATTAAAATTAGGAATCCTCAACAACAACAAAATAATAATTTTGAAAAAAGAGCTTAACTTTCAACCAAGTAATTAAATATGTGTTCCAAAAAAGTTTAATCCTGAACGTAAAATGGAATATTAAATATTTTCTTAGTTGCAAGTTAAACTGCTTTCTTATAAAAGTTCATTTCTTTGGTTGAAGATTCATATTTTATTTATAATTCGTTTTTTCAGTTTATAATAAACTTTTTTTAATGAGAATTTAACTATCTCTTTGAAAATTCAATTGTTTCATAGAAATGTTGTCTTTTTGGTTTTGGTGAAAAATAACTTTTTTGATTAAAATTTACATTTTAGGATGAAAAATTGAAATATTTTGTAGAAAATTCGTATTTCAGACTGGAAAATTGAAAATTTTTGTGAAAAATGTAATCATTTCACTACAAATTTATGTATTTTATTCAAAATGCATCTCTTTAGGTTAGAAATTAAATTTCTTTGTTGAAAATTCAACTAGTTTCTCATAAGTTCATTTTTGTATTGGTATAAAATTAATTTAAAAAAAAATGAAAATTGCTATTATTAATTCTCCTTAATGAAAACTTTATGTTAAATATTCTGTTGAAGAATTCAAATTTTTTTTTATTACATTTTTTATTGAAAATTGGTCCTCCTTAGTAGAAAATTCATTTATTTTGCTAAAAATTCATCTTTCTTGTTTAAAATTAATTTAGATCGTTGAAAACTTATTACTTTAAAGTTTTAAAATTAATCAGTTTTTCGTTGTAGATTCAACTATTATTGAAATTAATTATTTAAACTATTTCATTTTTAATTCAAAATTGATTTTTTTGCTTGAAAATTGATATATTTTGTTGAAAATTCGAATTGTCTGACTTTTATTTGTTTAAAATTTTTAATATTTTGTTGAACATTTTTTTTCTAGTTAAAAGTTACTTTTGGGTGTGTATTTATCCTTTTAGTTAAAAATTAATTTCTTTGACTGAAAATTTTAATATTATTTTGAAGATTTGTTTTCTTTTTTTTTGTACAAAATTAATTAAAAAAATGTTTAATGAAACTATTCCATTTTAATTGAAAACTTTTTTTGGTGTCGGAATTCATGTATTTTGTTGAAAATTTATCTTTTTGTATTAAAATTAATTTCTTTGGTTGAAAATTGATCTATTAGAGGAAAATTCAACTGTTTCGCTAAATATTTATCTTTTTGGCTTTAAATTCAATCTGTTTCGGTTGAGGATTCAACTATTATTGAAGTTATAATTATTGGATGTATTCCATTTTCAATTGAAAATTAATTTTTTAGTTGAAAATTTATATATTTTGTTGAAAATTCGACTTTTCTGATAGTATATTCTGTTGAATATTCAACACTTTACTTGAGCATTCATTCCTTTGTTTAAAATTTTTAAATATATTTGTTGAAAATTTTTTTTCTAGTTAAAAATTAATTTTTTTCATTTAAAAAAGTAATCGTTCCATGTTTAATTACAAATCTGTATTTTTTGTATGAAAATTTATCTTTTCGGTTTAAACTTTATTACTTTAGTTAAAAATTAAACTATTTAGTTGAAAATTCCTCAAAATTCCAAAAAATATTTTTTTGATATCCATATTTCTATTTGCAAGTTCAATTCTTTTGCAGAAAAAAATCAGGTTGGCTACAAAGTTAAAAATTGAGGATAATAAAATTTGTATTAATTAAAAAATAATTCTTGGTTACAAATACAACTCGTTTGTTAGAAAATCGTCTTTTAGGATAGAAGATTTATAACTCTTCGTTGCAATTTATTCTTCTCTATTTGAATTGAAACTTTTTGGTTAAAATTTATTTTATTTTAGTTAAGGATTCAACTATTTTGTTGAAAATTCTTCGTGTTTGGTTAAATTCCAAAAAATTTCAAAATTTATTGTTTTGTTTGAAAATTCATCATGTTAATCATCCCTTTGGTTTCATTTCAACAGGACTCTTTTTTAAATATATCTCCTGTAAGAAAAAAAATTACTTTTCATTTGTCTAACAATCCATTGCAATTTTTTATCAAGTCATAATTTTGAAATCATTTTATTAATTTTCTTTTTCTAAGGTATGCAAAAACTTATTAATATTTCTTTTATAAATGACCTGGAAGAAATTGCTTCGAAATTAGATTCTTTTGTGACCTGTTTAGTGTTCTGACACTACAAAGTTTAGACTTTATAGCTACAAGGGGTCGGATCTGAGATTTATGGTCATCCATTGTTTTACTAAGATCGTTAGCCCAGGCCCTAATTAGTTGCTCAAGAGTTGGGAATTCCTTCCCAACATTAGCTACAGTCAATATTTGGTGAAGTCATTCGCAAAGGACCTTCATCTTGTAATTAGGAGCTTCTGTTTCACGGCTGGTACCAAATTTCCGGTTCCGGTCAAATAACCGGAAAACGACACCTCTAGGCAGATTATTCTAACACAAAATTGAAATTAGGCTCATAATTAAAGCTGGAATAGATAAATAAATAAATAAACATTTTAATAACAGAAAAAAAAAAATATATATATTTCGAATCCCAGTCTTAGACTTCTGGTATGAATGTAAGAGAAGCTTTTAATTTCGGAATTGCTTGGATCAAGCATCAGCGAAAATTTGATCCTGATATTGATACTCGGAACAGAGTGTATGTAAGCTGGTACGATAAGTATTCCTCAATATGTGGAAGTTCAGGGGAAGGTATAAGGACCTCGGAAAGTGGATTTTGTTGACCGGATACTTGGATGTCAGATAAGGTCTCGCATTTCTGGTTTTCAGCCGAGGGAGGACACAAGGTTATTATTATTATTATTATTATTAATTAATAATGTATCTGGCTGAATATGGTTAGAGCCCAATGTATCGAAGGCATTTCTGCTTAGATTTCGATTTTTATTTATTTTTCATCATTCAAAGACTGAGTTGTAGCTAATTGCGCGATAACGGGACCTATATCTTGAGGTGGGATCCGAACCACCAGATCCTCGGTTAAGACACATAAAAAATTTTCCAGCGGTACCGGCTCACAGTGGGATGAAATTAAAAAACGAGGTTCAAAATAACTTGCAGCTGGCAATTCTTAACCGATTTTGGATTTGTTTTTTAGAAAAATTCAGCATTTAATTTTTAAGAAATTTAAATGGCCTGATTTTCGATTTTTTCGTTTCTTTTGTTTATCTTCTTGAACAACATTTTCTATGGTCAGCATTGCCAAACTTTATGCACGGGGGTAATTGGAAGCAAGAAGAAAATTACATTCTTAAGTTAATTTTTATCAACAAATTAACTTAGCAAATAGTCTCCATTTTATAAACAAATTATATAATCAAATTTATAACTTGATCATTTAGATGTCGAAAAAAATACTTTTTTTCCCAATTTTCCTAAAGCCATGTCGCCCTTGAAGTTTAATGATGGGCAATTATCATCCAGTATTTTTTATTAATTTTTTTTAACAAATTATATAAACAAATTCCTAGTTTGCATTTT
>JAWWLR010000002.1:43547013-43557057 GCA_035041075.1 Acraspis erinacei
ACGTCTATCGTCCGTGAGATAGGTGGTTCCAGTCTGTGACGAAATCAATAAATATAAAATTAGCTTTTATGACAATCGAGTGACCTTTCTTGTCAGGGCAGGTACAGTCTGTTAAGTAAGAGCATGTGCATCATTACTCGCAGTCGGTAAGTGACATAAACGTAACCCTTTTTTAATAGGCGGAGGGAACCTGTACCTTTGGCGATTCGATGAGAAAATTTTATTCGATGTCGATCTTTTTTAAGAGCAGCCCTATCTGTTTTTTGTTCTTTTTGGCCACTTTGCCTCTTGAACCACGATCTGGAAGATCATCGACGTTTTCCGACTCTTTGGAACGTAGCACCCACTTCGCGACAAATGCTCTCGACTTTTTAATGTACTTGGCCACCACTGCATATGCCATTTGTGACCATTTTATATTATAATTTGCCTCATGGAAGCACCAAAGGTAGAGGTTCCCGCTACTTATTACAAAAGTGTTTAGCTTCGTATCACTTACCGGCTGCGAGTAATGCTGTAAACGCTCTTACTTAACAAACTGTATATGCTCGAAGTTATAAACAGCTTGTCTTGGAGTCATACCAATTCGACTCAACATATAAATGTATGTCTTCAAGACATAGAAATTTGTCTTAACTTCGTAAGTTCAAGTCTGGCTCCGTCTCGAAATTGAGATATGCTGAAGTCGAAATTTTGAGTGCAGTATGTTTTGATTGGGGCCATTTCAAGTTGAAATCAAGTCGAAGAATTTTTACTCAGGTTATTTCGAATTTAATTGAAAAGTCTAAGACACTTCGCAAATCCCGCAATGCGTAAATGACGCATTGAGACCACATGTCAATTTTCAATCTTTCTATCTTCAATTCAATCTTTCTATCTTAAGAGCAGCCAAAATGGGCTTGTCTTAAGATAAGAAGTTTAAGTATTGAGAATTAAACAGAATTTTTTCTAAAGAAAGTTATATTACTAATTAAGGGCTTCAATATCTTCCAGGTGCAAAATTGCCAAAGTTTTTCTTTGGAAATTGTATTATCCATTATACTCCGACCTCTACACCGACCATTTTGCTTTAAAATTCATATCTTGCGGTTCAATTTCACTGTTTTTAATTCGAAAAATTCAAATATTATTCACATAAACAGAGGAGCTAATCAGGAAATAAATAATTGTAGATTCAATGATTTCAGAAATATTTCAGTAACATTTGGAAATTTCTCTAACGATTTTTGGTACATTTTAAACACTTTAAAAAGATTTTAACCATTTCCCTAGGATGTCACAAAAATTTGAAAGGTCCTCCAAGAACCATAATCTTTGTCTTATTTGTGTTAATTTTGGGGCCCATGGCCCGAGATCTAAACCTTCCTCGACGAAGAGGTCCATTATGAGACACTTTTTCATGAATATAATAAATAGCCATGATGACAAAACGTATCCTTGCCGAACACTGCATAATATCAAACCATTCAATCAGTTTCCTATTGACCCTTACACTCGATTTGCTACCAGCAAATATTGCTTTTACTGCATGTAGCAGCTAACCATTGACTTCGTATTCTCTCAGGACTTTCCACAGTTTACTTCTAAACACGTTCTTCAACGCTTTTTCTAGGTCAACAAATGCATAGAAAAATATTTTCCTTAGTTCTGAATCCCATTTTTTTCTTCCTGCATCTTTTCTTCTGTTATTTTCATTACCATAAGAATAATTATTTTTGAATATATTTTATTTGCGGTACTTAATAGGCTGATATCTCTGTATTTCTTGCAGTGGCTTTAATATCCCAGTATATAGTGGCCAACGTAGTTAAGCATTTCAGCGTTCATACTTTCCAAACCAGCAGCCTTACCATTGTTTAGGGCTTTAATTGTATCCCTAACATCTGAAGAAAATACTCTCTCAACTGGGTTTTCTATTATATCATGTTCTACGTGGCAGATGTGGTTCTTCCAATTTCACCTCCCAATAACTTTGTCAAAGAGTCTCTCAAAATGTATACTATACTGTCTGTATGATATAAAGTTTTCATATTGATCAACTCCTATTTATAAAATAAGTTTTTTACTTCGTTCAAGATCATTCTGCACTTTCTTCTCTTCACCTGTTTTTATTATATCCTTACTTTCTTTGAATAATAGTTTTACTTTCGGCTTTTTGTGTCTGTAATCATTTTCAAGTCTATTTCTCGCCTTATCTCTAAGACAATGATTTCATCATTCCACCACGCATCGTGGTTGATGCGTCCTCTAAATGTTTATTATTTATTAGCTACTTCTAAGTTGCCTCATATATACGTTCGCTTATTCCATTTTGGAAATCTGTAAGCACTTCCGGTTTTTGTGGTTATTTTGTGGTTGGTTTGGACACCAACCCACCCATTCATATATCCTGGTAGAATGATTTCTTCAACATGATCGCAAGTACTTACAGTATCATTTCGAGTGTCCCACGAGGTATTCTTTACTTCTCTATTCTCACCATTAACTGGGCCGTAGTTACTAGGGAATATTTACTAGAGTAGTCCAAAAAAAAGTGACTGTTAAAATGTTCATGGGCGACTGGAAATTTGTAGCTCAAAGCAATTGTTTCTCTTATGGAGTTTAACTCGTTACGAACTAATTTATTTAATCTTGGAGTTATTTTTTCATCGAGAGTTAAAGATGGATTTTGTCAAATTTTTATATTCCAGAAATATTATGTAACAATTGTACAACAAGAAGAATTCTACCAAAATTGCAATATTTGCCGACTTATTACACGCTTTGGTGAATTTTGTCTGAAGTGAAATTCCTGCAGCGTATACTCTAAATCCTTCTAAATAAATTTGGAAAATAACAACTAAAATGGTCAAAGATTTATATTAAATAAAGAGGTTTGAACAATGGAGAAAACCTGAAAATTTAACTATAGTTTCACCCGCAGACTATACAGGTGGAGGGTTTATGGCGAGTTTACGAAACGGCCAAGTCGTACCAATTCTATTCGAAATAAAAATTGGCCCTGAAGGGAGAGCTAAAAAACGGCAACCCGGTAAAGGCACGAACCCACCATAAAATGATAAATAACTCATAACTTTTGAAGATCCATAAATTCCGATATTGGAAAACGAAAGTTGCATATTATTTTTATTTTTCTTTAAAAAAATTTAGTAATGTTATTTCAATAGTTGATTGAATACAATTTTTTCATTAATTTCAATTAACAGTTAAGAACTAATTTATTTAATCTTGGTGTTATTTGTTCTTCGAGATTTATATTATTTAATTTTCATTTATGACATTTAATGTTTGTTAATTAATTAACTGTTTATTATTATTAAAATTAATAATTAATTTTTATTAATTAATTACTTTATTAATGTAATTTTGTTAATATTTGTCCCATGGAGAAAGGGCCCTACGGAAACGTTGTTAAATAAAAAATTCAACTTTCAGAAATTAGATGTATACTTCAAGTTATTAAATATTCCTCTAAACTAATTACTTCTAATATTTAACAATGAACGAATTAACTGGCAGTTTTAAATAAGTGCAGATTGTTTTATCGTGATAATTATTCAAAATTAATTTTACAAAGCATTTTATTTGCGACTTTTATAATATCCATTTGGTCTATAAGTGCAAAGGGGAGACCATTTTGAAAATTAATATTGCTGCCTCTCTTCAACCAACATCAGTTTTTTAGAGTTTTGGGTATTTAGTGGTAGGGTCACGCCTTCGTAGTAAGCTGCTAACAATGACCCAAGTTTCCACTAATAAAGTTTTAGGGCATAGGTCTCTTGGTAGACAAGCACATTAAGGATAGATACCGCATTGGAACGTAGTGAGAAGAACCCTCCAGTCCCGTAGCAGGTGAATCCTGAGAGTCGAATCACAGATTTATCACTTTAACATTATTTTTATAAAAATTTTAAAAACTTTTGAGCTAGCTGAAAAATTACAACAAAACCAAAACATGGGCATATTCTGATCCTGCATAGGCTATACAAATTTCCAGTTGCCCCTGAACATTTTAATTGGAACACTATAATAGTTACATTCTTTCAACACGCCATTTTTAATGTTTCTAATTTCGCATCCTTTTGCCCTTTTTTCCGGTACATATCAAATAGCTAGCATTCTTACGTAAATAGTTTCTCGTAATCACCTCTCTAGCATTCCCAACACCCAGTCTCCATTCAACTATCACCGTTATGCGACAAATATATTTTTGCGAGTCGATATCATGTCAAAATTAAGTAGTAAGACGCCGCAGACTGGATAACCTAGTTATAAATTCAGTCTCACGAAAAATTCTGTTAATGTAGGGGGAGTGTATGTAGAAAACTGGAATCGAGAGAGTCATAGTTGGATGGTCTTATATACTGAGGCGGTCATCAGCCTTCTACAGTTTATTCTTAGATGGAAGTTCATATGGTCCCATCTGCCCATTCCCAGCCTTCCTCTAAGTACAATCCAACAGTAGGGCCTATGAAAAAGCCACTGAACGCGTCCTCGGGTTGCGGATAGGGGGTCTCTTTACCGAGGGTTTCTGCTGAATATGGTTAAAATAATTAATAAGCAATCGCGGAAAATTGTCAGGGATGGTCCCCAATCCCACCAAACATAGCTGTAGCAAGTGCGGTTCCAAGAAATCTAGAGTGGATGGATTAACTCAGTGACGCCTTGCTTGTGTGCTATGATGCACCCCAGAGTTCTCGCATTTTTTGCATAAGCGACTGCGAAACCATGGCTAGGAACTCTGGAAAAGGGGATATATAAGAGGAGCGTCTATACGACCATAACACGTCAGCAACAGAAAAAGAGAGGTGACACTGAGATCAACCGCAATTAGACACCCAATAGAGGAACAGCGATGTTTCAGGAACCGAAAAAACATCAACATTTAGGTTTCTCTCAAGCTCAAAGATCTAGCTGAAGTATATGACGAGCTTCGTGAAGATTTTTCGAAGAATCCAACCTCTGGATAATGAACTGTGGTCTGTATAATGCAACGAGAGCTTTGGCAGATACAATCCGTAAAAAAACCATCCGCTGATCATAAGACCAAAAGACGCATACATCAACTCACCACAAAGATCGGCTAGGCAAGAAAGTACGCGTCCCGCATTCAGTGTGTGATTGACTACATAAAACCTGGGAGGAATTTCACCGCTAAGGTTCGACAGTTCGCGCGCGAACTGCGGATCTGTCAGCACACACAGAATAATTGAAAGCTGTTGACAATCAGACAGTATATGGCTGACCTAATACGGGTACTATCTGACGGCAGGAGAAGTCTAGAACGAAGAGACAGGTAGATCAGAGAAAACAAACAGTTTTTCTCTGACCCATCTCGACTCTTGTATGAACCTCCAGTTACTGTCGACCCAAACCACAGAAGGTTGCAGTATTTTGGATAGAAGTGTGCAAAGGTCGTCATTCACTGGAAGAAGACTTAACGAAAATAAATAGCTTTTAGGAACTTTGTAATGCCCTCATAAAACCTGAGAAAAAATGCCCACCCATCTCTTCGGAGGAGGTGAACAAAGTATTAACAGGCATGAAGAACTATTTCGCCCCAGGACCAGATGGTATTAAGACATTCTGGTGGAAAAACTGTCCTTCAACCCAACAGCATCTCGTGGGTCCGAACAATTGAACCTGAGTCAAAACAAATATATGAAAAACGTAGCTCCAAGAAACGCGTGGCAGGATGTCGGGAGAACCTGCTCATTGATACATGTGTATGCAAAAACGCAGCATTCCACCAGCGCGGCCTACTGATGGCCTGGATTGATTACCGTAAAGCTTTCGATTCGACCTCTCACAGACCAATCATCTGTCTTTTGGAAAGCTTAAAGGTTTATCCGCACGTCGTGAGGTGCACAGAATGATTGATGCCGCTTTGTAAAACCAGATTTACTATCTCATATGGAAAACATCTTGTGACAACTAATATCGTCACCTTTGGGAGAGTTGCCTTTCAGGGCGACACAATGAGCCCACTCCTCTTTTGCCTCACATTATTGCCACCATCTATCGCACTTCGCCATTCCGAAGGAAACTTTTGCGGAAAACATGAAAATCAAAAGCATAAGGTCACTCATGAATTTTACATTGATGACCTTAAGATCTATACTAAAAATAAAGAGCGACTACACCTAGCTTTAGAGATTATCAAGCCATACTATAAAGATGCTGGAATAGTTTTCGGGTTCCAAAAATGCACCAAGTTCTATTTGGAGCAAGGAAAACCTAAAGGAACCCCGAAGACCTTGACCTCGTCGACCGACACGCATTACGACAAATTTGCGCTGCTACGGCGTGCTTGGACGAGAAGTAAATAACATTTTCTTGAACAACTCAGATTTGTGCATGATCCTCGAGTAGAACATTAATAGCGATGTACAATCTCGTAAAACGGGCTAACGAAAACAGATAAACGGGAAAATTTGGTTTGAATAAAGTACGTGTAGTAAAAAAAAAAGACGTCCGTTGACTGGAAAATTATTTTTATTTCAAATTGAATTGATAAAGTCGGTATGGAAAATGTCATTTTTACCTTCTTTCTAAACTAACTGCTTTTGAACGACTGCAACTTCGATTTCGTAAATTTGTTTGGTTTCTTTTAAAAATTGACTGTTTCTCCGTCATAACCTTCCTTAATATTTATTTTCATACAATTTTATTTGATCACTATAAATAAGTTTTTATGTCGCAGTGAAGAAAGCGAATAACTAACTCGAATAAAGTTGTGAAATTAGGAATTTATTTAAATAAACTTAATCATAATATTTTATAGAATGATTTGATAACTGATTTCATGAACACTGCAACTTAATTGTAGTATTTTAACTTAAATTTCGTATACTTTGAAAAAGGAAAAAATTAGATAGAAGAATTATATTCGCAAACGGCCCGCAATAACGCTTCATCATATTTATAATTTGCTCTACCAACTTCATACTTTTGCCACGTGATTTTGAAATCATGATAAACGGATTCCATTGCTTGTTCATTGTAGAATCCCAAACCACGTTGATATTTGCTGCACAAATCAGGAACATGGGAAAAAAACTCAATGAAATTTTCATCTAATTTTACCTTGGCACAGACATCAACAACTTTCCTGACACTTTTAAATACTGCAACATACTTCAGACAGTTCAATGACTCTCCTCGAAACTCATCAATTTTATCTACTAGTTTCTGGCATGAATTTTCATTAAACCCTGAAGGGCCACCATGTCTGTTTTCTGTCTCTACATAGCATAGTTTTGCCCATTTCTCTGCATCGTCTTTGAACTCCTTATGCATGTTTGTAAATAAATGATTGATGATGCCTCTGAACACATGGAGCTCAGGAGGCGGTATTAAATCTAGAAACAATGTATCAACGTTCGTGTCAAGTATAGTGGTGTATTAGCTAGCTTAAGATCAGTTGCAATCGTCCCGCGGAAGTTTTCGATGGACAATATAACTTTGTCGGTTCCTTCTCATTTGCTTGGATGTATCTTCGTCATTCACCTCCGAAGGTTGGATGGAAAGACACACTTTTAAAAACCCACCCCCTGCATCTATACCAAATTTTAGATGAAAGTTTGGCATTTCTCTGTCTTCTACAATTTTGTTTATGAAGTCTTCGAGATTATTGTAAAGAACGAGAGCTTCAACAGTTTCAGTTTTAATATCTGATGCAAAATTGATAAAATTCACTTTTTCAACGCTGAAAAACGTGTAAACATCGTGGTTGTGGTTATACAATGTCATTTTCAAATCGGGTTCAATAATCTTTCTACTTTTTGCAGCAACTCGAATAGAAGCAGCAATAGCAAATGTAATTTTTAAACTGAAATTAAATGAAGTTTTTATTTTTGAAAGTCGTCTGTACTAAAAAGAAACTTTTTTGAAAAACTTGGATCTGCTTTCTTAGAATTTATACTTAGTTTTAAAGGCTTACCTTCTAACTGCGAAAAAGGTATCACTGAATCATTGTTTATTGAACTGCTAGATTTTTTCTCAATAACAACGCTAGGGCCAAAGTAACTTCCTCTTTAACTTTGACTTTTGAAGCATACGATTGATTCGATACACTTGTGATATTGTTCAATAAAGAATTTTGATTGCACTTATGCTCGAAACCCAGTTTGATTACGCTGAAACACTGGCAGCATCGTTTTTCAGATTTTGATTTTTTATATTTACTGCCATTAGAAATCACTTTCAATTTTGATTTTGATAAAAAAATGTCTAGGGTGAAGAGATTTCGTTTTGTCTTGAGAAAAATTAACGGTCGCCGGTAATCTTGCTATATCACACATATAACAATTATACAGTTCAGTATCACTATTAGCTCTGGTTTTCTTTTTTCCTACAAATAAAGAATAATCTGGTTGTTTATCGATTTTTTTACACCGGTACACATTCATCTTGCACTTATTGCATATTACGCGTGGTCAATAATCATTACTTAACTTAAAATGCGGCACCAAGCGATTTATTTCTGTTTCAAAGTCTTTAGTAATTTTATTCATTGTACCTTTTCCGAAGCACAAACAACATATATGATCATGATTTTCTTCCTGTGTTCTGGCACGATTCAAACCCAATTTCAGAACGAAAAAGTAATTGAAAAAAACTACTTTTACTCTTGTTTCTCAATTAATTATTGATAGAATAGAAGAAGTGAACTCTATGATGATCAATCGATATACTAAACAGCGGCTGCATGCAGCGAGTGATTTGAATTTGGGTTTGTTTATTATTTAAATTTTCGTGGCGGCGCAATATAAACAAACATCGAAGCAGACGCGCCTTATTAGCTGTAGCGGGACTAAAGTAGCTCAATTTGCAAGGTTAAAATGAAAACAATATTGGCCCCGGCTTCACTCAAAGACTGTGTGATATGAAATATTATCTTTCGACAAATTTATTGTGGATAAAAATGATTTACCAACCGAACGGTATCAGACAAGCACATCATTTGTTTTTGATCGACTATGTGGAAGATTTTTTTTCAAGAGATGATTTTTATTATAATTAAATGCGAGTATTTTCAGTATTTTGGATTTAAAAATTTCTAACGGAAGGAGGTAATATAAACACAAGAGTTTACATAATCTAAGCTGCTGCACATCAAATGAAATTTGACAAGGAGGTAAAAATGACATTTTCTATAGCGCCTTCATCAATTAAATTCGAATTTGAATTAATTTCACAGTCAATGGACGTGTTTTTTTGTTGCTAAAAGTACTTTATTCAAACTAAATTTTGCCGTTCATCTGTTGTCGTCAGCTCGTTTTACGAAATTGTAATTTTTTTCAAAAATTGACTAAAACCAGATCTTTTTTTACCCTTAAAAAAATTATTTAGCTGTTCAAAAATAAAATAGCGACACCGGACAGGAGGAAACATTTTCTGTAAATCCAGCGCTTTGGCCCAAAAAAATTAATGTAGAGATTGACTGATATGTAAGTTTGAAAAAAAAAGCTGAAAGCTGCTATAGGTACCAAATGAGTGACAAAAAGGTGTAAATAACCTTCAAACCAGTTTCATTTTGAAGGAGTTCGAAGAAATATTTTTATTTTTGTAAAGAACATCGATATTAATGTTCTACTCGAAGATCCTGCAAAGATGTGAGTAGTTCAAGAAAATTTTATTTACTTCTCGTTGAGGCACGCCGTGGCTGGAGAGACCTATTCATAGCTGGGCGTGGTACAGAGCCGCTTTCAGGATATGACATCCCTGCAAGTCATCAAGATGGTAAGACACTCTCGGGCAAAATGCAGAAGGCATTAGTCCTTGGGTCACTCCGTGTCCTCATGGCGCACGAGAGTTTTGCCGTATCATCGTATTAAATCCGCCGCAGACTGTAATTATGTATATATAATTAAAAGTTTGTCATAAGGACAACCGCAGGATTTCACTGGGATCGGGTGCTAATGTGAAAACCTGCAACTGATCTCAGCGAAATGGCCGTAAAATATCAGCCATAACCACGTCTCACGAACGTGAGATAGGTGGTTACAGTCTGTGACGGAATCAATACGACGATCCGGCAAA
>JAWWLR010000002.1:44054628-44070939 GCA_035041075.1 Acraspis erinacei
AAATTGGATTTTGTCGACAAATTATTTTTGCGGATTATAAATTTAGGTGCTATTTTGAAAAAGGGTCTTTGCTCTACAGACACCTGGTTAAATAATGCGTTCAGTGAACTTTGAAGGCGATATCCTGATATATCAAAATAAAGTATAAAAGATAGAAAGTCTGGAAAGGAAAGACTGTGTATTTTTGAGAGCCATAGATTCTTCTCCAATGTTGAATTATTAAATTCTATAAAGATTAAATAGCTGCGGCTTTTATACTGAATAAAATTTAAGCTATGTCGAATAAAGTCGCGATATGACATACGGGTATAACACATAATAATGAAAAAAGCGAAACCTTGTGAGCATGAGAAACTAAAAGAAGCTGCGGCTTAGAATTATCCAAAGAGTTCATTTAAATATGATTATGATATAAAATTAGTTTATAATTTTAGCGATCTAAGCGAGCTATCTCTAATATTTTGTCGTTTAGCAATACACTTTGTATAACTGATTTACCCGACTCACTTTGTTTTCCTAACCACGGGCTTTTCTCGCTCGCGCCTGCGCATCTGTCTTCATAAGCAACAAGAATCGGATGTTCCAAACGAACATCGCGTATGGCTGTATCTATACCAGCAAAAAATATAATTAATCTAGTCATAAAAATTGTTATACCACGAATTCATTTCTATCAGTACGCTCATACTTCCGGCGACCTATCTTGCGATTGCTCAATTTAAAAAATTTTTCAGAAACCTCCTACGGCAAAATACTATGTCAGAAGCATACATATTGCTGCCGAAGTATGACATCTTTCAATCCAGTATTTTCTGCGACTGTGTTTGTGGGGTCCGGCAATATTTTTTAGAATGAATTAAATTGATGTCACGTAGCCATTGTAAAGTTTTCTCCCTATCACGAAAAATTGCCTTCCAGGAATTTTTCATACAGTTTAAGTCGCACCGCAAAACATTTTGCAATATTTCTGTGATTTTTCATACCTATTGTCTATTTTCTCGAAAACTATCAGTCGTAGGGTATAAACATATTCAACATAAAATGTGTGTTACTGAATGATCTACAACTTTTATGCAAAACTTTTTTGTACATTTTTATTATTGACTGAAATAAACGGACCAACATGAAATTTTTATAGTTTTTTGGGGTTTTCATTTTAAAAATAAAATGTGTGGATGTTATCACTATCATATTCGTGATGAGCGCGTTAAAATACATCGGTATGCGAAGTTTCGAATTAATCGGACGTAAGTTCTTTTCGGAAGTTTATCCGTAGTCAAACTATGCAAGATACGAACAAAGATGAACAAATAAAAATTGTGATCCCAAATAAGAACTAAAAATTGGTAGAACTAAAAATTGGTTATTATTTAACAAAACTTGTTTATCTGAAAAGAGCTATAAATTGTTTTTGAATCACTTTTTGGTAGGGCACGTAGTTTTGGTTTTAATTATAAATATGACATCAAAAATAAAAATGAAAAATTGTTGGAAAAATTACAAAACGTACGAAAACAATTTGACAGAAAAATGTGTTCACTTAAAAAAGATATACAAATGTGTAATAATTTATTACATTCTCATCATTTATGATTGAAAAAGTATAAGAATTGTTCGAAATTTGACACCTCAGCATGCAAATTTTGAATCAAACGACGCAAAATACGAAAAAAAGTCTCGAAGAGAAATTTTAGCTTTCGAAAAATCCTACTCTCTTACTTTAAATTAGTAAAAATTGTACTAATTAAAGCAGGTTATTAACTTTGACTGACGATTCAATTATTTCATAATATTTACTAATCTAATTAGTACATTTTTTACTAATTAATCAGTTTATTTAATTTTAACTGATGAATCAGTTGTTTCATAATATTTTATTTTATTAATATTTAATTTAATTAAATCACGCCATCGTGCATAATAAGAAAAATGTATTTTTCTGTGACAGTGAAAGTGACAGTGGAAAAAATATCTTTATCGAAATAAAATGTTTGTTGGTTTTGAAACCTAATAACCAATACCAATGTATTATAAATTAAATACTTAAATAAATAATTAAATAATATATAATAATAATAATAATAATAATAATAATTATATATATATATAATATATAATAATATATATTAATATATATAATTAAATAATAATAATAATAATAATTAAATAATTAAAAATTAAATACCAATACCAATACCTATTAACCAATACACCGAAAAAATACCTAAATGTGGTGTGACATTTTCACCGAGGACGAGTCCTGTCGAGCACCGTCAAAGTTTCAAACTATGTTGATTGCGAAACACTCGGCGAAGGCAAACGTCTGCAAAAGTCGAGTTTTCGGAATTTTTCTAATATTATTTTAAAATTAAACTCATTTAAAAGCAGACCGGAATGTATGCGAAATATAACCTTTTAAAACTAACTGATTTCATCAATTGAAATGAATGAATTAGTAAATTTTTTTTAGTCAATTAAATCAATAAATTTCTACTAATCATTAGTAGCTCAGTTCTAGCTATAACAATTAGTAGAATTTAACTGATAATCAGTTATATTTGACTAATTCAAATTTAGATTGTACAAAATGTCTTTTAACCATTTTCCAATAGGACTCGTCTTGACAGTCTAATGTGTCCCAGATCTAGCTAGAAATCGCTAACCACTACTTATTTTATTATTTATTATTTTCTATTGTAACTAGCGGTTTTTAGCCAATGTTAACTTTAATAACACTTTCTGATTGTTATAGTAAATTTGAATAATAAATCGGGTTACGCATGGAGGAAGAATCAGATTTCTATTTCACACACATAATATTTGTTCAATAAACTGTACTGAAAGAAATGAATTCGCGGTACCGCAATATTTTAGAATAAATTAATTCTATTTTATTGCTAGTATAGATACAGCCATACGCGATGTTCGTTTGGACCAACCTATTCTTGTTCCTTATGATGACGCAGATACGCAGGCGCGAGCGAGATACGCCAGTTGTAAGCAAAACAAAGTAAGTCGGGTAAATCAGTCATACAGAGTGTATTGCTAAACGACAACATTTTATAGATAGCTCGCTTCGACCAATGTTTAATAGGATTACAAATTTCATATAATAGCAATATGTATGTTGCAGTTTTGTACTACAAATTTGAAAAAGTTGTATTTACAATATTTCAGTGAGTGCATTTCACACTCTTTATGATTGAATTACACGTGTTATATTATGCATCTACTCATAATTTTCTAACCTAAGATCGTATGGTTAAATCAATGCTACTATTTCTATCAATTAGTGGACGCGTAGTTGAAGGATCATCGATCTTGGGAATTATCCATAGAGGGCATGCTCATTCTTAAAGATTAAAAATCTGTCCTGACAATAAAAGCCACAAAAATACTTTGATATTTTGGATCAAGAAGCATGTAGCCCCAAGAACATAAATGTATACGGACTGTTGCAAGGGCTACATAAATCTAAAGGAAAATGAGTATTAGCATCTCACTGTGAATCAATCGGAAGAATTTGTGAACCAATCTAAAGGCGCGCAGACACAAAATATTGAATCTTCGTGGCACTGAATGCGCAGATCTCTATCTCGAGGGGGTGTCCAGAAACACAATTTGGCAGATCATCTCAGCGAATGTCTATGGCGCCGGAGAGTGAAAAAATACGCTCTTCTAACCCTCAATTAGTACAAATTATGCTAATTAAATTATTTAAATAGTAATATTTTAGTGTTTTACTAATGGAATAGCAAACAAATCCTAAGTTTATCTTACTAAAGTGAATTAGTGACACTCATGGCGTACCATATGTGTATACTGCGTATTGCATAAGGACAAACCACAGGTTTTCATGGTTTTGCCGGAAGCGGCGGGTGCTAATCTGAAAAACTGCACCCGATCCCAGCGAAATCGCGGTAAAATTTCAGCCTTAACCGCGTCTCACGAGCATGAGATAAGTGGTTACAGTCTGTGATGGAATCAATACGACGATCCGGCAAATGTCTCTTGAACCCTAAAAACACGCAGGGATGCTTGTCAAACTATTAACCAGTGAAAGTTTGGCACCTCCAAGATCGCCCATGATAAGGACGATAAGTTTAACAGAATATTCCGGGAACAACCGTCGCAACTCCCTTATAAGGTTTCTATACCGCTCTTTCTTATAATTCTCCTTGGCTATGACGTTTTCGTTAGCTCGTGCCGAAAATTTGATAACGAACATGGTTCGCTTCTCGCAGTCAAGGAAACTATGCCATGCCTCGAGTGTAAAACTGAAACAATTGTCGAGAATGTAAATTTCCAGTATATGAGGCACTATTTATTCTCGACAATTAACTTTATTTTCCTAGGAGCGTTTAGCGGAGCGATTTTAATGTTAATGCCGTAAGAGTGACAGAGATGATAATAAAGCATTATTAGTGCCGCTCGGCTGTGCATGGTAGGCCTGCAGCTATCATCCGGCATGTCTTGGCTCAAAATGTGGCGACGGTAAGTTAAGGCGGAAATGACACCGTCTTGACATGCCAAAGTCAAACCCTCCGTGCCCGACTTCAATCCGGGTGATTTAAGAGAAACAAAAGTTAGCTCACACGACATTGACTGATTCTTCACATTTCAGTTGAAGATTCCGTGCATCATCTTATCGATGAGCTGTTCACGGAAGTTTTGCTTCTGTGCTTTCTTTATCTGGGCTTTCAGGAGTCAGCACTCGAGATAGATAAGATTTGATGCATTTTTCTCACCCCTGATACTGAAGTTAAGTCCGACTGTTTCAGCAGCCTCCTCCGCTTGACTATTTTAGGAAGAGGGTCTCTTCCATTTGCGACTCTATGTGTCGTATCTAGAATAATCCTGTTGTAAAGATATTCAAGATTCAATATTAAGCGACCACCTGGACTACGTGAGATGTAGAGCCGCGGGACAGAAGAATTGATATGCATGAATTTGTTCATGTGCACAACCTTTCGTGTCCCGATATCAAGAGATCCGAGGTCGTTCTTCGTCCATGGAACCACTCCAAATGAATAGAGTACTACCTGACAGCAAGCATGTTCGCTGCAGATACTTTTTTCCTCGCCAACAATTCGGAAGACCAAATTTGCCGAATGACACGTTTATATCTGCTTTAAAGAGTATCCTTTATAGATGTCACATCCTAAATGCGGCTCTGTGGCACGCCCAGATATGCAAAGGTCTCTCCAGTGCAAAGCTGTCGTATGATGTTATGTAGTTAATAACACACTGAATGCGAGACGCGTACTGCCTTCCCAATCCTATCTTTATGGCGCGTTGATGTCTTCGTCTTTTGGTCTTATGATCCACCGTTGGTTTTGTTTTACGGTTCGCATCGGCTAAAGCTCTTGCTGCATTATACACACAACAATGGATCGTCCAGAGGTCGGATTCTGCGGAAAATTTTCCACGAAGCTCTTCATCCATTTCAGCCAGATCTTTAGGCTTGGGAGAAACCTGGATGTTGAGGTTTCTGCGAGTCATAAAGCCGGCTTGTTCTGGCTCTGGTAGACTAGGCGCTCTGCTTACATATAATGTATATTTTGACATTGGAGTTGTGAGCGCGAAAAAGCAATTCAAAGTGCAGTTCAAAAAGTTCCTAGGATTGGTAAAAATGGTGGACGCGGTGAATTTGTGGCCGAAAGGCGCAGTAGAAGGGGAAGAGTACCCAGGTAGTCATCGGCGACTTGAATATCGCCCACAATTCTGTCCATCAGTTGCTGGAAAGTAGCGGAGCATTGGTTAGACCAAATGTTATTCTTGTAAATTGGTACATGCCTTTTTCAAGGACGGTGAATCCTGTAATTGGTTTTGAACTATCTTCTAATGGAATGTGTAGACAATTAAGTTTGAAGTATAATTCTGATATAAACTTTGTTGATTTTAGCGTGTGAAGAAATTCTGGTTTCAAAGGTATTCGGTATAAGCATTTTTTAGTAATATTATTAATTTTTGTAACGCCCAGGAAAAATCTAAATCTTTACCTAGTTTTTTTATAATTGCGTAGGGGTTTGATCAATCAGAACAGTAGGGCTCTATTAACCCCGTCGCACACGGTGCTTTTTTCTTGCGTGAAGCTAGGCAGGCTGTGCTTCAGGATCTGCTTCAAACGGTGCGTGATGTTGTGCTCGGCCACATGCTAGCTCTGCTGCTTGAGAGCGTGCACTTGTCAAAATAGATGCGGTTATACAAGCGGCAATTCGGCTAAGGTAGGGAGCTATTGCTGCTTTTCTATCAATTGAATTAATAAAACAAAAAGATAAAGAAAAATGGAAACGCAAAATATGGAGTTGTTCTTGGCTGCAGCGGAGAAACATGGGAAAAGGTGTTTTCGCTATGATATTCGAAGAATTAAAGTAAACATAACCTACAATCTTAAGGTTCCACTAGCTATTTAAAATGTGTCTTAATTACGGATTGTTTTCCTCGCAGCTCAGAAGATTCCAGTGTATTCAAAAATTATACGCGGATGTCAAAAGATGTTCTAAATGAACTTTTACAATTTGAATCTCCATATATCCCATGATTTCACCTTTTCAAACAGTGTTTACAAAAACAATGAGGTTAGATTAGCCATATGCGACTATAGTAGCTAACAGAATCAAATGAACTTTTTTACACTTCTGATTGGCTCTTTGCTTTGGCCAGCGTAAAAACCAGCAGAAAAAATAGCCCGCGTTCAATCAACGAAATCAAGCACAGAGTCCATTACGAGAGCCAGCAGTGACGTCATTTTCCTGCAAGGCAGCCTGCCCAGTAGCCGTCACAGCTCGAATCAAGCAATGAACCAAGAAAAAAAGCAGCAAATCTCTGAAGAACAATTATTTTGTTCGTCTATTTGTCCTAAATTATCCGAAATATTATTTAATATGATTGCTTTATTTTTATAATCAACCAATTTATTTCTATTATTTCTTTCATACATCTCGTTAACTTCATGAGATTCCTCTTTTTATGAACTTTTAAATTATAAAAATCTTTACTGAACGCTTATTGGGCTAGCGATATCCTTTGTATGATTTCTTATAGGAGTTTAGGTGTTCTTGATTTTTTAGGATTGCTTAAGATTCATAGTTAGGAGGGGAATTTCACTTTTTTTAACTTCGTCATGCTTTTGTTAAGCTCTCTAGTACTTAGTAGCCTAGTATATGTTATCTACACTAATAACTGATAGCCACACAGTTTCTGAATCATATTTTAAGGTCATCTGTAAAGTTTTTAACGTTTTTATACGTGAACTGCCTACAGATTTTTGAATTTAGGAAAATCAATCAATCAGTTTAGGAAAATTGATTAAGTGTAATTTTTCATATATTTCCAATAATTATTTGCTCAGAAAAATTGGTGGCGTCTGTTTGTTTGGCCCTAATGCACGCCCTTTAGGTTTCCCTGCTTGGACATATAATATGGACATTCTCTTTTGAAGTGTCCCGCTAATCTTTAATGATAAGAATTTGAATTATCTGTACTAGAGAAAGTTTTCGCGCAATAAGCACGGAAAATAACCCTACCAGTTTTCTTTAGTATAATTATTCTAAAAATTTTAAAAGAGTAATTCATCATTCCATTTTTTCTAACCCAGACTATTCTTCGTCTGTCCATGTTAATCATTCTTTACATGCTTGTCAATGTAATTCCTTATAGAAACAGGATATCCGGCAGATACAAAGGTACTTACGTTTATATCTCAATATACCTCATTTATATCCTGAGATATCCTATATCTAGAGATAACGTAGAGAAATCTACAGGATTTTACATCATGACGGAAATTTAAATTTCCATGTGATATTTTTACAACGTTGTAGGGATATTCAAAAGTTTCAATTCCAGCTGAGCCCATCTAAAGCTAATACTTTTTACCTGTGTTTGAATGTAACATTCTCGTCTGCCTTTCTTAATGTTTATATAGCCCAGACAGGGTATATATCTCGCCCATTCTCATACATTATCTACATTTAAAGCATCGGCTCAAAGACCATCATACATGAGAGGTAAAGCTTACCGGCTCCAAGTCCAACTGCTTGACTGGGTGTGCATCGAGGGAGACGCAGCAAGCCCTAAAAGACTTTGAGCTGTATCCTCTCAAGTAAATCTAAATGCTCTTTATCCCCAAACCTGCACCCCGCACATAAGTGTACTTATTAATAAGTTATTAAAAAGTTTATCGTATATTGACCAAGTATCAGCTTTGGTGCTGTAAATTATTCGCATAGACGCACCTATCGAAGTTGGCTAAGCTTAAACATTTCTTTGGGGTGATTTAAAAAGTACAATTGTAAGAAAGTTGAAAGCTTGAACTTGTTTACAAAACAGTTACCTTTCTTGCGAAATATCACAATCTTAGTTTTTTCTAGATACACAGTTAACATACTCTGCTCACAATAAAAACGCAAAGCTTAAAGTTTCCGTGAGAGCAGTCGGAATGTCAGGAAGCAACACAAGATCGTCTGCATATGCGAGTACAGAACCTCAATTAAGCTGCCTATAGCAAGACCCCACAAGAACGTTTCTAGATCGTGGATAAAAATAACGAACAGCAGGGATACAGCAAGCATCGATGGGAAGGTACTTTTAAAATTTATAAAAGCTGCGTACACAGTAGATCTTGGGTTCCTCAGGCGAATCTGGATTATAGCTAGCAAAGTAAACAAATTGTCGAGACAACGTCTCCCAGCCCTGTAGACAGATTGAAAATCCAGAATCATTTTATTTTCGTTCCCCAGTCGATTAGTCTTATTGAAAGAACTGCGTGAAAATCTTAGCGATGCAAATCACAAAGGAGATGTGTCTCCAATTGCCGGTGTCACCAGGATCACCCTTCTTATGTAACATAGTCATGGATAATTTACGACAGGACATCGACACCTTTTCATCCACCATGGCTTTGTTAATTAAGTCCTCCAGATATATATTATAGTTTAACAGCGAAATCGTGGTCTACAAGTATCTCTGGGAAGATATCCAAGTGATGCGCATGTCATATTTCAGGATTGATGCCGTTTGACGCTTGAGGCCTACATCAAAGGCCATTCATAATGAAGCACAAATCAGTAGAATTACGTGCTGCACCCAATTCAATTATCAGACGCTTTTCGTAAATGACTTTCTCAGAGGAAAGCAACTTACTATAATTTCTCGCAGCAGTTCTATAAGTCTTAAGACTTTCATAAGAAAAATGTACTCTTCTGCTATCACGAAAAATCTCCTTCAAGCCTTTCCTTGCCAACTAGCACTTAACTTCGTAGTCAGGGAGATTAGTATGGCTCTTCGAAGAATTTTGACTTATACAGCTTACAAAACTGTTTATCGAATACCATAGCAGATCATTCACGCTCCTTCCCATAGCGTCCTGAAATATAAACTGTGCCAGAAAATCACCGCTTGCACTCCCATTCCACACAAACAGCTCCTTACTCTCCATAAAGCTAGTTATCAGTTTCCCCGTTTTATTAATAAAATTGGCTTTATATGATCTATTACCCATAAAAGAAACATTGTTAACGAAAATTTGCTCGAAGAGAATATTGAGGTTCGAAATCCTACAATTGAAATCGCCAACGAAAAAATTTTCATGTGTGCAAAAGACATACCTATCGAGCTGAGAATAATGTCAAAATTATTTTTTAAACAATGAATATCGTTCTCGGCAGCGAGATACATTTCACAAAGAATAAAAGAAAACATAGAAGAATTTACCTTTACAATGATATATTGCGGCGCAACTGACAGTAGTTGCGCTATCGAGCGATTCTTATTTAAAGCAATCACTATGCCAAACTTGGTTCTTTCTCTGATAACATCTCTCACCGCTACAGAGTCAAATACGAGTAAGTCTCTGGAGAATACTGCGAAAGCGGGAAAGCACGTTAATTTCATTTTACCTAACGCGACTCCGCGTTAGGTCCATTTCTTCGCGGACAGTCACATATAGACGGTCACCTTCTAGAGTATTTAGATCCTACACCCAAATTCGGGGCTTTTCGCGGGTGGACCCATATTGCCCTAGCTACTGTTGCACTGTAGTACTGATGCACGAGATCTCATTAAGGAGCTGCAAAAAGTTTTGGAAGAAATGGGGACTTACTGCCATGCAAGAAAAAATATGGACATAGAAATGACGGAAGGTATAGACAAATCAGAAAAGAGCGAAAAAAGCGGCGGAAAGAACCAGACAAGCTGAAGTGTACTTTGAATTCGTCCCAGGCTGTGTTGATTCTCTTGCAACGAAACAAGAAAGAAAAAGATACCATAAGGAGAAGGAAAAGTCTAGGAGAAATACAAGCAAAAGCCATACTCAGGCAGAGGAAACTGTGGAAACTCCCATTTGCCTACATGGGAAGCGAGAGTGGGGCCGATGGACGTAGCTGAGTAGCCTGCGTACAATGAGGCAAGGGAGGACATCGCAAGGGTCCATAAATAATTTAATGAGACACTAGGTCTCGTTAGTGAACTGAAGGGACTCTGAAAAAGCATGCAGCAGTTCTCCGATGCTCGGAGCATTATGTTCTTGTATATCAGGGATGGTATAGAAAGACGCAGAAGTTAACGACGGAAATGGACTACCTGACTCAGCTCAACGTAGCCTACTTCAAGTACGTCCCGAACAGCCTTGGCCGATCGGTTAAGGGAAAGGAGAGAGCACGAAAGGAGAGATGCGCTGGAGTAGATACAAGATATAAGACACACCGAGACTCAGACGGAAGAAGCTGAGGAGGCTCCCACTCCCCATGAAGGGTAGCTAGAGAGGGAGCTCACTCTGAGTCCCGTTGAGGTAAGCACCTCTAGACAAGCTAGCAAGAAGCCGAGGAACGCAAAGACTTCAACGCCGGCGACCTCGATACCAAACATCAAGGAGAAAGAAGAGAAGCGTGATGTTAAGAAGCAACACAAATTTCAGCGCAAACCAGAAACGGTGAGGTCCTTGAGGAGCTAGGAGCTGCAGGAAAGGGTAGAGCCGAGCTGTCGGCTGCCATTAGAGAAGCGGAGGGCGAAGGGGGCACTGTGCGAGAACTTGTACCCCGTGTGGAGGTAGAGGTCTTAGACCTCGATCCTACCACAGAAGCAACAAAACTTGTGCGTGCGGGGCACCGAAAGGTTGGGTGGGTGTCCTGTTGGGTACAAACGAAGAAGACAAGAAATCACTGCTAGAGCTGTCTAGGCTTCGGCCATATAGCAGCCGGTTATGTGGGCCCTGATAGAACCAGGGCCTTCTGAAAATGCGGCAAGGAGGACCATAGGGCTGCGGCGTGCGAAAGTAAGCCACAGTGCTACCTCTGCGCTGATGTGCGGTTTCACTGCACTACTGAGGACGATGCGAGCGTCTTGGTTGTGTGTAGAACGAAGAAAAGGTAAACGCCAAGCAGGCAAATCAGTTGAAAGCCGAGGGACGGCTTATTGGCCTTATCCCCATGTCCTTGAAGTAATGCGAAAAGCAGTTCCAGGGAGATGAGTTGGCGGAAGGGGGGGGGTTAGTCAGTAAGAATCTGACAATACGCATCCTAGGTATCATCTATCTGAGTGGACGTATCGCCTGCTCAGGTGGACGATTGCTAAGATGGGTGCCTATGCAAGGTTTCCCCTTTTATCACAAAAAAAGACAACTACTACTACTTATACTACAACTACTACTACTACTCCCGTGTGGGGTTGCTGGACCTCCATCGGGCGCCTCCGCAGTTTGTCGATAGGAGAACGCCTCCCAGATATGGGTGGTACCGGAGAAATCAAACACCTGGGGCGAACAAAAACCAGATAGGGGGAGGAACCCCGAAAGAAAAACCGAACATGAATCAGCTTCTTTCTAATGAAATACCCCAAGAAAGGTCAGATCTCTCCATCGATTCTGAGCGGGTGAAAACCCCGTTGGTCGGGAGGATGTACAACACAACACACGGGTACTGCAGCGATCTGAATAACTAACGCATCTATATTCCCAGTAATTTATATGTCCACATATGTTAGCGTCTATCTCTCAGCTGACTAGGGTATTGATGAGTTTACCAGAAAACTCTATGGACTGGAGGCTAGCGTTAAGGAGTTGGACGGTGAAGTCATAATTGCTGGGGACTTCAATGCGAAGGCACTCGAATGGGGCATGACGTGGTCCTGCAATAGAGACGGTTTGGTGTTGGAGATGGCGGCCAGGTTGGACCTAACGATCCTGAATACGTGTACGGTCCCAACGTTTAAAATCAGTGGCTGCCAGAGTACCATCATTGATATCACTTTAGCATCTTCGGGTACTTCAGCCTTGATACGTGGTGGGTGGATAATTGAGGATCTCACTGGGAACGATCACCAGTACATTAACTTCTGGGTTATATCCAACTCTGGGGCAAGGAAAAACCTTGATGGTTTCGCAATGATTCGGGGATGGAATGTTGCCAAGCTCAGTTGCCCGACAGATCTTCGCAGACAGGCACTGGCAAAGCGTAGGAAGGCCCACCGCAAGCGGGGCTGCGCTGACGTTCATGCGGCTGATGCACATTTGGTTGAGGTCAAGAAGGCATTACCCAAGGCCATAAAAACCAGCAAGAAGCAAGGATGGTTATCGCTTCTTAGTGAAGCTGACAAGGATGTCTGCGGACGCGGATACAAGATTGTAACCCGCTGCCTTGGATCTCGAGCTCCAGAGCCCCCACGGGATCCAGCGAATATGCAGAATATTGTGCGTAAACTCTTTCCAGAACATCCCGAGAGAGTCTGCACTCCGATAACAGTTGTGGATCAGGAAATATAACTTTTCAACAAGGACGAACTGCGCATCGCGGTCTCTTCCTTTGGAAATCACAAGGCTCAGGCTCCAGATGGAATATCTGTTGAAATTCTGAAATTAGTCGCGAAAGAATACCCATTCGTCTTACTAAAAATGTTCAATGCATGTCTATTGGCTGACATCTTTGCAAAAAGATGGAAGATGTAGAGGTTGGTCATTGAGACCACTGTGCCTGCTGGACAAGGCAGGGAAGATCTTTAAGAAACTTCTATGGGCTCGTCTACGGAATGCCATAGAAGAAACAGGTGGACTGTCGGAGAATCAGCATGGGTTTCGCACAAACCACTCCACAATTGGCGCAATTAGAGAAGTGATAACAGTTGCCAAAAATGCAACGACATCACAGATCAAAGAGCTACTGTGTACTGGTCACCATCGATGGGAAGAACGCCTTTAACTCAGCTAGTTGGGTTGACAGCCTGGATGCATTTGAGCATCGATTCAGAGTGTCGGTGTATCTGAGAAGGGTGATCAGTGATTACCTGGACGACAGGATGCTGTCGAACGAGAAGACAGAGGGCCAGCAGAGTCGGAAGGTCACTTGGGACTGCACTTGGACCTGATTTATGGAATGTGATTTATGAAATTTATGGAATGCGGACGATTTGGCGGCCATAATATTGGCAAGGGATTCAGAGTTAGCTCAACAAAGGGTAGCACATGTCACCTTTCTGGTTAATCATTGGCTGAAAGATCGTGACCTCTCATTGGCTATCAACAAGATGGAAGTTGTTGTCCTCACGACACAGAGGCACTATGGAGACTTGGGCAGCTTTAAAATTTCAGGTTCAGCGACGTTGCGCTATGCGTATAGTAAGTGCGTAACGCATTGTGTCAGCTCCGGAAATAATGGATGTGGCGGGAGTTATACCGATTTTCGGGGGGCCTATTATTTCGGCCGAGTCAAGCGCTGGCGATACAGTCTTATTCAAACAAGACACAAGGTTTGCACTGCGAACCACCTGTAGTACCTATTATCGCACTACATTAGGAAGAAAAAGAGAGAAACTAGGAAAAGAAAGGAGGTACAGTGCAGGATTGCACATTACAGGGCCTAGTCTGGACTTATGCTAACAATTTAAAATCTTTTTTGATTGAAAATTAAACAGTTTGGTGGAAAATTCATCACTTGTGGTTGAAAATTGAACTATTAACTTTGAGATTAAAAACGCATTCCTTTGTTGAAAATTTATCTATTTGTTGGAAACTGAAACAATTTTTTATTAGAAAACTATTTTTGTGTTTTAAAATTTCCTTTTTTCCTTTTGATAGTTTAAATATTATTAAATTAAAAATAATTTTTTTTTATTCCGAAGTTAAAAATTCATTTTTAATTGTAAAAAAAATTTTTTCTTTTCAAACTTCATCATTAAAAAAAATGTTTTAAAAAAAACTGACGAGTATTTTGAAAACCTAAACTAGATATTCAGGGTACATTTTTTTATCTTTTAAACAAAATTTATATCGGGGACCTATTAGAGAATACAGAAGTATTAGTGGCGACTGGTTCATAACGGCAACTAGACTAACAGAGTCTGGACGCATCAATTAGCTCCATTTCAAAAAGTCGGTTCTGCTGTCGGCCGTTGTCCGTAGATCTATATACTTAGCCTGTATGACATTTTTAAGAATCGTTTTCTAATACTCGAAATAATAATAGATTTTTCAGTTTAGTTTTGAATGATCTATTTAAAAATTATTTTATATGAAGGTATAAAACAACCCTATTACAGACTTAGCACAAGGATTATTTTTAAACCGTAATTCATTTTTAACCTTCCCAGAAAGTATATCGGTCTTAACAGGTAGGTAATTCAGTTTTATACATAAGCAATTCACTTTACGGCGCACACATTTTTCTAGCGAAGGAATAATTTATTGTTTAGATACATGCAATACACTATTTATAACAATATAGATACATTCTAAATGAAGGAATTTAAAATTGATGAAATTTTAATTCCTGTTTCCATAATGTGTAGTCTTGTACTGTATATCCTTTTTTTTCATTTTCCTAGAATTTCCTTCTTTCTCTTCCTAATGTATCGCGATGATGGGTACTACAGAGGGTTCTCTGTACAAACCTTGCTTCTTGTTCAAGAAGACTTTACCGCCAGCGCATGATTCGGCCGAAACAATAGGCCCCCAACGTAACCCCAGTTTCCAATTTACATACCTCTCCTGTATCCTATTTACCTCCTCACATACCTTCCACCCCCACACCTCCATTCCGTAAAATAAGACACTCATCACTACCGAATCAAACAATTTCATTCTCCTCACAAAATCATCTGCAAATAAACTCTTTCCCCGCCCACACATCTGCCTCATCACCACATTTAAAAACTCTTTCACCTATACCGCTATTCCCTTCCACTAACACTCCGTTATCTCTCCCACCTCCTTTCATGAACCCCGTAACCTTCGACTTATCTGCATTTAACTTTAACCTATTTTTGTCCAAGTATCTTCTTAACCTTTACATCATCTCCTTTAAAGCGTCCTCGCTCTTTGCTAGCAGCACTATATCATCTGCATATGCGAGTGACCACATCGTTACCCCTCCTACTTTAACTCCTCCTAACACTCCGGCAAAACGTAAATATTGTCAATAGTACTCCTTCCCTCCCTAAAGCCCGCATGCACCTCCAGCAGTATAACTTTCCCCTCAAAATCCTTACGCAGCCTATCTGCCAACACCATTGCGTATATTTAGTACGCCGAATTCATTAGGGTAATGCCTGTATAATTTTTATGCCTCTCCCTATCCCCTTTTTTATACAATGGTACGATCAATCCCTCCCTCAACCATCTTGGGCCATGCTTGGGCTCTTGAGCCATGCTTCGCTCTCTAGAACGTCCAGCTATGCTGCCTTAGCCCTTTTCAACTTCCTTATTTGCCTCTCTACCTCCCCGTCATTCAGCTGTCTCAACATTTCTCAACTCATCTTCCAGCTCTTTTTCCTTTTCCTGCTCTTTCTTCTTATACATTATCCTAAAATCCTTCCTAACTTCTACGTACTGCTCCCTTTTCGTACTTCCTTCCTTTCACTTCCTGTACTTCTTTTTCAACTTTCTCTTCATCATTTTACATTCCCTATTCCACCACGGCTTCACCATTCCTTTCTTCTTCTCTCTAAATACATTCTTTTGTACACACTCTTTTAATTTATCTTTCAGATCCTCCCATATGTCTTCCACCGACTCCCCCTTAAAGCTTACGTCTTCCAACTGCTCCTGATACTTCTCCATTGCTTCTCTCGTCCATGACCTCCTTTCCCCTAACAACCCTTCTTCCCCACCCTGCCTTCCGCCAACCTCCCCCATTAACCCCAAACTTAATGGCTGATGGTCCGATTCCAACCTCCCTTCCACCGCGAATTTCTCTATCTCTTCCCACCCTTGCATATTCATTATCATATAGTCTATCACAGATACCCCCATCTTACTCTAAAAAGTGTATTCTCCCTATTCGTCCACTTTTACCATACCATTCGCCACAGCCCACCCTCTGT
>JAWWLR010000002.1:44262888-44276956 GCA_035041075.1 Acraspis erinacei
AAGAAATAATATCGTACTGTCAGCAATAGAGAATGCGTTGTATAAATCTGAACACCTCAGCGTTAATGGGTTAAAACTATAAAATAAAAATTTCAAATTACAATATTTTGGTGAAAAATAAGGATATCCTGATAAATTCAAGTAGGTTTGAAAGGGGAAGATTAGTACTTTCAAATTCCATATTAGCTTTTATGGTAGACATTTTTGTTGTCCGGTTACATAACCTCAAAAATGGCTAAAAACGCGTTTTCTGCACTTTTAAATTAGTTTATCTTGAAAACCTAACGTATAGGAGCAATTTTGAGCTCGGATTTGGATTCAGCGCATCAAAATCCTTCGGAAATGTTAGATCTGGTCTCTGTCTTTAAAATTTGTCGGCCTGCGTAATTTTTGTAACCGGCTTCCAACCTGGGCCACCCCCGGCCACGACGTGGTTAACAGTGTGTACACGAATAAAATAAATTGTACTAAATTGAACCTGAAAAAATGATAATTTTCAATTGGTTGTGAAGTTTACTTTTTAAAAGTTTGATGTGGGATTTAAAGGAAACTGACCGGAAAAGGAATACATTTTTTTCCGGAAATTACAGAAAATAAGAGAAACCTCGGGTATTTTGGAAAGATTATTATGATAGTTAGGCATTTTGTCGATATAATTTGTTTGCGACATCGAATTTACGCCTATTTCAGAAATTTTTCGTTAGATTAGAATAATAATAATAATAAATCTTTATTTAGTTCATTAAAAAGGGTGTGTGCTTTCAAACCTAACCTAACCTAACCTAATTTATGCATATTTTTGGAACTTTTCGTTAATTAAGAGAATGGAGAGAAGTTCCGAAATTGGTTGTCAACAAAAAGAAACGTTCGCGTGTTGCCATTTTTTTCGGAAATTTAAGGGGAAAAAAAGAAAGTACAATGTTTCGTAAATTTTTGAAATCTTTCAGAATCGAAGGAAGACGTACCTGCGATTTTTCGGGATTTTCCGATAACTGGCAATAGTTCGAGAAGAGTTTAGCGCACCAGAAGAAAATCTTGACCCATTTCGGAGGTTTTTGGGCGTCTCTTTTTTAGAACTGACTCAAACCTAGTAGAGAACAATGGATACCTAGGACTCAGGGGTGGGGGAGCCACTAGAGGAAAGTTGAGAAGATTTCGATATTCTGGAAAGTCCAACTCTTAGCAAAACGCCGGATACCGTAATGGCTACGCTTCAAAGGCTAGCCGAGGGTCATAAAAGGCAATCCAGGGTCAATCTGTATGCAATAATGGCGCAGTTACCGGGTTGGACATGAAACTTGACGGAGAAAATTCTACGGGCAATTTTCAGGGGTTTGCATTCAAACACGAGCCCCGGTACCAAGAGGACAAGGCTCCTGAGGAACAAGAATCATCGAACGTAGGAACCGACGAGATGCGGGGTGCCCCAGAGGTTCCAATACAGTGAATTGGGTTTGACCAATCATTTAACATGTTGGAAATTAACTGCAAAAGGGCACCGAAAATGGCCAGGGATTTGGTAAAACCAAGCTGTGATGGGAGCCTTACGACCAACCTACATCCCCACTAACAGAAGAGACCCGTAGAGGGGGTGAGGGGCAATGATACCACCAGCTAGATCAGGAAGACCGGTTAGTGGGAGCATGAGCACGATTAGTGAAGGGGATCCCCGTTTTGTGAATGTGGATACCAGGCCACACGGAATTAAGACTAGGGTCAGCGCGGAATTCGAACGCCTAGACCTACCCCTTCCTTATATGACCTTATATGAGACGAGACTGTGAGTACCAAGCCTCTGTATCACTAAGCCGTATTGTAACGACCCCTGGGAAAGTGAACCGGCATGTCAGACGGCATATTACCGACTGTCCGTGAGTGCGAGAACGTGGCGAGAATCGTAGAAGGGTGGAACGTCAGTTTTCACCGCCATATGGTATCAAGTGTGGACAACTTCTTGTGGAGAGTAAAAGAGGGCAAAGCTTCATCTTTCGTCGCGGACGAGGAGTTGCTAGCCTCTGTACTCTAGTTGTTAAAGGATGTGACAAAATGTAGAATTGTAGAGAATGAGAAAATAAAACTTTTTATTATTAAAATTTTTTTACCAAACGTTTATTTTTAATTATAACAGTGAAATACCGAATAAATGTTTTTCTCTGATTTCATCAGGTTTCAAAACTTAAATGTTTCTAGCAGCTTTTTACCGGCGAAACTTAAAAAACACAATTGTCAAAAATAAGTGTTTGATAAAAAAAAATTCTAATAGGAAAAAGTTTTATTTCCTTGTTCTCTACAATTTTTTTAAATTGATTTTTTGAAAAATCTTCTATTTTTGAGACGCGCGGTTAATACTTTTGAAACTCTGTACTGATTTGGATTTTTTTATGTTGGCCAACACAAGAGGGTTTTCATACAAGGAATAATTGAACAAGGTATTTAATAATTGTTATAAATAAATTCTATGACATATAAATAGTCTGGATGCTCACTAGGCTGAAGAAAGTTTCTCTCCCAGAGTTAATAAGCTAATTCGTATACATTATGGCACGGGGCTTCACCAAGACATTATCTCATCTCCCTGAACCAAATGTTAATGATTATTCTTCTTGTAAACTATTGATCTTTTAAAAATTGTGAACTGATATCATTTTCCACGATTAAATAGATCCTATTAATTAGATGGATTTAATTCAACAGCTCGTGCACAGTCCCTTAATTTTTTAGTCCTTTAGCGAAACAAATGGCAGTCTTATTGATCTGAAGTTAGGCAACGAAAACAATGCATGCTTTTGTTTAGCTGATTGTTTTTCTTATTTTCGTAGTATCCAGGTCGAATTTGGTAGAAGAATTCATCATCGCTGCAGGAATTTTAATTTGAGTTTTTTACTGTGGACCATATTTTTATTTACTCCAGACAAAGATTCTCTTTCCTCGTTCGCGTTACTTATTTTTTATATAAAAAGAGTTTGCTCCTCGTTTTTACTCATACGTTCTGAGCTATTTACTTTTCCAGTATATTTGATGCCTTCCCTGTATGTGCGAGTGTTAATGTATAAACATAATTTAGAAATGGCTTCTATTAGAGTGCCGAATAACATTCTAAGTGATCTGTTGATCGCAAATGTTAGTAAAGACGTAATAATTTTATTGGATTACCTTCGATCGGCTAACTTGATAGATAGTGTGCAAGTCAATGTGACCAGAGAAATCTTGTTGCGGCACTTCATTCCGTCTTTTAGAAGAATATGGAAGAGTGCGTTCTATAATGCAGAAAAATTTTCCAAACTGAACAGTGCATGGTTATCATCTGGTTCCATCATATCATTGGATCACCCAATAGTAGGCAGACGATCTTCAGAAGATTTTGAAATCAGTTCCAAATCGACTAAAAAAAGGAAAACACTCTCTTATTGACTCTCATCCTCAAATTGAAATTGAGAATGCATTTTTGAAAATTTGTGCTCTTCTGGGAAATAGAACTTGTCTCTGAAGATAAGAAGTATGATATCGAAAGCAGAAGATGAAGAACATGGAGAACGTAAAGAATTTGAGTGACAAATGGAGCCATTAACTTCAGAAGAAGCTATTTCTCTAGCTGAAGACACAAAATTGAAGAAATAACAAGAAAAAAGTATGACAGTTACAGAGTCTGGGGTAAGGCTTGAATTGCAAGATTTGTGCGTTGGGACAGTGAAGCGTATGCTAGAAATACCAAATATTTTGCCACCGCATATAGTGGGAGGGAAAAATGTCTTGACGATCAGAGCGAATATAAGCAAAAGTTCTGTGGAGTAGAAAAATCAGATGCTGGCATTTTTATGATGTCAATGGTGAAATTACGTATAATTAAAACTTGTTCCCATAAGAAAGATACGAATTGTTTTGATGTGCAGAGCCCCTGACAATTTGTAAGAATGATAATCCTGGATATACCAAATTATGTAGGCTGCTGATGTTTGAACATGGACCAGAAGCTAAGGAACGAACCACGACAGAAGTAGACTTGATGGAAGAAAAAATAAAAATCTTAAACCTACAAAAATAAAAGTACTGAATAGCCGTTGTAACATAACTGTCATTCATGAGTTCGCCTTGAATATGGTTGATGGAAAGGTACGCCAAGCTCTTTCCGGATCTCCTTCTGCTGCCACATATTACATTTTTGATGCAATACCATCACAGATGAACGACTTACATCAAGTTGCAGGTTTCGTTTAGGATTCTGCAAGTGGCAAGCACAAACTAACGAAGTGAAAGCGAAAATGAAAAGTGCAAAAAAGAGAGTCCAAAAAGAATTCCGTGATAAGATGGGGCTTATTATAGATGTTGCAGAACATGAGTCGAGGACTTCTAACACAGGAAATACTACCAGAAGATTTTTCAGAAATCCTGATTTGACATCCGAAATCACACATGTCGACAGGGAGTTGATCCCTATATTCGGCATAATTTTGCAAGCAATTGCTTCAGGGGAGACAATTGACACTTTCAAGTTCGAAAAAAAAATTCCCAAAAAACATCGCAAATGTACTTCAATCTTCATAATTGGTACTACATGCCAGTGACAGCGCACCAAATTCTCATTCATGGAGCCAAAATTATAGAATCTGCTTTCCACCCCATTTTTCAATTGACTCGAAGAAGCTCTGGAGGCGAATAAAAAAAATTTCAAACATCTACGAGAGTTTCACACTGGAAAATGTAGCAGAGAGGCTACTAATAGAGATCTTGGATGGAAACTGCTGATTTCAAGCAACCCAAAAATTGTAAATCAAAGGAAAAAGTTAAAGAAGAAAGTAATTCTGCTAGATACTGAAGGTCAAGACTTGCTAAAGACATAAATTGAAAAGTGAAAGCAGCACTTTCTTCAGACTTGTGAGAGTCCTGCCTTTTCATATGTTATAGAATTTATTTATAACTTTTTTTAAATACATTGTTCAATCATTTCTTGTATTCAGACCATCTAGTGTCTAATTAAAATCATCAATTTTACTAAAATTGTCGTAAAGTTCCTAATGAAAAGAAATTTGAATGAAAAAAAATAGTTTCCCCGACGACAAATGCGCAAAGAATACATTTGTTTATTAAATTTATTTTAAAAATGATAAAATTTATGTACTAATTATGAATTTTGCTGAAATTAGCAAAAGGAATTTGTTTGATAAAATCATAAAATTGATAAACCAATTACGAATTTTCTGAAATTATTATGAGGTTCCTAATTGAAAAATATTAATATAATTTCATTTCAAGGGATGAAACGCAGCGATATAGTTATTATTATTGTTATTTTGTTTTTTTTGGGTACATAATTTTCAAAATTAAAAAATATTTCAAAAAATTATTTTTAAAAAAAATCGACTGTTACGCGCTTGGTCTTGGTATTTTCTCCACATTTGTACACAGAAATTTTAAAGCTAAAGGTCAAAGCATTGATAGCAGTATTTTGGTGATTGTGAATTCTCTTTTGTTAAAGCTCCTTCGGCTTTAACGAACAGATTTTCATCACGTATCTCGCGCTTCACACTCGAATCTGCCGCACGCAACCATGAACAATTTTCTCGTGAATTACCAAAAAGGCAAGTGCAATAACCAAGTTATAGATAACAACATAATTCCCAAAATTCCTTAGAAAAAAACTTTTTTTTACAGCTTTAAAATCCAGGAGAATGTACAGGCCACTCACTCCGCCGAAGCTCTGCAACAATATTTGCGAACTCGGGAGCGAATATTCTGGAGTTGCAATCAGAGCTTCTCAAGAGCAAAACGATACGAGATTTAACTCAACTCACGATCTCGATCTCGTGAGAGATCGAAAATTAGACTCTCGTATCGATCTCGAAGCAAGAAACTCGTTTGGAATCGAGAATCTCGACGAGAATCTTTTTTTTCTTTACACTGAGTACTGGGGCTATTTGAATAGGCAATGAGAAGTTGGCGGGCACTTTTAAATACGGAAATACATACTTTGTTATTTTTCATCAGCATTCGGGAATAAATATTTCGCGATTAGAAAAATTTAGTATAGTAATATTATTAAACTCGTGTCTGTAAGCAAATTCTGATAGAAAATTATCTGTAAAAAAGTATGTGTAAAAACGCAAATAAAGTTCCGAGAACTCTCGTCGAGATCGATATCTGGTCCAATCTCTTGTCTCGAATGGCTCTAATTGCAATGCTTCTGTGGATGGCAATCCGAAACTGTTGCTTGAGTTTACATTGACGATTTGAATGTAAATCGTCAAAAAACACGTAGAAAATTACAAAAATAATGAACTTGAATAATACTGCTAATTCCGTTGGAATAGAATTTTAAGAAAATGGTAAAGTCAACGATTGACCTCGCAAGCAACTTGCGACTGAACATAATTTTGTAGCTATCAACGTTCCATCTGATAATATATTTTAAAATCAATAAATGCAGTAATGCGGCGATAAACTAAAATTTAAAGTCAAAAAACGTTTCCCGTAAAAACGATAAACATGAAAATGTATAACTACATCTTTGAAAACTGAGTTTGTAATAAAATAATGTTGACAAAAATGATATAAATGGAAATATTGACGATGCACATGCGTCGATCATCAGACCTATTTTGGAGATAATGAAAACTTTGAGATGGGTTAGTTTTCCTCTCGGGGGCACCGACACCCGAACCCCTTACCTAGGCTGCGTCCCTGGACCCCCTCTACTCGCACGCCGAATTTTTTTTTTTTTTACAGATATTCACTAGAATTATCATTGGGTAAGTGTTACATTTCTTCTTTAGTGCTTTTACATGAGATATGATTTTGATAGAAAGAAAATTCTCAGTAACACCATTTTCAAAATTTTGGTCAAACTAGGCAAGGTAAGAAAAAATATGATTTAACAAAAATTGTGATCACAAAAAAACTATAATTTCTTTAAGAATCACTTCTATTTAGGATGCGTACTTTTTGCTTTATTTGTGAAAATAACATTGAAAATAAAAAATATAAACAAAAAGGTGTGGAAAAAACGACACAAGTTAAGAAAAAAAAGATTGAACAAAACATGCTTACAAATATCATTCAAAAATTGAGCGCGCAGGGCGAGTGTCACGATGAGAATGTGTACCTCAAATGCTACAGAGCTTTGAAAAAAATAATCTTTAACAATACCTGATGAAGTACAAAATTCAGAATACAAAGAGGCATATAAACACTGCGATCTAAAAGAAATTTTTTTGATCAAGTTTTATATAAACATTCTAAATGTAAAGAATAAATATCCGAGCGCGAAGCGCGAGTTAAATATTATCTAGCGCAAAGCACGAGATTTATCAGAGGCGCGCCCTCGGCGAGCCAAAAATAGCGAGCCGCGCGCGCAGCGCGCGATGAAACTGTACCCGCGAGGTGGGCAGATTTTTAATTTTTAATGTTATTGTTTACGTTTAAAACGAAAACTGCGTATACTATCAAAAATTATTCATGACTTTGAAAGAATTTGCGCTACGTTTTACAAGAAAAACCTTGGTCTATTTTTTTTATAGCTTGGGTCTTTTGTCCAAAACTTTAATTTCTTTTATTTTTAATGTTGTTTATTACGACAAAAAACAAAAACTATGCGTCCAATCAAATTGTGATTCATGACAAATTTTTAGATATTTTCAAGGCGCACTACTTTTGTTGATTCATTTTTTCGCATCTTGCATAGTTTGACCGTATATAGCCATACATAGAATTTTTAAATCTTTGAAAAAAATAGTCTTAAATTTTTGGAAGTTTCGCTCACTTTTTGCATTTTCATCCAAAATAGCTCGTTTATGAACACCTTTTTTCAGGCCCTAGAAATGTCTGCAAAAGCAGAATCCAATCTGATCAATCTTTGAATGTTATCGTGCCTACAGAATACAGGCTGCAGACTACAGACTAAAGACAGACATACAGACTGACAGAAACGGAAGCTTCTAATGTGTCCCCTAAGGGTTTACGTTTTTCTTGCACCTTCTTCACTATTCCTTTACACAGCCCCCCCACACTTACATGGTGATGGGAGGGGGATCTACAGTTTAAGGTGGGCTCCAAACCACCAAGAGCAACAGCCTTAAGTACTTAGAGACCACCTTTTTCTCTAGAGATACCGGTCCCACGACTCTCCGGAGGTGAACAACTCCCTCGGTACGCTTTAAGCCGACAGAGTGGGTCCGAAGCCTAGGATTTAGCCCCCACGACCATAGTCTCACTTACAGACTGACATACACCTTCGTAAAAATCGTTTTCCCTGACTCAGGGGGTCTCAAAACGTAGAGATTTGACGAAAACCGATAAACCTTCTTATTAGGATGAGAATTAAAAAAAATATACAGCACATGAAATAAAGGGTGGTCGTCTTCATGGCTCAGGCATGTCAGATTTTTATGGCCCAAGGTAGTGACTGGTTGAGTTGCTTTGTAATTAGTTCTCTCGGATACATTGACCGTATCCCTGACGCTCAGTTTCGTAAAAGTGGCTAGGAAGCACTCATCACAATTCTGATTATATCAGCTTTGATAGTTTTTCCTCAATACATATCATTCCTGAAATAAATTTCAACGAGGAATTCAACGGTGACCTTCCTTTTGACCTTGAAGTTGACCTTTATGGCTTTTTGAGGATCAAATTTGTTTTTTTAAATGGAAACCCCCTTTCTTACATATGCAATCGATAGAGCGGAAAATTCTACGTTCAGGTTCGCACCCAAGTGATAGGTCAATTGCATATTTCAAGGTCAGTTAGCATTACCCAGGAACAACGACGTGGACTTAGTAAATGAAGGTCAACTGCAAGGTCAAAATGAAGATCACCATTGAATTCCTCGTTGAAATTCACTTCAGTTATTACACTGACATCTTGGAAAGCTTTGTTAATTTCAAATAACCTCTAACTGACCTTGAAAGTTACAATTAACCTATGACTTCGGTACGTACCTGAACGTAGAATTTTCCGCTCTATCGATTGCAGATGTAAAAAAGGGGTTTTCCATTTAAAAAGACAAGGTTGACCTTCAAAAAGCCATGAAGGTCAACTTCAACTTCCGTTTAGGAGTATCCTGAAATAGTATTAAGTAGGATTTTAAAAATAACTGAAAACGACCTTCCGAAGAAATATTTCATTCAAAAAATTTTTGTTTTACAATAATTAATGTTTTTAATGTTGTATAGGTAATTTTATTGCATAAAGGATTTGATACAATCCCCATCGGTGTTTCTTTAATACAATTTTTGAAATAAAAATTTACCGAAGAAATTTCTAGAGAATCTTTTGAGGAATAAAATGAGACTTAGGATTAAATTAGAATTGTAAATATTAATCAAGAACAAGGTAAAAGCATAAGACTAAGAAACATTGCCGAAAAAATAATTTAAACCTGAAATATTTTTTCCTAAATTTGGCCCGATGTTGGCCCAATGTTGGCGACCAACAGTCAGCCAAAGTTATTGGGCTAATTATGGAAATCTTTACTTTTATTATAATATACTTAACAATAGAGACAAGGAAATACAAAAAAAATATTCAGAGACAAATGATACTTATTTTCACTGAATAAAGAAACCTGCATCTTCATGAATTTCGTAAGAAGAGCAAATTATTATGCATTTTAAATATCTAATTATTAGTTTATATACTAGCCGTCAGAACTTTTTAAATTCCAAGATAATGAGAATATTTTTACTGGGATCAGTGAAAAGTCTTTGTAAAATAGTGTTTGTTGAAAGTGCTTGCAAAATTTTATTTAAAAAATATTTTTTCAGGGGTATTAATTTAATCACAGCGATCTGACGAATAAATGAAGTAACTGTGCTATTTGAAAAAGGCACACATTAAGTAAAAAATTTAATTAAGGCAATTGAATATTTGCCAATTTAAGCGAAGAAGATTAATTTACTTTGCTACATTAGCTTACAATTGATAAAAATATTATTTCGGTACAAATATTCGTTTTTCTTCCAAAGTGATCATTTCAAACTATTATAAGAAACGGACAAGTCTTTCATTCTGAAACTTGTATTGGTAATTTTTCGTTAAATTCCATAACAAGAAAACCAGATATCTACTGATAAAAAAAATGCACACCAGTATTCCTCTGGGTGGAGTTGAAAATCTATCGACGAGACTATGATCGATAATCCTTGATTTTTGTATAAGTATAGGCTTTAAAATACGAAAACAAAATCGATTCAGTATGCCTTGTAGTTATATAAACTATCAATTTAGTTCTAAAACTAAAAGCAAAATAATTATATGAGCAAGAATTATTCAGTCATCAGTTTCAAGTGGTTACTGAAAGGTGCGCCTCAGGCTTTCACCGATAGTGAACAATTGTATTTATATCAATATTTCACATTTTATTATGTGGTATAAAATTGTGCCTGTGAGAATAAAGCGTATTCTAAACACAAGATCACTCAGTGTTGAAGTGATATTTGAATATTAACTGCAAATAACAAACAAGTTAGAAACTTGGAGTTGTTACAAAGTAACTAGGATTTCAGTTCCAGCTTGTGCTCACTCTTCAGGATATGGAGTTTCTAAAGTTAATACAATCGATCACATTAAATAAAGCACTCTTTCTCTGTTTCCTCGTTGCAATTTTTTCTGGACGCACTGCCTACACAAATGACTTGGAGTGGTTTAATAGTTTAACTAGGAACGTTTTGCAGAAAAAACAAGTATACCAAGCTATTTTGATATTTGATAAAAAAGAGAAGAAAACAAATCCAGATGTGGAAATCATTATTTCGAAAATCTCCAGAAGTTTCCCGGTCAGCATACTCAGTTTTCAGGAAATCACAGAAGAAAAGTTGCAGGAAATGAGTCTTCTTTCATCTTTTAATAATCCTCGATCAACAACTCTGATCATCACGATCTTCGCATCAAGAAGTAGCCAAGAGTATTTGTCTGTGCTGCATGGGCCTTTGAATCTCATGGGTAATCTATCAAAAGTGAAAATGCGCCCAAAATGTGTACTCATATGCCTGCAAGAAGAAGAACAATTTGGCTACGAGAAGTTGCTTCGCCATATGTGGGCTAGACGGATTTTGGATGCTACTGTTTTAGAATGGGTCTCAGCGAAATCAGGGAATGGAAGTTATTTCAACAGACGTGGGCTTGGATATGGTACGTTTCATCACTTTAATCCATTCACAAACAGTAGTGTCAAGGAAGAGTACTCTGATAACGCCAACTGGTTTCCGGATAAAACTATAAACATGAACAGATACCAAATAAGGGTGGGAGTGGTTGATGATCCAACAGCCATGGTCCTACATCGTAATCATACCGCAGATTTGGTAGATGTACAAGGAAGAGATCCTAGGCTCATTAGAACTATAGCTCAAAAACTAAACTTCCGAATTTTATGGATACCACCAGAAGACGAAAAAAACTGGGGTCTCTTTTGGAATCATTGTCGTAGTACCAGTTCTTCAAGAGAAGCCTCTGTTTCTAGTAGAATGGAATAGAATCTTTTGCGTATTTGCTATTGTGGGTCTGATCATCCTCATCTGTATTGTCTCTCGTCTGTTAAAGTTTGAAAGATCCAACTGGCGACTCTTGTATTTATTTCACATTGTAATTGGATGGGGAACACCCCGTGAGCCTCGTAATACAGCCGAAAGAATCGTTTTTGGATCTTTACTTTTTGTCTGCCTGTTGTACTCGTCTGTCATTTACACAGGATTTGTCGAAGTCGCGATTCGCAAAAACTCTGAGATGGAATTTGAGACTCTGCATGATGTTGTTGTATCTGGTATTCCATTTACAAGTGGAAAGTCTCATATTCAGCATTTGTACACAAATTCTGAAGGAGATCTGCGGATTTTACTGAATAGAGCTATCCAACTTTGGACAACAAGAACCAATTTATGTCTGAGGTGGGCTCTCAAAGATAGAAACACTTCTTGTATGATAAGAGAAGATATATCGACAAGCTTTATGGAAAATAAAATAGACGACTGCGGAAACCCTGTGTTGAGGACTCTCAAGGAAAATGTGATTTCCACTTCAGGAATGTTTGCAATGCAACCAGGATTTCCAATTTCAAGACGCTTCGATCAGCTAGTACTCAGATTAATGGAATCTGGGTTAACTGAAGTTTGGAGAAAAAAAGATTCTAAAGCCAAAACGATAGAAGGAGAAAAGTCATGTTTTGCGAGAAAACCTCCATCTAGATTGTTATTCTGGCAGATTGTATGTACCCTAATTTTCGGATACACATTTTCATGTTTTGCATTTTGCTGTGAAATCGCAATAAACTTCATTCGAGTTCGGAAGTGGAATAGAACAGGCAAAACTCATTAAAACTTTTTATTTTACTAAGTGTGCAGTTTATGTCGGGTCTAGATTAACAAATAATTATTCAAGAATTTTAAATAAATTCTTAATGTACTGCAATAATGCTTGATATTTTTTAGTATAATTAAAAAATAGTGTGGCACTTTAAATAAATTAATGAATTATTAAAAATGATAAAAACACATAATTTATGTGAAAATAGTTTTTAATTGAAAATAATTTTGAAATGGCTTTCTTGGAATAGTTTAAAAACAATTTGCTAGGAATTTGGGTATTTTTCAATTTCAAGAAATAAAATTAAAAAGATCCAAAGAAATGTAAGCAGTGACAAGCGAGTCCTCAAAATGTCTACTACAAAATCTGATGTGCTACCGACTGAACTATTCCACTATTTTGCAAAATATTTTTTTAGTTTATAAGGCCGATAACGAAAACCATAGATCTATTTTTCGGGAAAAATTGTTTTAGCTTCATAACCCTTGTTTAAAATAATTATGAATAAAAAAACACATTACTTGGCATTCTCCTTATTAAATGAATTTCCTATAAATACAAGGAAAGAATTTTTTTTATAATGCAAGTGGGTCATACCTTAAGGCTTAAGGTTTATAATAAAATACGTGCTGCTAATATTTGTTTTGATTTAATGCGTTAATAAAATGAATGTAAAAAACTTTTAATTACTATTATTTTAAAAGTAAAGAAGTATAGGGTAGCCATGTGTATAAAGTAGATATTAGTTTTCTGTTCTGCTATACTTAATAAACGTTCTTTAGAAACCTCCGGTAAACCAAGCTGTCTTCTTTGATAAAAATAAAAATAATACGAATAATAAAACAGAAGGAGTAATTTTGGAAATCTTAATAAGTTTTCTGTTTAGTACATTTAGTTTTAAGGAAATAAAAACAGAAGAAGACCATGAGCTTGTAACGTTATTCTTTCATTGATTTTACCGAGCAATTAAAACTGCTCTCTTATGACTCCTGGATTCAAAGACATTTACGTTTTTAGCGCCCTGAATTTTTTATTTTTTAGTCTTAATAAAATTTTCGCGAGTTTTCCGTTCATAAGGTTGACTCATGAAATTTCGGATTACTCAACTTTTAGTTAATCCTCGGCAGGAAATTGGCACCGAGAATGCACCTCGGTCCCAATCCTGGAAGGACGATGAACCTGAAACGTCATACTTTATTATTAACAACCAAAAGAATGGAAAATCTGTCAATAAGCTGGGGTTCCCAATTTGCGTTAAATGGTAACGCAAATTGTAAAATAAGGCCTTTGATATTGAAGAAATTGCTAATTAAAAATTCCCTTAAGATATAATTTGGTTTCTTCTCAAATTATAGTGAGGATATAGGATCACAAATCGAGAACGAAATAATCTCGTTATTCTCCTAATTATTTCTCTCTTTTAATATTAAAATTCCGCCTGGCATTATTTAGTGTGCCTATAAGCAACCTAAATTCTACATATTTTTCCCTCTTTATTTTTGAAAAACTGAGGAACTTATTTTGACTGGAACTTATAACTGATACATCCCTTTGTGCAAACTTCGTATGCAATGTTTGCCCACAGAGGTCAGTTTCACTTTCCTAACCGATTTTACACTTGTGAAAATAAAGTTAATTTTAGTGCCTTGAGATCGCTGCTTTCTATATCAAAGTGAGTAAGAAATTCAGTGGGTGATTATTTTCAATTATTGACTGCTGTTTTTTCCTTTTTTAGTGCAAAACCTTACTGTATCAGTTCCACCGTATCACCGTACGGGAG
>JAWWLR010000002.1:44302483-44312911 GCA_035041075.1 Acraspis erinacei
ACGAGTTGTGATTTTCACCATGTTGATTTTCACCAACTACGGATTGCATATAGAGGAAAAGATTACTTGAATATTTTCTTGTTTCAGAGCATCTATTCAACTTTAGATGTAAATTGGGTCCGGTGGTCAGGTTCAATACCTTTTGAAATAAGAATAAACCCGAGAACTTTTACCTCTTGGCGAAAGAAGTTAGACTTTTCGAAACTTATATTTAAGCTATTTTCTTCCAACCGTCGAGAAGTTTATCGTAGTGCACAAAATGTTGATTTACTTTTTTTGATATGTATAAACGTTCATCAACAAATTTCATAAAGAAATCTTCTATTCCTCTAAGTGCGAAGGCTAGTCCCCTAACGAGGGCGGCGGTACTTTTTTTTAAACCGAATGGTGTTACGCAAAATTCCTGACATTTCACCTCGAAGAGAAATGCGGTTTGTTTTCAGGATTTTAGATGAAGAGGAATCTTCAAGAAACTCATTACCAAATCGAGTTTCCACATGATTTTTGTGCCCGCGCAACATTGAAAAATTTGATCCATTGCTTCCGCATATTCGCAATCATCAATTAATGTGTTACTATTACTAAATGATTAACTTAGGGGCTATTTGAGCTCCGAATTTTACCTGCTTTCATTAAAATTTCTATTTCGCTACTTACACGTCACAGAAAAAACTAAACTTAAATTCTATTGCAGGTAAAATTTTCCGCTGTTAAAGTTTACATGGTATTTGGCGAAAGTTTATCATACGATGGAATAAAGGCTCTCTTCAGCAAAAATAAAATGGCGAAATATGAGTGAATTTGAGCCATAAATAAGGACACTAGATTTAAACAACTTTTCGCTAACCTCTATCTTAAAGTGCCGTGATTTATAAGATTTCAAAGTGAGTAGCAATGCCCTGATAAATGTGGCGTATGATCAAATGCAAAAAGACAGAATCCTTGTGCATAATCTTCACGATCTATATTATTTCCTTCATTGAGGAAATGAATTAAACACCCAGTGAACAATGAGTGGTATGCCTCAATGTAGAGGTTATTTTTTCTAAAATCTGTCATGCCGTCCACATATAGTGAAAACTGATTTATATTATAAGTTAAAAAATTAAACTCGTTTTTCAAGCCCTTTCCGTTGTATGCAGCATTGTGAACAAATCCAATGATTATTCTCTTGGGTAGTTTTCCAAGTATACCAGCGTGAATGGTTATTGATTTTACTTCTACTCTAGTAATAGGATATTTTGCTGTCCCCTGAGTCTGTGCTTTTGTATGAGCAAGTAAAATGCCAGGACTAATTTTTGCTCGACGAACTAAAAGAGTTGCTTCTCCAATATGGATCCTTGGAATATAGGAGAATCAGGCGGAGCTCAACACTGTTCAACAGGTATTTATCCTGGTTAAAAACACCACAGTGTATATGACCAATAAAATTTTTTTTTTCCAGTACCAAAGTAAGTGCGACGGAGTTTAAGCGCCTTGTTTTCATCAGCAATATCTTCCATCCAAGCATTATTTGGTGGAGATATTAATTTCTGATTAAAATATATATCCACCTGATTAAACATTGAGTGTCATATATTATCAACAGGAGCTGGTGTTTGATTAATTTAACGCACTAATTCATTCACAGGATCGTAGACACCCGACGGAAAAATGCTACTATTGGTTTCAACTATTTTCCAGTCAAAATTTCTAGCCTTTTTGTCTCCGTTTTATTAGAATTTTAAGGTAATTCACCCGGGAGATGATATGTTCTCGGCAATTTTAGTATTTGCACGATATATTTACAACTCATCAGATCATTAATTTTTTTACCAAAGAAATCATATTTTTTATCAGAAAATTCTGAACCTGGATCATCATTTAACATGAGAACAAGCCATTTTTCTCATACACCTCCCATAATATTTCATACTACTATCACTAGCTGGAATGAAATAAAACTGATCTTCATTCATTTTAGATTTTTTATTTGAATGACTTTGTCAACAATAAACTGATCCTTTTGCAGATTCCTATTCTTGACATCTGCTAATTCTTGTTCATAAAAAGTCCATCAATTACTTTCTCGAAGGTGCCACGCGCACGAGTGATGTGTAAAACATCACCAACCTGATATTTAGCCTTTTCCTTTTTATTATTCTTCTTTTTTAAAAGGGAGACTGGCAATTATCAGGAGTTGATTGTTTAAAATCAAATAAAAGAGAGTCATGTGGCTGAAAAGTGACATCGCACAATTGATCGATGTGACGAATACATTTTTTCACAAAAAATATCTTTCCGCACCTAGTAGAGCCGCAAATCATTGATGTGAAGGGGTTTTTCTATCTGGAATCCATTTTTACAAATAAAAATACTCAACTCAATTCTGCTTCTTTTATACAATTTTTTCTCTGACAACTACCCACGGTTTTTGAAGAAAGAAAGAAAGAAAAGAAAATATTTTCAAAATAAAAATGGGAAAAGAGTTCTGGTTGGTACGGGCAGAAGTTATTTAGCTAGTACACTTCGAAGTATTAGCTCACACCGCGACGCGTCTCTGGCGTCCAGGAATAAATAGCTAATAACCTGCACAGTGCATCCGCCCCTGTCTCATATGAACTTATCACGAGACATAGTCGTCGCCGTCACCGCCGTCTCATTGAAAACTGAATATATGAAATTTCATATAATTTTGTAGTAAAACAAATATCTAATTTAAAACTATTAAAAAATACAATAATTCTAGTTTTTATTTTATTTACAATTTACAGTCGAGACCTTCTTAAATTCGAACGGCTCGACTTCGCCGTCCCTCCTCTGCCTTCTTATCACAACTCTCAACGCCATCCGGATTCTATCAGCATGTTGCTCATTATGGGCTTGACGGAGGTGATCTAAAGCTACTTGGCAGATTGCGATGAATCCTGGGCATGACGGAATTTCGCTCGGTTCCATTCCTTTATCATCATTATTATCATCATTACCATCATCATTATCATTCTCAGGCTTGTCAACTGCTAAATTAATTACTTTCCTTCGTGCTCGGAGTAACCTGGAAAAAAATAAAAAGTATTAAATATTTAGATCCCCCTTCTTTTAAACTTTTTTTTCTTCTAAAGCGAAAATTTGTGTACTTACTTTTAAGATATGCAGATTTTTCGGAACTGAGATATTTAGCGTGACTACTGGAATTCCTAGAGGAGGGTAAAGTTGTTGTTGTTTCTGTTGTAGTGGTTGAAACCTGTGCTCGATAGCACTCCCATGCCACAAGAAGTTTGATGCATCTGTAATTAAAAAATGAACGGAGATTAATACTCATTGGCACACAATTGTGGACAATGGAAAACTATACTAACCCATTTTTAATGCTTTAAACATGTATTATACAGCTGTACCTATTTGTGACAGACAGAGAGAGAGAGAGAGAGAGAGAGAGTTATAGTATAATAAGAATTAGAGCGGTTCCCTGTCACCGTTTGGCTGTGAGTAAAATTTTCTATGAATCGTCTTTTACTGCATACCGATTAAACTGTATTGCTTTCAGTTAATGTTACAATATCGTGAAATGCTGTGCGTCTAATGGCTCTGAAGTTTAATTCGATTGAATCTGCTGCTTTATCAACATTCATGTCGCGTATAGTGTTAAAATTAACAGACTAGGAATTTTTAGTAATTGAGTGTGATCCCCTTCACTTTGCATTTTGTGTAGATTTTACCATTTGCAGCAATAACTTGGTAGGCGTAAATTTGGGAGCTCCGGAAACCAAGGTCTTTATGAAATTCTCCTTGCCGTACTCGCCCTCGAGCTAGTCAATCATCTAACATACATAAATTCATGATTCAGTGTCGTAATACAGTACCCTATGTCCCAACTAAGACAGGTAGTCGCTCAAGACTAAACGAGCTGTATAAACTACGATGACAAGATTTGCGTTTAGCGAGGACTAACAAGTCTCTGCCGAGTATTTGTACGAAACATAAATGAGGACATCGCTGGTCGGTTTTATGTCAAACACCTCTGTTTCCGGGTTCAATAAAAGTCTGTTTGGGGATTCTAATGTTTCAATATAGTCTGTCTGCATTAAATTTTCACGCTGACCAAACTTACCTCAAAATGAGTTTAAGCATACTTTAGCAACCGAGCGAACCAGGGTTTTTAGTTATCTTAGAGCTATCTAAATCAACACCCTCAATGGCCGAGTGCTTAGTTAAATACACAAGTTTACTAACCTTGTCAACGCACTCGGTTGGCCAACCTGAAGACTCTTGCTTTATATTTAAAAATCTATTCATATAATCTGCAAGCAACCCACTCTGTCGTGATTTAGGAATATATTGCACAACATTGTATTGCCAAATTTCATTAATAGATTTTATTTCATACCACATTCCTACCGCCTTTCTCAACTCATCTGACACACTTACCTGCTCAATTTTGCGCACAGCAGGCTCATGTCTACACTCTTCCTGCTGGAGATTTTTACGAGAAACATTGCAGAGTGGAAACATGAGTTTATTATGCACATTACGAGGAAGTGCAGTGTGATAGAGGGAATTAGGCAGTAAAATTCCGCATTTTACAAGACCCCCCAAATTACTTAAATTTTTAAACTGCATATCAGGTACATCCTTACTCTCATTACCTACGACGATTTTAGGATGATCTACAGGAAATTTACCATATTTTCAAATATAAGGATACAGTGAACAAATATCAATATACTGTATTGATTCACAGTCCTTTACTTCATAAAAACAGATCGCATTTCCTGTTCGACCGCCAGAAAACGGGTCTCGAGGATTCAGAGCGTCACTCGGTAAAATAGGATGGTCTTGTAAATAATGCCTCATTTGACGATTTATTTGTTTGCACTCCACACACTCATGCCACAAACGTCCGTGGAATTGAAGGATGTATCGGTTTCCTTGATCTTCATGATAACCATCGTGATTATGTTAGTGCCATTCATTCCAATATCAGGGCGAATCCTTTTACCTTTCTTTCACAAGTAACTCCAACATAAATTGTGCGTGAAAAGCTTTTGCATTGTGGGCAATGAAAATAACCTGACTAAATTTACTTTGCTACCTTCTAATCCATTAGGATCACGAGGTAATTTATCACTCTGCTGAGTTTCAAAATCGCAAAAAAAACCTATTCGTTTTTTGATTTTTAACGACTGAGCGTTATGGCGGTCTGTGATTGGTCGAGAGGCTCATCCTAAAAGGATGGGGGTACGAGAGGCATGTGGTATCTCCTGATTGGTCGAGGGGCACGGCCAAGCAACTAAGGGTGGAGGTAGCATTAGTCGACTAGTTGTAGTAGTATTCTAAAACACTGGTGATCAATGTTACGCCGCCATTTACAACTATTGCAATACTTTGTCAGTGCTCGTGGTGTCTCACATACCATATATTAGCGAAACGCGTGCAACCTGTTGTCGAAAATTCATAAATTATATTTGCAATCCTATCGGTAATAAGTTACAATTAAAGTTTATGAATTTTCTCGATCTTCTCGATTTGCCACGGCCGCCAAGGTTTCGGTTGATTTTCTGTGATTTTTTTCTTGGAGTTCTTCGTCGTCTGAAGAATCTCCATTGGTGAATTCCTCAGCAGCGTGAATGTTAGCCAATCGCTCCGCAGAAGCTACATCAACCAAAGCCATTAAATTCACATGTTCTGTAAAAATAGAAATTAGAGTATAATTATCAATAAAAAATGTCTTAAGAGTTCTTATTTTTCAATGATTTCATAGAGACTTCACTAATTTTTTTAAACGGATTATTCTTAACAAGGATGCCGTTAAAATATTCTTTTACATTCTCTTTAAAATAATAGAAGTGAATGAATTATTTTTTCGAATTCAATGCAAAATATCCTTTTTATTTTTTCAACAAAAAATATAAGAATAACAAAATAAGGAAATGTTTTTCTAAACTTAAATCGACAAACTTATTCATTTATTTTTAACCAGATAATTTTAAAGAAGAAAATCTTTAAAAAGTGTTTCAAGTTTTATTCACTTTTTCAAGCAATAGAATTTAATGAATAATTTGGTTAAATTAAATGTAAAAAATTTACATAATATTTCAGCGAAAATAGAGAATAAAGAGTTACATTTTCCAAAAGTAATTTAACCAAATTATTAATTTTGGGACAGATAACTCTAATCATGAATATCGTTAAAATGTTTCATTCTTCAAACTCTTTCAAAATAATAGAAGTAAAGGAATCGTTTCGTTCAAAACTTAAATTTAATTATGTCAAATTTTAGACAACTCTAATAGTTTCTCGATCATAAATGATCAGAATGTAATAAATGATTCAAATTTCTATCTTTTTTTGGGTGAAAAACTTTTTTCGATCAATTTGTTTTCGAATCTTTTGTCGTTTTTGCCACAAATTTGTCATTTTTATTTTTAATATAAATTTATGATTTAAAAAAACGTGTCCTATCAAAAAGTTATTTATAACAAATTAAATAATTAAATAACAATTTAAAATTTCTATCTTTCAAGAAAATCCAAAAGATTGTTACAATCATCTTGTAGGGCTTTAAAAAAACATTGTATTTATTTTCTTGACTTTTTTCATAACGTGCGTTGTTCGGCTTAAAATTTTGTTTATCGGAAAAAGTCATTAGGATAAATTATTTCGCTTTCTGATTACTGCGAATAGCTGTATATCAAAAATATAAACCGAAAAAAATGGTCCCGTAAATTTTGAAATCCGTTCATTTGTTCGAGATTTATCGTGTTTACGTATGGATAGTCAGACGGACAGACAGACAGGCGCCATCTTAGAAACTTGATTTTCGGAGTTAGGGGGTCTCGAAACGAGAAGATCCGTTGGAGAACTGTGGCGTCAAATTTCGGACAATTCTAATACTCTCTGAATCATAAATGATAATAATGTAAAAATCATTTGATAAAAATCATTCGAATCCAAGAAACCTTAAAAAATTTCATTATTCTTTTTAAATCTTTCAATATGTTTAGAAAGCTTTGAAATTTGTCGTTCAAAATCTTAAAAATCAACTTTGTATTAACTTTTTTTCAAATATTTCTTGGCGGAAAAATAATGAATGATATTCTTCTTTAGCTTTATTTCTTGATAATCTGGTGACTTTTTTCATGCCTAGGTGTTTACGTATTAAACAGAAATTCCTAGAAGTAATATTTAAAAACGTAGAGCCTATTTATAACGTGACAGTGAAAGTTTTCTCCACAGTACCGGAAACTCAAACTTTCGGCTACCAACCAGTAGCGTTCGATAAAAATAGAATGCTTTCAATTATCGGCCGGGAATAGCGGTTTCGTTTCTCCCTTATTTCATCATTGATGATAAAGTGGATGACTTTCGAATTTCGCAGTAGACATTCACGAAAGATATCTAGATAGAAGATGAAGATCGCCAGCTGCATTCTAATTCTTACATTTTCGGTTCATCCCGATTTTGTTGGTAAGTTTAATAAGGCTGACCATAATTATAATTTTTCTACTTATATCCACTTTTCGAGTCTTGCGAACTTCGTCCTACGATGTTTTTAACCTTCTGCGAGTTTTTGGAAATGAAATATTTAGTCTTTTAAAAGACAGACCATGGGTCCAGAGATAAATATAATCGGCTTCTTATCAAATTTATCTCCAAATTAAAAATATTAGTATATAAACCCGAGTTTCGGTTTAGCTGCTCGCGGTTTAGCAATTCCTGGAATCCCTGGTCAACGCAGTTTCTCAGCTCAAGGGACAAAAGACGATTGCGACCCTCGCCTCGGAAGGGCCGCAGTGCGCGAGTACTCAGTCGAGTATTTTGGCCAATATTATGCATTCCAATTAGAAACGGTTCCAGTGTTTCCAAACTGCGCTATACTTTTTCTGTTTAGTAATCAACGTTTTTTTTTGCTTGCTGTAAATTGAAAAATTCGGTAGCAAAGTATGCGGGAAGGAACAAAATTTGGTAACTACGTTTCTTATTGTGTCATACGTGCCATTAACTCTCTATAATTTAAACTTTCGTTACACCACGAGGAATATTCAAGATATAATTTCCACCCAATAACTTTCAATTTTGAACACCCTAAACCTCTTTTATTTTGCCCGGAAAATTTTCCAAAAAAAAGCTTTTTGTGTAAAATTAATTTTACAAACAGTATGTTTTGAAAAGTTTTCAACGTAAATAATTTTTTCGATAATTAACAAGTTTCTAAGTAGTTTTTAACTAATTTTAAATCATTTGAACAATTGTTCTTTGTTAAAACAATTTTTTACCCAATACATTTTAAAAAGTTATTATTTTTCAGGGTAAATTATACAGCTAATGCACTTTGAGAGCAATATTTCTTATTTGGCATGTTGGATAATTATGTTTTGTCAATTTTAACTTGTTTCAATTATTTTTCCTTCCTGAATAATATTGGGTGTTGTCATCATAAATTCTTGAGCTTTTGAAGAAATTCTATAATTTAATATATATTTTTACTAATTTAATATTAATAAATTTGCATCGTGAATTTTTTAAATAAACTAGATAAGACGTATAAATAATTTTTTTTTAATTTTGAGGCAAAACTTTTAAATGCAGTATGATGCTGAAGGTAATTTGTATTTACAAGACTCAAAATATAGAAGGCTAAGGCCTACCTATTGTATCAATAAAGTAGTCTGGGCGACGCATAAGACAAATTGTCTCAAGGAAATTTTAGATGAAAAGAATTTCGAAAACCAACAAATCAAACTGTTTTAAATATTTCTTAAAAAAGTAATTGTTCAAAGAATCTATTTTTATTATTATTACTCAATTTGAATACACCTGAAAATTGCGGTTTTCCTGACATTTTTAACTTTTGTCCACTTTTATGTTGAAGAGAGTTATTATTTAATTCCACATAGAAAAAATACATGTTCAACCAAATTATTATTGTTTATAGTTGTGTTTTTTCTCTGAATTTTTAAAAACTTTTGGTCCATTTTTTAATTACAGTGAAGTAATAATTAATTCGACTTACCAAAAATTATTCTTTAAGCGACTTATTATTATTATTAATTTTAATAATATTCTCTTTTCTGAAATGTGAAAAGTCGTAGTTTTTTCTGACATTTTCAATTGTTGGTCCATTTTTAACTTGGGCCAACTTAATAATTATTTGAACAAATAATTGTTGTTAATAAGTATCGTCCTCTGCATTAATACCATATAGTTCCGGTTTTTTCTGAAATTTTTAACTTTTTATCCACTTTTCACTTAGTGAGGTAATAATTAATGCAAGTTAATAAAAATAGTTGTTTAAACAATTGATTAATGTTTATAACTATCTCCTCGCAAGTGATAGAAAGTTGAAGTTTTTTCTGGAATTTTTAACTATGGTTTTTATTTTTAGTTATGAAAAAATGATAAACAAACATTAGAAAGTAGTAAGATATACAATTTTTCCTTTTATACGCTTTGCAATAAAATTCTTGTCGTAATTAAAAACAAAACTTTAACGACTCTTTTTACACCTATTCCTTAATAATTTTAATTTATAAACTATGAATAATAAAAAAATATATTTTTCAAACATTGGCAGAAGAGAAAAAATTATTCACTTAGAAAAAGTATAATACTATTCAAATAAGATTGTTGTTCAGGTAAACAATCAGAATTTGTTTAAATAATTATTTTTGATAACTTGAATGAGTTATTAATGACTTTATATTTCTATTGTAAAAGAAAATGTCTAAAAACGATAATAAATTATAAGCATTAATAATAAGTAAAGAGAAATAATAAATAAAATAAAAATTCGAAAATATTTTATGTTTTATACTCATTTCAAAATAATAAAAGTGAATGAATTATTTCGTCGAATTAAATGCAAAAAATCTAGTTTAATTTTATCAACGAAAAATCCAAGGAGAAAAAAATAAGAAAAATTTCTTTTACACTGAAATTGCCATAATTATTCATTCATTTTTAAACAGATAATTTTGAACAAGAATCTACTGAGAAGTATTTCAATCTTTATTCACTATTTAAAGCAATCTAATTTAATTAATAATTTTATTAAATTGAATGGAAAAAATCTACATAATATTTCAAGGAAAATGAAGAAGAAAGTGATACATTTCTCAAATATAATTTAACCCTTCGCCTACACACCTATTTCTCCGAACATGTCCTACACATGGGGTCAAATTGACCCTGTTCACTTTTTGATTGCGTATTATTCCAGTACTGAACCGATCGGCTTAAAAGAATTAAGAAGTATCGTTTTTAGTATGTTTAAGTAATTTATAAGTATTCTAAAGGTCTTTCAAGTCTTTCAAATAACTAAAAAAATTCGTGAAAAGAAGATTTGTATAAAAAAATGTAAAATTGTTTAAAAAATCGTAAATTTTTTAATTTTTAATATTTTTTGATAAAAATTTACATGAACACTCTCGAAGTATGTTTGAATGATAT
>JAWWLR010000002.1:44320863-44342096 GCA_035041075.1 Acraspis erinacei
GCACGTAAGGAAACTACATATTTTATGTGTGCCTGAAACAAAGAAAACGGGATGCGAAAGTAGGGACATAGAAAAGGGAGTGTTGAAAGGCGGATTTGATATATGGTCAGGAGTAGATAGTGAAACACATGGTAGGCAAGGAGTAGGTCTGTTTTTGAATGAAAGAGCGAAGCAGCATCTCGGAGATCATGTTTTCGTATCTCCCAGACTACTGTGGGCTAGAATGAAAGTAGGAATCAGAAGATTATTCATCACACTGTTAAAAATTTCTGTTGGAAACTTCCACTACATGTATTGGAAGTTTATTTCCTAAACGTAAGGTAACGCTACTATACATAATGTTGTAGTTTCTAAATGTCGGCATTAATATACTACCTCACATGTATTGGAATTTTATAATACAAGTTCAGTAGCTAGTAACTCGACACCTATTGAAGTGAAAAATTAAAGAAAACAGGTAAATAATTTCTCAGAAGACTTGTTCCTGGAAGAAAAAAATAAATGTTCTGACTAAACCAAAAGTTTTGTTAATATATAGTATATAACGCGCCTATTTCTAGAATTCAAGGAATTCATGGAATTTAAGGATTTCGTGAAATTCACAGAAAGCCCGGAATTTACGGATTTCATGGAATTACCGGAATTCATAGAATTCACGGAATTTACGATATTCACGGAATTTAAGGAAATTAGGGACTTCACGGAATTCAAGAAATTCACCAAATTTATGGAATTTACGGAATTCAACAAATTCAATGAATTCACGAAATTTAAGATATTCACGGAATTCAAGAAAATCAGAGAATTCACGTAATTTAGAGAAGTCACGGAATTCAAGAAAATCAGGACATTCACGAAATTTACGGGATTCACGGAAATCAACGAATTTGCCGAATTCATTGAATTTACGGAATCCGAAGAATTCACGGAACTCTAGAAATTAATAATATTCAAGAAATTTACGGAATTAGTAGACTTCACGGAGTTTATAGAATTCGAGGATTCATTGAATTCACGGAAATGATAGAATTCATAGAATTCATGGAAATCATGGAATTAAAAGATGTCGCGGAATCTATGGAATTCAAGCAATTCACGGAATTTATGCAACTAATTCGTGAAATTCAATAAAATCGTGGAATTCATGGTATCAACGAAATTCCCTAGATTACGTGAATAACTTCACTTTCATGAATTCTGCGAATTCCCTTAATTCCTTGAATTTTGTGAATTCCGCAAATAACATGATCCCTATGAATTTCGTAAATTCCTTAAATTTCATGAATTCCGCGAATTCCTTGAATTCCGATAATTCCTTGAATTCCATAAATTCCGTGGATTCAGCAAATGCAGTGAATTTCGTGATTGCAGTGCATTTCTTGAATTCCGTGATTTCAATGAATTCATTGAATTCCACAAATTCCGTTTATTCCATAAATTACGTCAATTCTATCAATTTCGTGAATTAATTCAATTCCATGAATTCCTTGAATATAATTAGTTCCTTGAATTCCATTAGTTCCGTGAATTTGATGAATTCCATAGATATAGAAAATTCCTTTAATTTCATGAATTCCGTGAATTCCTATTAGTCCTTGAATTCTCTGATGATTTCAATAAATTTCCCCTGAAATTCGATCCAGAACCTCCTAAATGATGCTGGAAATTTCGTACATCTCTTGGTTGACCCTTTCGAGGCCATAAACTAGTCGTTTGGTGATGTTCATTTTGGCGAGAGTGGCTTCCGATCACATATACATAAGGATCCGTACCTTCTCTCGGCGACGCATCCGTCCCCGATGATGACCATGGTCGTGGGTAGGAGGGCTAGTCATGCTTGTGGCATCCTGTCTCCACCGCCCTCGGACCGTTGTGGCAGACGTTCGTCTTCAGACGCAGGGCCGGGGTTGCGTACGTTGTCCTCTGGAGTCGGGGCGGCTCCTCAGGGATGGCTGCGAGGGGGCCTGTTGTCGCACGCTTTCCTTCCTGGATTAGAGTGTGCAGTGGTCAAGATATCGCGACTCTGAGCAAGCAGGGCATGGATTGTTTGCGGCGGCGGTCGTCGCGTAGCTCGCGACGCAGGCGCGGCCTGCGTTAATTGACTGCAGCATCAGACATCGCTGTTGGAGGAAGGTGGTGAGCTTTTATACGTCGGGTAGTTCTGCGCGTCTAGGGCTGTTTTCTTCTCGGCTCGGCTGAACTCTGCTCCCCAACCGCGTCTTGTGTTGGAATCCAAGTTAAGGCTTGCCGCTGTAACAAACCAATCGTCCCATTGAGTGACTGGGCGGCCAAGGGAGGCGAGTTGACTGCGGAGCCATTCTATCTCATCCAAGGACCGCTGAGTCCATATTATCGACTCTTCCCTTAGAGCCTTCATACGAAATATCGCCCTGAGGTGGTCGTGTACTAGGACCCGTCGCTGATCATATCGACACTCCAGAGCGGCCGAGGCTGTCGCGTAGTTCGATCTGGTGATCGAGATGCTGTTCAGCGCTTCCTACGCTTCCCCCTGGACTTAAGACTTAAGGAAGAACAGTTTCTCAACGTCCTTCAAGGTCGGCTTATTGTGTATAAGTGCGTGAAAGAGGTCTCGAGAGGACTTCCAGTACTTTCGTCGCCCGCTGAACTGAGGTAGTTAAATTCTCGTCAATCTGGCTGATCCCCGGGTACAGGAGACCAGTGCTGATGTCGAAACACCAATTGAGGTGGAGCCGGTCCCCTGGAGTACCTGTACGTCGTGACTCTATACCATCCTTGGTGGTGGTATAGAGGTCCTCAGCTGCAGGGTAGTCATCGTTGATGAAGTAGTCGCTGTCCTGTATCTCTGGAAAGTGAAGTGGCTCTATGTGGTTTTTGGGGAAGTCCCTCCAATATTCGTCCAACATCTACAGGCTGCTGAGTGCCAGCCCGTCCATCCATTCCTCCCGGGTCGGCCCAGGATCTTCCGAGCCGCTCGGTGCAGCACGTTGGTTAGTGCATGCTGATCCGTGGGTCCGCTTACGTCAGTGAAAGGAGACGTGGTTAGATTCGCAGAGCGGGGCTTACGCGATGCGCGTGTTAGTTCCACATGGCCGGCTAGTCCCGATTCAAGACTCTCATGTCGTTTTAAAATGCAGCTTTGGAAGACTTGAAAGAATGAATAATTCATAGTGTTTGTATTTGAAATATAAAAAATTTTCATGATAAACTCTTGTAAAACTTGTACTTACTGTTAATAACATTGTTTATTATTCATAAACTCTCTTGCTTCATTATTTATAACCATTGTTTAAAAATTAAAATTTCCCATGATTAGAACAGATTTTTTCTAATTTGTTTATTAATATTATATAATATAATTAATATAATATATTTTTCTAAAGAAAATTGGCATTATTGAAATCGTAGAAAAAATTGTAAAACCGTGAAAAATTTTTAAAATCGAAAATAGAATTCGGTTTAAAAGTGGCCTATATGGACCCACTGTAATTTTAAGACTGAGAAAAATTCTTTATTTTTCTTAACTTTGGTCAATCAGTCAGAAGACAATATACAAAAAATGAAAACAGGCTAGTTTACGTTAATAATTTCTCAATATGTTTTTCTTATTATTTCAAATGAGTTAAAAATGTAACTCCATCGCGTCGTTTTATTAAACTTTTCCATTTTAAACGTTTACTATGTTTATACTTTTTTTTAAATTACTGTCTACAGTCCTAAATAATTTCTCTTACCAAGAAATTAGTTTTCTACAATTGAATTATGAAATATCTCGATTAATCGAATTAGTCATTTTCTGTAAATATTAAGTGGCTTACTTTTCGCTAATGGAATCTAAAAAATGTGTAATCTCGATATAGATAATGTAAATTGTTTAACTTTCTCTGAGCAATAGATTGTATAGTACAACTGTGGGAATATATCAATTTTGTTACAAAATATTTTTCTGGTATGGATTTAAGTTGCAAACATATGTTCTTATTTAGAATTTATTTTGCTGCTATAAAATTAGTTATGACGAAAACAAGATGACATCAGATAATATATTATTTCCATTTTTCCATCCTTGAAGCAGTTTATTTGTTTAACAGCTCCAATTAAGTACAGCTAATTATAAAATGAACACATTTTCATCAGTAAAAATCAATGGCGACATAAAGTGAAGAAAAGTAGGAAAAAATAGAGGTTTCCTTCTCCTCATAAATGCCGAAATTATGCATTTATTTATATAATTTGTTTACCAAATTATCAAATAATATCATAAGACACATTTTCATGATCAAATATAACCATATCGGTAACAGGAAGTAATTTTAATGCCGAAATATACATTCGAAACGAATCATTCATACTTTGATGTATTTGGTAATTCAATTTGTTCATAGCAAGTGTTTTCACGTACAAACCAAGGTTTTCTCTTCCGTGCATCAAATCCAAACTTTAATTATATATTGTACACAATATTTTCTTTAATTAAAGCAAAAATATTAAAAATTAAGTCCAACATATTTAACAAATTAGATAGTAATTCTAAAGCTCATAAAGGAAAAGACCTAACCTTCCATTGCGATAAAGGAATAAAATGAAAATATGCCTTTTTCCAAAAAACCAACATTGGTTTTTCTCTTTTATGTCTGCATGTCAAATATTTATTTTTTCAACAAATTTTCATGAATAGTAGATAAGATAATTAGGTAATAAACTTTGTAAAAAGAATTTAAAAGAACATAAGTTATGTAAACTCCAAGTACACATTATTAATCAAGAAAAAAGTCTTAAAATTGGTAATAACGCATTATTCAAATACGTGTGCAGAGAAAGCTCAAGTTTAATTTTTAATTTTTGACAGAAACGCTTCAGACCATTCATAAGTACATTAAGAGTTGTGCAAGAGACATTGTCAATAAAGTAGTCAACACACAAAAAAAGATTGAGGGTTTTCTATGCATTTTTATCCTCTAGTATAATTTTATAGTGCTTTAATCAATTCTAAATAAAAAATTATTTTACAGCATATAATCATGAGCTGTTGTTCACTCTGCATTTCAAATTTTATAATTCGGATGCGCCTTCCTCATTTTTATGCTATTTTAAACTTCTGAAGAAATGATGTTAATATATTATGGACTCGCGATTTTATATACGTAATTTTGTATAATAATGATATTATATTTAAAAATGAAAATAAATTTCACTTTAGTCATAGGTCATTTTTATGAAATTCTTGTAGGCTAGAAAGAATGATTGGGATTTCTCCTGTAAATACCTTGTATCTAAGAAGTATAATTTCATTTTATATTGCGGAAAATAAGTTTTACTTTTTATTCTCAAGGTTTGTAAAGGAAAAACGCAAAGTTTTCTTTGAAGCACAAAAAAGCAATTTATTTTTGAAGGTCAAATTTTTTTTTAATTATTCAAAAAAATCAATGGAAAGGTCATGAAAAAAACTATCGAAAATATACTAGTAAATTCTCAAGAACTACTCGACGCTTTTTCTATAAAGAACCAATATGAATCCCACTTTCTAACCTCGAAGCTCTTCAAGGGAATAAACTATGCTTTCTTCGAGATAAAAAAAAAATAAATAAGAATATGACTTTTGTCCAAAAAAGTAAACTTTGTTTTTAAATTTTATTTTTGCCAGTCAAAAATTAATTTTGCAAAAAATGAAACGGCAAAATATTGTTTATCGCCATTAAAAGAGTTAAAATCGCCGTAATAGATGACATCCACGTAAATATTCAAATGTTTACCCGCGCCCCCTGAGAAAATATTTATCAAAATAAAAAATCTTTCCCGGTAGACTAAAAACTATTAGCACAACACTTTGGGCAAGTTCGAGTCACATTTTGATTCTTTGAGTGCATACTAGGGTGATCCATATTCATACCTCTAAAAATTCGACTTTAGATTTTTGGTGTTCGACCCCCCCCCCCATAATTCATTCCTTTTCCGGAAAAATAAATTCCCTTTTTTAAATGAACAAAGTTTCTTTAGACAAAAATGAAAAAAGAAGTACTTGTTATAAACTTTTTGAAATTAGAGTTTACTCACCTCTTAAGAAATTGTTAGAGAATAATTTCCAAACAATAAACTGTAGCATTGATACACCAAAAATCCTTGTATTGCAGTTAGAAAATACCGTAAAAAGTTTGTATTTTTCGGGATAAATGATACATTTGATGAATGTCAAGAATAATACTTCTTCTTCAAAATATTTGGTAATTATATTTGACCAATTTTTATTTGTTCAAATACTTTTACCCTAGAAAATCATAAAAAGTTATTATTTTTGAATTAATTACGCAATTAACAAATGTTGAGGGTAATCCATTTTTTTAAACAAAATTTGGCAATAAGTTAAACAATTTACATTTTTTTAAATGTTTCCCCTGTAATTCATACAAAGTTACTTTTTTCTGCAATTAGTTACAAAATTAGTGAATGCTGAGAGTAATATATTTTTTAACGATATTTGTTATTATTTAAGCATTTTCATTTGCTCAAACAATTTTGTTTCTCCTGTAAATCTTGTAAAGTTACTATTTTCTGGAATCAATAAGGCATTTAATGTATACTAAGAGTGATATTTCTCGTAAAAGGTAGTTTAGTGGGTACACTTAGGAAATAATACCCCATATACTGACAGACACAATTTTACAATCTTTCATAACTGTGTTTCAGTTTCGGAATTACTGTGTACTTAAGAACATTTTTATGTAGAAATACTAAATTTTAGAAAATATATAGTCTCATATATTTTGTTTAATAATGTACGCGGAAAAATATGTTGCTAAACCAGTGATTTTTTCCCTTGATCTGGCTGCAGATATGGTTAGATAAGAATTAAGAATATTGATACAATTTTTAAATCAGGTATTTTCAGCTGAATTTATTATACGTATTATTAGTATTAATAACCTCCATAAATAAATGTTAAACAAAGATATCATGTAGCTGAATTAAGAATGTTGAAACTCTTGAATATTTCGGTAATGTAATAGGATTAATTTTGACAGAGGTTCTAAATTTATATATTTATATGTATTCAAGTGGAATTAATATCAGAATTAGTTTTTAACGTGCTGCATGTTTTTAAACATATTTAGTTTCTCCGTAGTTCTTATTAACCAAACATTTATACTTGAAATTTCGATTTTGTCTGATGTCCAAAATTTATAACGTGACATAGCTAACTGCTCATGTGAAAATTCTTCTGGGAATATCTAAATCCATTTTTTTTACTTCGTTCTCAATATATGTACATAAGGTGGTTAGTATACAGATATATTAGCGAGTAGATTTCTTGAAAAACCAGACGATGCTCTTCAAGACATTCTAAAAGTGTAATTCTTATCTGCATATGATGAAAATGAAGCTACTATTCGGTGCTCATTTCCTCCTGTTCATGCTTTTATTCAATGAAATTGGTAAGTATCATAATAACAATATATTTTTAAAATAATTGTTGAATGTAGATCCTCGGTAAATATCTATGTAAATCGTTCCGATCAGATATCAAGAGTTTTGTGATACAGCTGATTTTTGCATGGAATCTGGTATTTGCTTGTCAATTTTTAGTACTCAGGTATTTTATGCACAATTTAATTTACGAGAATTTCCATTAATTATAGATCAAGAGTGTTTCGCTGAATGATTTGATTTATTATGAATTTTGTATATTTCAATTTATTTTTATCACTAATAAATTGTAAATAATTTTCCTTTGTCTTTTTACAGAAACAGCAAATAATACACTAAAAAAAATAAAAACAGGTAGTACACCTAAAGCTGACGCGACAGACGATGAACGCCACAAAAACGATTATAGAACAACGCAGATTCTGGGCACCCCTGCTCGCCACAAAAACCCTCCTGCACATCGGAAAAACCCACCTGTTTTTCGTCGATGGGAAGGGACGGAGCTCCCACGCAATATAAATTCTACTGGGGAAAGTGCTCACAAACTTTTTTTGCACCATTATCAAGAAAAAGGTATACCAAATGCAACTGATATTACTCTCAAATTGTATAATCAACACGCCGGCGGCTCTTACCATTTACGTGGAGACCAAAGTTATTACATGACTGATAGATTGAAGGAAACTCGTAAAATATACTTCGAACATATTGTCAAACAACGTATCGAACAACAGCAGAAAGCTTTTCAGGATCAATCTGGTGGTTCTGGATCGGGCTCTGGCTCTAATCATCCATACACTACTCCCCCAATGACACCATCAGAAGATTTTAATTCTCACTTTAATTTTCAAAATTCTGAGCACCCTTATTTCGAAAAAGATTCGTCGCAAAGTAATCCCTCAAATAAAGCATTGATTGATGATTACAACATACATACATCTGGTTCGGGCAAACAAAAGTAAAACTTCTGGTTTGAGAAGACAACTATATATTGAAAATAAATATGCTATTATACATACACCAATAATGTAATGCATGTGGGATCAGTCTTGGGTATATTTTTTAATTAGGGAAAAATAATAACACGTACGTTTATGGCAATCTAAAGTTTCAAGTGCGCTTTTCTCAATAACCGGTTCTTCGTAGTTTTAGCTTCAAGATTTTCCTAGGCATTCGATTGTCAACGTAGAGGGTTCCTTTTCGGCTTTGGATCTCTTAAATTTATTATTGTGTATTACTTCGTAGATATAACAATAATATCAGCCGTAGGAGATAATACTTTACACTTTTTGTTATTGTAGACAGCCTTCAAATTAAAACACATGTATATTTTATTTTATGTAATATGAATTAAAATACATATATTATTCACTGAAAATATTGCATCGATGGTGTTTTCTTTTTAATGAAACTTATCTGTTATAATATCGCAGAGGAATTGCCCCGGTGTCATAACAACATAACTTAACAATTGTATCTAACCGCACGCAAGTAACAACTACACTTAACAGGTGATATTTTCTAATACCAGATTTCGTTAATTTTTGAACTTTTCAAGTACACAGCTCTATCAGAAACCATAAAAGCTTGCATATGAGCTAAAGTACTCTAGAAACGTCAGCCATCTTGGTTTGACTTGATACATGATCCCGAATCAGATTATTAGGATCTCAAAAGTCGATCATTTATTCCGGCCGACCAAAAGGCTCTTGATTTCGGTATCATTTTTGTTGCATATCAAGATGATATTGATTTTGATATAATTTTGCACATTCTTTTAAATGTGTATAATCAGACTTATTTATAACAAAATCGTCATCGCCATTTAAGGAAAAAAGCTTGACTTAGTTTTGCTCTCAGAAAATGACTGGCTAGTTAACGAGAATTCTGGTTAAATAAGCCCTTTTTATTTGTTTGGCTATTTCTGCAATCTTGTGCCAGACAGAGTGATTGCCGAATGACTAAGAACTGGGTGAGCCTTGTCTTCTCAGTTTAAAAGAAAAAATATTTTCATGTATTTTACTAGTCATATTGCCATCATCTTTTTTTATGAATTAGAAACGAACAAGAAGGAGCATACTAATTTCAAAATATTTGAGGAAAATATTCTATTTCAAATAATAGTTAAACTATAAAAATATATATTTGTTGTGTGTAATTCATTTTATTTTATTTGTTGTGTCACTCAGTGAGTGATAAACATATTTTACATGCTGTAAACGCATATTTATACTCAGAATATAGGGATAATAAAGTAGGAATGATTTAATAATTTAATTTGGTAGATTTTAGAGTAAATAAAGATCTAGTAACAAATCATCTAATGTTCACACTGTTCATATATTGAAGCTTCCTATTATAACTAAAATGTTGTCTATAACCTGAAAAAATTTACAGTTTAAACCTACGGACAATTTAAAATCGTTTAATTCGAAGCCACTTTCCCATAGAAGTGGCTTTCAGTGAGTTATATTGATGCTAACTTATTTTGTTGTTTATGCGACCAAGGAATTTATTGAAAGGTCTTGAACTAATCATAAGTGTTTTTTTTGCGGGGACTTTTATTTTTGAAATGACAGCTCTCATTTTATGACACATAAGCCAAACTCAGGGTATAAAACTTTTTTATCTTTAAATTTGGTTAGAAACTCGGCAGACCGTTCACAACCACATTAGGATGTGTGAATCTGAATACACTTAGCAATACAGTTTTCAATATAGTATAATTAGAAAAAGTGTGAAGCTTACAAAGAAATTGATTTTATTCAACATTTTAATACAATTTGTGTCATATTTCCATTTTAGTTTGATTATTTTCAATGTTACCTTTTATGATTTAAACCAAAAATAGTACAAAATTTTGTTAAGTAAAATGTTATTGTAGTTTGTGTCGTTTTTCTAAAAATGTATTTAAAAAATTTGTAATATATTTTTATAACGAAAGCTTATAACAAATTAGTGGATATCTTTTGGTCGTCGTTTGTCTTTTCATCGAATGGCAAGCCATTATTTATTTACAGATGTATGGATGATATATTTTTCGCACTGTCCATGGTTACGGAATTTTACGTAACTCTGGAAAGGGGCTTCTAGCTTGTTCAGGGCTAACGTTACTGAAAATTCCGTAACCACATAGACAGTGCCTAAATTTTTCATAAATCTTTGCTGCCCTACAAGCTATAATTTTCGACTTATCAAAAAATGTCCTGTCGCAATGATAAGCGGCTATTGAGCTAAAACTTATCAATATTCTGATTACCCTGAAAAGTAATATATCTAATCTCGATATAGATAATGTACATGTTTCAAATTCTTCTGAGAAATAGCTTCTACGGTACAACTGTGCAAATATTTTTGCTTTGTTAAAAAATAATTTGCTTGTAAGGCTCTTGATTGCAAACGTATGTTCTTATTTAGAATTTGATTTCGCTACTATAACATTAGTTAAGACGAAAACAAGACGTTATCAGATAATATATTGTTTCCATTTTTTATTCCTAAAAGTAGTTTGTTTGCTTAACAGTTCTAATTAAGTAAACCTAATTATAAAATGATAAATTTTCATCACTGGAAATCACTGGAAACATAATTTGAGGAGAATTATGAGAAAAACGATTTTTTGTTCTCATAAATGTCGACATTATGCATTTATTTATATAATTTCTTTACCAAGTCATCAAATATACATTCCAGATGAATAATCCATAATTTAAGGTATTTATAAGAGAATTTGTTTATAGCAAATATTTTCACATACTAACAAAGGTCTTTTCATCCGCACATCCACGTGCATCAAATCGAAACGGTAATTGTATTTAAGGAAAAAGGTAAATACTAAAATAACACCCTTTAAAATAATAATTTAAATGTTTTTAAATAATAATTGTAAATGTTTTTTGATATTGGGAAATAATTATGTTCTTAACATTTTGCCTCCAGACTATAATTTGTAAACTTTTTCAAACTTTTAAAGACCCGAGTGGAAAAAGTTCTAGCACGCGTCCGGTCCGGACCAGATCATCTAGATGCCAGTATTATTCACGCTGAACAGAAGCTCTGGTCTGGGTCTGGCCAGAAAAATTTTTGTTTTGTTTTACAGAACTTATAATTTTAGGAAAAACTTTAAATTTTATCAAATGATATCTGGGAGTTTTAGAATTTTTGTAAAGACTCAAAAATAATTAAAATCTTATAAAGGTTTTAAAAAAAGAAAAAATTTAGACTGTAAGATTTCGAAAAAGACATTAAGAAGATTTTTAAGAATTTCGAAAGATCTCAAGTACATTATAATTTTTTAAGATTCCTAAGAAAATTTAAAATGATTATTTATTTCGAAAAACTAATTTTAAGACAATATTTAAAAAGATTTAAAAAGAATTCAAATTTAGTATTGACTTAAAATTAGATTTAATTTTTAAGGGGCCGTCCATAAATCACCTGGTGCGTTTTTTCTTTGTTTAGAGAAAGATGAGAATAAAATTTTCCTGAAGTGAAAAAGGATATAACGATATAAATAAAATAAAATCTCGTCAAGAGATTTATATATGGCCCCTAATTACAAAAAGCTTTTCTCTCTAAGAATAAAAACACTCACTATACATAGGACATATTGAATTGTAGAAATGAACTATAAAAATATACAGGATTGTATGCCTATGCAAAAATATAAAAATATTAAAATCACAAAAATCAACAGATAACTAGCTACCTAAGTTTTTGTACATTAACGATTAAAGCAATTTTACTATTCTCGACCAACTTTTTCCATGTTCGTGCCCCGAATGTGATGGTACAAGATTCAATTAACTTTCATAAATTTAAAACAATTATAAAATATATCTATGATATCACAAGTATAACAAAATACTTCTCCGACTAAACGATAACTTTGTTATACTTGAATCCTTGAAAATATGCTGTATGTGCTTAATTTAAAATCATTTTATTTCACTGGACTTCTTATTAGTCATAAAGAAACGAAGATGTTCTGATTGAAAAGTACTTGAAAATTTATTCAGATATTAATTTAATTTTATAGTTCTAAGTCAATAATCTCCAGATGTCTCACCCTGGAGAATTTATTAGAATAGTAATATGAATCCTAATATCCCTTTCCTTTCCCTAAAGAATATTTCAATTCCTAATTTTTGAGTTATCTCTGAGGATTAATGGGCCCCTTTTTATTACTAGGCTCTTAAACAACGAGTTTAGGTAAATAAGCTCATAAAGAAGCAATTATCAGGAGCGTAGACCAGCTGGTAAAAAGAAACCCTTCCAAATTTAACGAAGTAGGTAACCCAGCCATTGTCCCGAGGAAACAGGTCCACCGCTCCACTCTTTTTAACTATCCAATTTCCCTTCGGATGGGTGAAAAGTTTTCTCATGGAGAGCCACCCGGGGTGCCATTTAGGGGATGGAAGCTTCCGATTTTACAAATCCAAATCAGTTGACTCCAAGAATTACATCTGTTGAGTAGTTCTTCGCAACTCGATTCTCTTCCTGCAGATTAGGCTTTTAACGAGGTTTTTAACTGTTTTTAGAATTTGGATCAACGGATTCACTCAGTTTCCAGCTTGATATAATTTGTCTTCTTGTAGGTGAAGTGGTACCATTCGTTTAGGTAAAAGCCTCTGCACTGGGGGAATCAATAATTGTCTTTTGTATCTTTAGCCCAAATCATCCAATCCAGCAACTTTAGGATTTTGCTTTGAAGTGAAAAATAGAATCAATCGGATTTATCAAATTAGCAATAAATTTGCAACTCCTCTCAACCTCTCTGTAAATTACTATCGATCAGCATCAATAATTGTGGAAGTTTATATTTGATATTAGTAAACCTGATCATATTATTTAAAAATCACGTTCCTTAACTTATTGTTCTTTATCGTATCGGTGCCTTTTCAGGAAAATAAAGAGTAAGTGATTTCTTTATCTTGATAGCAAAGGGATCTAATTTTGCAAATATTTCTCTGCGACGTAAAAAAAACAAGATTATTCAAATATACTTTAGTTTTGCTTATTCGTTTTGTCAACATTCTTTCTGTTTCAACCACTTCCGTATATTATTTGCGATACAATAAATTATTTGAACAATATATCAATCCCCAAACTGAAACACAGGAATGAGGCATTAAAGCCTTGGGACTCTCACTGTTATCTTGTAAACTTGAAGACTATCTCAAGGAGAAGAAACAGAAAGTTGTCAAGTATAAACGTCTTGATCTATTTTTCCACTCCTTCCTATATATATGAACGAAAAAGGATACTATATATATTACCGTGAGGTTCTCTGAAGAGCCATACGTTGCTTTACGAAAATCCAAAAAGTGTTTTATCTGCGTATAAAAAAATGAAGCCTCTTTTCGGTTGTCTCGTCCTTATATTTATATTTTTCTTCATTGAAGCTGGTAAGTATTATAAGGATGAATTTATTTTTAAATATTTATTGAATTTAGATCATTAGTCAATAAAATCTGGTGTTTGCTTATGAGTTTTCATTACCTCTGTTAACGAACAATCACGAGCGATTCACTGAATCAATGTTTAACACTGCAAATGCATAAACTATTTTCCTTTTTCTTTTTATAGAAGCATCAGGTAAAAGAGTAAAAAAAATAAAATATACAGCTGCAGCTGCTGCTCCGGATGATGAGGCTCGCAGAGACAATGACAAAAGAAATATGAATATTGAAACTGGGGACCATGCAGGCCACAGACAGCATCAAGATGTCCACGATTATACTGGACGTACTAAATCAAGTTCAAGTGGTGCCAAACATCGGTATCAAAATCAATATAATGTGAGGGATCAATCTCATGGTTCTGGATTGTTATCTGACCATAATCAACCACACACTACTCCCCCAGTGTCGCCACCGGATGATTCACGTGCACACTTAGATGTCGCACATCCTCAGTCCTATCTTGCTTACAATGGAGAAGATTGGGTGCCACATAGTTCCTTAGCATCTGAGAAACGATACAGAAAAAAACCTAATGCCCCTACTTCTCAGGGGGATCCGATTGAGATCACACGCACTCTAGTTCGAAGTGGGGGAGCACCTCACGATATGTTTGTGGACGATCGAGAAAGAAGTCTACATAATCCAACTTATTCACCTAAAGCTACTCATAAATTGTATGATGCACAGCACGCCGATGACTCTTACTATTTACCTGAAGAACAAGGTGGTTCCATTAATCATAAATTTGAGGAAGCTCGCAGAAGAGACTTCGAAACTTTTGCCCAACAACACGACCAGCAGACGTACCAACCGCATCACGATTTCCAAGATCATTCTGTAAGTTCTGGATCAAATTCAGCGAAAAAATTCAAAGGGGAAAATGTTCAAAATATGTTTGCTGGTGGCTCTTCTCGTTTACCGGAAGACCTCGTCAACCAAAGTATGAACCAACAGCATCAAGCGTACCCTACTCCCTCAGTAACAGCACCAGATGATTCACACGCGCACTTAGATGTCACACCTCCTCAGTACTATCTTAATTTCGGTGGAGATTGGGTGCCACATAGTCCCTCAGCCTCTGGTGGTAACACTGCTGACAGTCATCAGTTTTGACCGCGTTCTTTTCGAAAACCACATTTTCGTAGTTTGAAATCAATTATTTCCCTTTGTATTCTATTTTTAACATGTATTATATATTACTCTTTAATGAAAATATTGTTCGCCAGAATTTTTATTTAAAAAATCCTTAGTATCTTTATACTTATTTGAGCACATAGGTTGCAGAAACATAATTTTTGCAAAGGGCTTCATTTCAAGACTGTTTAGTTGCCTTTTCTTGTCAGATAAAAACAAAAATATTTTATTGTAATATTGAAGAAATGATCTTTAAAACAAATTATAAATATTAGTATAATATTAAAATATTCTATTAAAAAAACGAAGTGTCTAAACGTACGGAATATTCCATAAAACTGCGACCCTTTTCCAAGGTCTCGTGGGGGGCGTGAAGGCATCCCTATGACTGGTTACAGAAATAAGGCTGGCTAATTTTACGGAAAATTCCCTACGTTTACTCACTGCCTTAAAAAAAAGAATGATGTGAAAATTTAAAAAACTTCTTAAATTGCAGGATTACCTTGTTACAGGAAAAATGTTTAAAAGCGTCAGACTTTCACATATTAACATCATTTTTTGAAAAACTAAAAAAGAATCAGAAGGAGCATATATATACATATTTGCTAGTGTTATCAGTGAGTGAGAAACATATCTTACATGCTCTAAGCGTATGTTTTTTTATGTAGAAGTTAACTCCAATACGATAACATTACTGGATTCGAAACAAAAATATGTTAGAGTTTTAAAATTTATAGCTTGGAAATATTTAAAAAGACAAACGTGATACAACTAATTTAATGTTTGGAATCATTTAGAGTTTTATTTAATAAACTTATTAGGTTAAAGATAGCAATAATACTTGAAATTAAAAATAGATTTTAAATTTATTACAAAAACTTGGACTATCCACGAAATCTTTTTAAAATTCATCGCAACGAAGCTTTTTTTTAATGAAAAAATATCGATGTTGGGAATTGAAATTAGATTTTGGAAATTTTTTAAATTGAAAATTGGAATTTTTTGAATATGTGAAATTAATAGTAGCCTTTGATACATCTAAAGAAAATTTATGTTAAAGTTTGAGAAATAACTTATTTATTCTGATTTTTCTAAATCAATGTAATTAATTCTTAATTAAATGAAAGATTTTTTAAAGTACTATCTAAGGGGCATTTCCACACAATATTTGCCACAACATGTTTTTTACGTAAAATATTTTTTCTTGTTTAACACTCAAAAATATTCGATACGTCTTTTTTTATTTCAATATGACACGAAAAGTTGTGGGTCTTTTCCTCAACTTTCGAATAAAGTATACTAAAGTCCACATTAATTATTTATTTTATAATATAAATCAAATATTTATAAACAAATAGAATTTTTCAATTTAGAACTGCTTTTTTAAATTTATTTTTATTACAAAGAGTGGACTAAATGTTTTTCTGGATCTGGTAAAAATTTGGGAGTGGTTTGTCAAATACTTTCGAAGCAATGAATTTTTGAATAGCGGCTCTCGCGCTTGAAGTTTAACGTAGCGCGAGTCGCTCGGATTGGGATTATCGTATATTTTTATGTTTTTATTTTAACATATTATACACTTCGCGCGCGCGAGTCGCTATTCAAAAAAATCATTGCTTCGAAAGTATTTGACTATCCGCTCCCAAATTTTTACCAAACCAAGAAAAACGTTTAGTTTCTCTTTAAAATAAAAAAAACGGGACTAAATTGAAGAAAAACTATTTTTTTTATAAATATTTTATTTAAAATGTTGTCACAGGCTTAAGATGGTTATTGCCCAACATGTTGAAGGCATTTTTGGTTAGTTGGATTTTATATTTTTTGGAATAGTTTACATGGGGCTGTCCCGGTATATATCATCAATGAAGAACGCATTAATAATGCAATCAAGTGATCTGATGAGAGCAGTGTGCCCCCGACATATTTGACAAAGCCTGGTTTTATCCCAACACTGACGGACTGTAAATGATGGTCAATCTCAGGTTTTGCAATGTGATTTGTAAAATAAATATATTGTGCGATGAACGATGCCTCGCGGGAGAATTACAGTGGGACAATAACGGAGTTTTATTGACAAATCAGTAGAGAGATCATAATATCTATCCAATGTGAACGTTTTTAAAAAATTAAAGCTGAATAAATTCGTTAGTAAACCCTATTTGAGGCAGATTAAAAATTTGTATTTATACAAAAAACTGCGTGAGGAAAAGTGAAAAAATCTGCCTGGTCCGAGGTTACATTCTCATCACGCGATTCGCACGCGGCCCGATTCGCGCTCGAATTGCTTCGCTCGCAAGTTTGTGTGTCAGATCTCGCATTTCACGCTCGCTTTTATTCACTGTGCAATGCATGTACAGCATTTCACTTGCACAGATTACTAATCTGTCGAAATCTCTACTTATGAAAACATCAATAACTTTGTTTTAATTTTAGATTGAAAAGAAATTTAATTTGCTTAAGGCTCTATCGGCCTTAAGGAACACATTCTTATTAAAATACTGGCGCTCAATTTTTCACATGTATTTATATAATCTTCTGATAAATTAAACAAGCACAATAGATTATTGTATTTGTATAAAAACCATTTATAGCATAGTATAGTATTGTTACTTGTCATCTATGATTGATCTGTTATAATGAAAGAACGTGGTAGTAGTCTAGAAAGTCATCCTTGAGTTGATGTGTCCACTCAATGTGGGCGTTTTGCTGATTCGTCGTCGTGTTTTCATCTTAATTATTTGCAGCACGCCGAAATCTAGGGCGATCGGCACTGTCTATATTTTTAAGTTTAATTGATTATAGAGCAAGAATAAAATGTATTATTTAGGTGCTGGATAACATTCTTTGAGAAAGTTAGAAGTATGGGATTCAAGGGAAGGAAGATTGAGAAAACATCACTTTACTAAAAATATTAAACACTATATTGCACTTTCGTTATTACTATTGTTTACATTGGTGGTTTAATTAATCGCGACTTTGAGTGTGATTTTACAAGAACGACCACGTGCACACTCGTTTGCCGTCAGCGAGACACTGCTAGAGAAACGTGCACACTCGTTCGTCGGTAGCGAGACTCAGCTAGAGAAACCGGTCTCGTTATCGAAGTTGAATCATTTCGCTTAAGCTATTTGAATGATGAAAGAAAATGTTAAGTTAATGTGCAATCTGAACAGTTGGCAAACCTGAAGATTCTTGCTTTATTTAAAAAAATATATTTATATAATCTGCAAACAGTCCACCCTCTCGTGTTTTAGGAAAATATTGCACGACATTGTATGGCTAAATTTCAGAAATAGATTTGATTTCATAGCCCATTTCCACCGCCTTCTTCAACTCTTGTGAAACCCATAGCCCCTCACTTTCGCGCAAAGCACGCTCTTGTCTACACACTTCCTGCTGCAGATTGTCACAACAAGCATTGCAGAGTGGAAGCATGAGTTTCTTATGCACTTTAAGAGGAAGTACAGGGTGATAGAGGGATTGAGGCGGTAAAACTCGGCATTTTACAAGAACCTCTAGATTACTCAAATTTTTTAATTTTTCTACCCCCGTTACATTCATACACTCATCACCCACGACAATTTCAGTATGTCCTACAGGAAATGTACCATATTTTGAGACATAAGGATACAGTGAACTCATAAAAACAGGTCGTATTTCCTGTGCAACCACCATAAAATGCGTCTCGAGGATTAAGAGCGTCACACAGTAAAATAGGATCGTCTTTTAAAAAATGTCTCATTTGAGAAGAATTTTTTTAATCTATTCAAATTTACACTCCCACATTTCTGTGAGAATGTGACCTGGCTGCCGAAGTTCTTCCGATTGAGCTCGAGTACGTTCGAAACGTTTATCTGACGAATCGCCGTTTGTGAGTTTCGAATCTCGAATAATTTTTTTACAATCGACACACCCATGCCAAAAATATCCATAGAATTGCAGGATGTATCGGTTACCTTGATCCTCATGGTAACCATCAACCAGGATTCCCTCCGGTGTACGGTATTTACGACAACTACCTGCGTGTCCTATCTGACGTCCAACCTCTCTCTCTCTCTCTCTCTCACCACAAGAGCCACTCAATGGGTTTTGCGGATTAATTATTTGCCCTTCTGTAACCACCAGCAGGCATAATACCAATAGTGTCACATTTTCTAAAAATATCCCTAAACGCTATGCATGCTCGGCGCCGCATTGCCACATCGGTAAATCAATAATTTACGATTTTTTTAAAATCGGATATATAATTGGGGTGTTTTGCGAGGGTCTCGTACCACTCGAGAAACTCCTTCCTTGCTTCTTCAGACATAGTGTCTGGTGAGTAAAACTAGGAAGGAGGAAGAGGACCCTTGTATTCGACGTGGTCAGGTGTATTAAAGAGGTGGGGAAATGTACCTTTTTTAATATAATTGAGCCCAAAACCTTTTGGCAATTTGCTTAATGGTATGTGTAAATAATTAAGGTTGTTAATGCATTTTCTACGTCCCACCTTCATCGTGATAATACTGGTGCCATTAGTTATAATGTCAGGGCGAATTTTTGTACCTTTTTCCCACAAGGTATTTCAAAATAAATTGGACGTCAAAAGCTCTTGCATTGTGGGCAATGCAAAACACTTGGCTAAATTTACTTTTCTGCCCTGTAAGAAATTGCACATATTGCTCGACTGATGTTTCACTAGTTATGCATAGGGGTGACTAGTTGAAAGCAGCGCACGTGCGCGAGCATGTATAACCTACCGGGTAATCATTAGCATTGTTGCATCGGATGCAGAAACACAAACTACTTGCTGCCCCGGTTACATTGAGAATGGGGAAAAATGCTTATCGTTTGACATAATATTTAAAGAAAGTAAGACATCTTGACCCGTTTCTGTTATAAGACTCGATCCATCATACAGCGGGGACTTAGTATCTTTTCCAAAGGTCGAAAATTCATAAATTATAATTGCAATCCTATCGGGAATAAGATGCAATTTAAATTTACGAATTTCCTCAATCATACTACCGTTTTCAGGAATTATTACCCCTGCATCATTTACAAGGTGCATGGTTAATAATGTCTGAGAGGTAGAATTCTGAAAACGAACCGACTGCTATTTACGATGCAGAGCGCCAGAACGAATTGTACCCCGCTCGGCGTAAATGCGAGCAGCTACGTTGACTTTTGTCATTAAATAATTATAAAGGGCCCTAATCGCATTTTTGCTGTATTCCACGATTTCACTGGCCCGGTTGTTTTCGGGTTCGTTAATTTGTACTTTGATCTCGACACCCCTCAGGTTAAATTTTTCGTAAAACCGCGAATTCTCATAGAGTAGAGAAAAAACTCTCTGTCACCTTGTTGTTGCGGCTATTGTTGTTGGTGTTCCTCCTGCTGGTTTTGCTGTTGCCGTTGCTGAGGATGGTGCCCAGCAACAACCAGTAGAGCGATTGGCTCTTGCCATAGCTGCCAAGGTTCCAGTTGCCTTTCTGCTTGTACTTCTTCGTCATCTGAAGAATCTCCATCGGTGGTTTCCTCAGCAGCAACATTTTAATTTTTAGGTTTTGAATTGAATTTACATTTAAGAAATATTTTTAACTTTTCTCAAACTTTAAAAGGTTTCAGTCTGTTTAAATAGTTCAGAAAGATCTGAAAGATTTTCGAATATTTCAAAGATTTCTCTCTAAATTTCAAACAAATTTACAAACTTTTGAAAATATTTCCGTAATTTCAGAATAATTTTTTCTAATACATAAAAATTCTTAATAGTTTGAAAAATTAAATTAAAAATTCGAAAATGTTTCAAAATATAAATTAATTAAAAATGTCAAAGGTCCAAAATTTTACACTTGTAAAAAAGGGATTGCACACACGCAAACACACAGACACATGTTGTAAAGCTTAATTATGTTTAAAAGACACCTACCTAGCAGATCGCGGGCTAATACGGTACTTCACTCCACGTACATGTTGTAAGCTATGCGTAGCGCACTGTTTGTCACCAAAAGTTGAGATATCCGTAATGTCTCATCTGGATGGCAACTTGTTAATATATCGTCAAGCGATACGCAATAGCCATCAGGCTATAAATTAGTTCCACGACTTTTACCATATTTTGCAGTGGTTGAAAAAATTACAGTGTACTTCTGTCAGGGCGATTGAAGGAAAACTGAAATTTGAGAATCGAAGGATGACTATTTAAGAACAGAAAAAATCTATTCCTCCTACTACCTACTCTTGTGTTTCTCACCC
>JAWWLR010000002.1:44355272-44365929 GCA_035041075.1 Acraspis erinacei
CTTCGGTCATCAAATTGCTCTTAGTCTCACCATCTGCGTTCAACGGATCGAAAAATAATGAAAAATGAACATCAAATACGCAAAGTCCTCATTCTTTAAAATCGCTGCGCAGTAATAAAATTTTGCTTTCAATTGGAAAAAAATCTTTCGTGTTCGCGAACTTTCCGATCCACCAACGCCGCTCCTTACTCTTATCTCCAGTAATACTAATCATAGTTAAAATATAAATCTTCGCATTGGGAAAAAAAGCCTTCTTCGCACAAATAATTACTCAAGCGAAAGCTTTCGGCGCCTTTGCTTCTCGCTATTTACAATTTTCTCACCATCTCTGTTTTTTCTTCTCTCTTACAAGCTAGAGCTTCGCCTGTCTTGTTTATTATAAACATTTTTTTTATAGAAAACTTATATGATTAAAACAACGCAAGTAATCGATCGTTACTTATGAGCACGATAAACAAATTTGTACATTTTATTATGCGCGTTCTAAGTAGTCTTACGGCTAAGAGACGGAACGCATCGCTCGCGCGCTATCAATCGTTGAATTATCCGAGAGTCGATGGCCCTAGATTCATTATTCATTATTCATTATTCATTATTCATTATTCATTCTTCATTCTAAATGCCGGATGGCACTGACTTAGAGTTAAATCTGTGATATAAACGTTTTTCGCATGCATGTGTAGCTACTTTTGTAGTTCTTGGAAACATGCTGCTTTCAATATTGATTGCCGCACCGAGATAAGAGACCCGCGATCGATATCTGCGACTCTAATAAATAAGCGTAGTCTATACGTCTTACTCAACTAGCCCTAGATGCTTAAAGGTCTACTTTGAGTTTTGTGTACTGGCACAGATGCGGTTTCAAACCGCCGCGCTGACTCGACTCGAGTCCCTCGCGGCTTTGAAAGAAAGTCCGTCCACTTTTTAAAGTTCGGATAAGGGGTTTGGGTTTTTTTTACACATGGGTTTTGATTTCTCACTTTCCCTCCGAGAACTTTTCCCTTAGAGACTTGATTTTGTGGACGAAGTATGTTTCCAGGGCCTCGGCACACTTAAAGAAGGGAGACTCCTTCGGGTTGTAGTAGCGACAGTTGTCGAAAATCTTTGTCATGTCGCCGATGAACTCGCTCAGTTTCTTATAGTTTTTGTCGTTTATCCTCAACTCTATCGTCTGCAAATCTACAAAAGAAGAAAAAAAGTTGTATTTCAAGTTTATACTGCTCGAAAATTTTCAAAAACACAAATCTCGGCAAGGCGGTTAGAGAAGTCCGATTTAAAAATTCCATGACTATTCCAGATTTGTCAGGTCCATCTTTGTAAAAAACCAATCAATTCGATTAAATCTCAATGCATTCTACTGGTCGCAGACTAATTTACCAAAAAGTTCTTGCACCCTTATTAATCAATGCAAACTCTGGTGGAAAGAATTGTTGCGACAAACTACGACATCGTGTAAAAAACGTCGTTTTTATAGACAACTTTAAAAAAATCGGTTTTGTAATAACTTGGCATAAAAAACTACAAATTATATGGACAATATGTGATTATTTATGATTCTGTAAAAAAAATTAAAATGTTATAAGAAAAATGATGAAAATCTACAAACAATATCAGTAATCTTTCGAGTCTGTTCGTCATGTTAAGCGATGGGTGGCGCCACTAGCGGCCAGAACAACAGAATCAAATTTCGTATAAAAAACAATGAATTCCAAGTTCTGCTATCAAATCCCATACACATTTAATCGTCATTATACATTTTATACTTAATTTATCTGATATTCTAAAATTTGTGGATGATGGATCGCAGAGACTCGAAGATGGAGAAAATGTTGCTAATTCAGATCACATTATTTTAATATTGTCGGATTATTGGAGAAACTGAAAATAGGTTATACAAAGAAGTCATGGTTATGTTCTTATGCTATGTTGATTATACTTCAGTGTCTCGTCCTCAAGATCACTTGTAGTAGCGCCAGCGCCCCGATCTTCATTCGTTTTTGTTGTGCGGTTATGATCAGAACGCGGTATCATTTTCTCTAAAACTTTTATTAATTTGTGATCGCGATTTCTCAAGAATGGCCGAATCGCAATCCCAAAAGGTCGTTGAACAATCGAGTTCACCGAAAAAAGCTCAGTTACTTGCTCAAATGCAAGTTTTGCAAGAACAATACGCGCGTACCGAAACTAACCTCAAAATGCTCGCGTCGCGTCACAGAAGTTCGGAATCGCGTCACTCAGGATCAATTTCCGGATCAATGAAGGAGAATAATTCTCACCATAGAAGATTCAGGCGTGATTTTTCTCCGGAATATCAATGGGCCTCAAGAGAAAGAACATCCCTATCGTCATTATTTGCCAGAGCGTCATCATCGTCGTGAGCGGAGTGGTACTTCCGTTGAATCAAGAGGTTCAAGATACACCAGACACGCAGAGCGTACCCCGAGAGGGACGTCATATCGTGATCTAAAAAAGCGAGCAAACATACGGCAAGAGCGATACCCTAGAGGTTCGACCGCTGATTATTCGAGTTCCAAAAGGTCTCGATCTCGCTCACCGAGGGTCAAAAAACATGCCACTGAACATTCGCCCTCAAGAGAAGCTTCTCAAACACGTAAGTTTCCAAAAACAATAGAACAATTGCCTGACGAGCCAGAAAAGATTAAAGAAGATCTTGTTGACCCCGAAATCGTGGATCTCTTGGGCGATGTTCCGGACCAAAAGGTGGAAGGTCCACCTTTGCATTCGTTTTTAGCGAAACAATGGCCAATCATTGTGCAGAAAGGGTTGTCAAAGGAGACGAAAGAAGAACTTTCCAAGAAATACCTAACGCCATCTAATTGTCTTTTGCTCTCAGCCCCAATGTTGAATCCAGAAATCCGGGCAATCTTGGGAACCTCTTCAATAAGGAAAGACAAGTATCAAAAAATTAGCCAAGAGCAGATTGCTTCAATTTCGAGCGCCATTGGTCTGGCTTTGTCGGAGCTAATGTCAGGAAAGAAGAACGAGGCTGGCGCCATGGTCTTGGACGTCAGTCGCGTGATCAATTTAGTTGGAGACGCAGGACGTTTATGTGCTGACGCCTTATTTTGTGCATCAAAAACCAGAAAATATTTCGTGGCCCAAGGCAGCAATATGTCTGATGCGGCGAAGACTCTAATAGAGGAAAGCGTCTCTGACACTTTCCTCCTGGCTAAAGATTTCGGCGACAGATTGAGAGCAGCCAAAGCGTCGGAGAAAGCCGGCAAAGAGATGCTGTCTCAAGACTCATATACACGGAAGAAAAATAACAATAAGTTCAAAGGATCCTATGTTCAGTCCAGATCAGAAGCCACGAGGGATTTAAACTTTCGGGCCCCAGCCAAGAAGAATTATACAAAATTTATTCAGAGGACTGGGGCGGCGAAATCTTGGAGTCGAAACAACAGCAGCAACAACAATTACAGCAGCAAGCAGAATCGACACCCTCGTCGTTAAACGTAAGTGTAGCAGGAAGATTAAAATATTTCCTCCCCTTGTGGCAGAGTATCACCACAAATGCGCTCGTCCTTCAAGCTGTAAAAGCATATAAAATTCCTTTTGCAAGGAAGCCTTCAGGATACGAGTCATTACCCGAACCTAAATTATCACTCTCTGACCAAAAACATTGTTTACAGCAGATAGTTAAGTATTTAAAAAAAAGGGGCTATTGCAAAGGTTAGACCTTGCAAAGATCAATTCCTTTTTCTTAGCTGACAAATCTAATGGAGAAAAAAGACTCATTTTGAATTTAAAGAGACTTAATCAGTTTGTCGTAACAAACTATTTTAAATTGGAAGATTGGAAAACCGTAATTCGCCTTATGTCTCCATGTTGTTTCCTAGCTTCGATAGATCTGGAGGACGCTTATTTCCTAGTTCCAGTGCACCCGGACCACAGAAAGTACCTTCGTTTTCAATTTCAGCAACAACTCTACGAGTTTAAAGTCCTTCCCTTTGGGTTGTGTTCAGCCCCATTTATTTTCACCAAAATCTTGAAACCAGTGACGGCTTATCTTAGATCTAAGGGTTTCTTTTCAGTAAATTACCTGGACGATTTCCTCCTTTTTGGAGATTCGAGAGCTGAATGCGCAAGAAATGTGAATGAGACTAAGTCATTGTTAGAGTCCCTTGGGTTTATTGCCAAAATTAAAAAATCTCACTTGGTTCCAGTTCAATTAATAAAATTTTTAGGTTTTGTATTGGATTCGAGAAATTTTAGCACGAGTCTTCCAGACGAAAAGAGACAAAGAATTCTCAAATTAGCTCGTTCATTCGGAAAAAAGCGCTTTTACAAAATCAGAGATCTAGGTCATTTTATTGGAATTTTGGTTTCAGCGTGTCCAGCCTTGAAGTACGGTCCAGTGTATGTCAAAGGCTTGGAAAGATGCAAGTTCTTAGCCCTCAAAGCCAATAAAGACGACTTTGATGCGTCTGCACATTTACCTATGGAATTCCATGAAGACCTAAATTGGTGGATCAAGAATATAACTGATCCTTCAATCTGTAACCCAATCAGAGTCAAAAAATATTCTTCAGAGATTTTTTCAGATGCTTCCAAGACAGGTTGGGGCGCCTTTTGTGAAGGAAGATCGACACGGGGCCAGTGGAGTGTCGAACAAAAAGGCGAAAGCATACATTTTTTAGAGCTTACAGCTGGTTTCAACGCTCTAAAATGTTTTGCAGTGAATGATAGGTCGTGCGAAATCTTGTTAAGAGTCGATAATACGACAGCCTTGAGCTATATCAACAAGATGGGGGGAATTCAGTTCCCTAAACTTGCTAACCTAGCTAAGGAGATTTGGAAGTGGTGCGAGCAACGCGATTTATGGATTTCAGCGTCATACATCAGATCGGCCGACAATGTTGAGGCTGATAGAGAATCGAGGATTATCTCACAGGAAACAGAGTGGACTCTTTCCCCAGGCGCCTTCAGGAGAATCTCCAACATTTTTGGAGACTTCGATATTGACCTTTTTGCCTCTAATATTAATGCAAAATGTTCTCGTTTCATTTCATGGTTTCCAGATCCAGAAGCTGAGACTGTCGACGCGTTTACACGCTCTTGGAAAAACGAAAACTTTTATGCTTTTCCTCCATTTACGTTAGCCCTGAGAACCTTAAAAAAGATCAAGGTTGACAAAGCAGAAGGTGTCGTAGTTCTCCCTTTTTGGGCTTCTCAAACGTGGTTCCCCTTGTTCAACCAATTGCGAACATCAGAACCAATTATTCTCGGGCCAAATAAACAATTGCTCTCTTCTCCTTTTAGCGAATTCCAGCCCCTGTGGAGAAGCCTTACCCTGGTTGTAGCCAAACTATCGGGCAAGCATACACCTTTGCAGTAGAGGGAATTTCCACTCCATCCTTGCGGGTTATCCTGGCGTCTCTCGCTCCCGCGACGTTGAAGCAATACGCGAAGCCAATTAAGCTTTGGTGGGAATTCTGTGAGAAGAAGAAAATGTCGCCCTTCGAACCCCCAACATCGTCGCTACTGGATTTTCTTACCCTCTCGTTGCAAGGAATAAATGCATATGGGACACTCAACTCGTATCGATCCGCTATCAACTTAATTGTCAACCGAGATATTGGGAAAGATCCCACAATTAAAAGATTTTGCAAGGGCGCGTCAAATTTCAAGCCTCAGAGTCCGCGATATTATTTTACATGGGACCCGACCCCAGTATTTACCCACTTAAAATTGCTTTATCCTAACGACAAAATTTCGATCAAAGACCTTTCATTCAAGCTGCTCACATTATTGGTCCTTGCAACAGCTCAAAGACAACAAACGATGACATTGATGAAGTTGAGTAACGGCAAGTACGACAAGAGGACGCTATTCTTATTAAAATAACTGACAGAGTCAAACCTTCAGGCGTCAACAGAAAACAACCCTTATTGACTCTAACTTTTTTCAAGGACCAACCAGCTCTGTGGGTTGCTTCGATGCTCTTGAACTACATCGAGAGAACGTCCAAAATAAGAAACGATGGTACAGATCAAATATTAATATCCTTGAGAAAGCCTCATGAGCCCTAGACTGCCCAGACTTTGAGAAGGTGGATAAGGACGATCCTTTCGAAAAGCGGGATAGACACCAAAGTTTTCACGTCTTACAGCATTAAACATGCAGCTACATTTGCGGCTTTACGAAATGGCGCTTCCCTCGAAGTCATTCAAAAGACAGCGTGTTGGTCCTACTCGTCTAAAGTCTTTGCCTTGTTCTATAATCGCCCAGTCTTAAAGAAAAGAAATTTCGCTCAAAAGGTATTAAGCTGAAGGCGATATGATTCTTATTACGCTAAGCACTAATTTTGTATTTTTCTTTCTCATATTTATACGATTGTGATAAGTTTTTGAAATCAAAAATGATTTTTTCTTGAGTTATTTTCCCAGAAAGTAACCGAAATATCACCATTAAAACTTTAAACAACTACAAGCGATCTTGAGGACGAGGCACATCGTAGAATTGCGATCGAACTTCACTAAGGTAAGTTCGTTTGATCGTTTAATTTTCTACCAAATAATTAAATTTTCCTCAAAATAGTTTAATTCTTAACCAAATTCATGATTTTTCAAAGAAGCAGTTAAATTTTCAACTAAAACAATACATCTCCACCAAAAATGGAATAGTTTAATTTTTAGTACTTAATAACTTAAGTTTCAATTAAAAAAATAAGAATTTTCAACAAAATAGTAACATTTTTAACCAACGAGATGGATTTTCGGATAAAATCATAAATCATCAACCAAAAAAATGCATTTGTAACAAAATTGCTGAAAATTCAAAAAACTAAATTAACTTTTAACCAAATAGATGGATTTTCCACATAAAAAGTCTCATGAAAAAGACGGATTTTCAACTATAATTAGATACATTTTTAACTAAAAAATACACAATTTTAAACAAATAGTTCAAACGATAAATTTTCAACTAAAATGAAGAAACGTCATCCAAAAGAAATGAATTCTCAACAAAAACTATAATAGTTGATATTTAAACCGAAAAATATACTTTTTAACAAATTTGTTCAATTTTCTACAAAGTATATTAATTTTGAACCAAAAACAAGAATTTTCAAAGAAATAGTTTAATGTTCCACTATGAGAAATTAATTTTTTACGACAAAACAAAGAATTTGCAATTCAACAGATGAATTTTCAAGCAAGAAAATTAATTTTCGACCAAAAAAACGAAATTGCAAAAAATTGATTAATTTTTAAACAAACAAACAAAAATTACCCTAAGAAATACATTTTCTACCAAAATAGTTCAATTTTCAGCGCAAAAAGACGAATTTTAACTAAAAAATATAAATTTTCAACTAGAAATGGAATAGTTGAATTTGTCGTTAAATTTTATTTTTCACGAAAAAAAACGAATTTTCAACAAAAAAGATAAATTTTCAAGAGAGAAGATTAATTTTTTACTAAAAAATACGGGTCTTTTTTACAAAATAAATGAGTTTTCAAATATATTAGTGAATTTTTAGCAAAATAGCTCAGTTTTAAACCAAAATGATAAATTTTCAAGCAAGCAAGTTTTAAGCAAAAGACGTATTTTCAACAAAATAGTTAAATTTCCAAGCAAACCATTTTCACTAAAATCAAGAATTTTCAACCTAGTATTTCAACATTCAACCAAGTAGAGGAATTTTCAAACAGAAGAAGATCAATTTTGAGCTAACGATGAAATAGTTAAATTTTCAGTTAAAAAATTAATTTTTTTACAATAAAAAACGAATTTTCAACAATATAGTTAAATTTTGAACCAACGAAATCAATTTTCTACTAAAAGATTTGAGTTTTGAACATGAAAAGACGATTTTTAACTAAAGAAGATGAATTTACATTCAAGAATGAAAGAGTTTAATTTTTCGTGAAAAAAATTAAATTTTTACACAGAAAAAACGAATTTTGAACCATAAAGATTAATTTTCAGACGACAAGATTAATTTTCAATAGAAGAGGGTAATTTCAAATCAAGAACGATTTTTCTGACATGAATGAAAAAAATTTCAACCAAACTGTTGAATTTTAAAAAAATTTTAAAAAAAGTTGAATTAAAAAAAAGTCAAATTTTAAATCAAATTCATGTATTTTGCTGAAAATGAGTCTTTTTTTAATAGAAAATTCATCTTTTGCTGAAAATTCTTTTCTTCCTTGCTTGAAAATTTATATTTTTAGTTGAAAATTATATAATTTGGCTAAAAGCTCGTTTTTTTGTTTTTTAAAATTTATTTTTCTAACTGGAAATTGAACTATTCTAGTTTTGGTTTGCAAATTATCTTTTTTAATTTAAAATGAATATATTTGATTGAAACTGTATATTTTTAGGTAGAAAATTAAACTTTTGGGTTTAAAATTGAATATTTGTTGTTGAGAATTCATTCTTTTGGTTATAAATTTATTATTTTAACTGAAAATTCAATTCCTATGTTTTTGGTTGAAAAATAATATTTTTTTACATAAAAAAAAAGGTTTTTTGTTGAAAATTTGTTCTTTTTTTTGGTTAAACATTTATTTTTCTAGCCTGTTAACTATTCTCATTTTGGTTGAAAATACAACTTTTTTAGATGAAAATTCATGTACTTTGCTGAAAATGAGTCTGCTTTTAATAGAAAATTCATCTTCTTTTGCTGAAAATTCTTTTCTTCTTTGCTTGAAAATTTATATTTTTAGTCGAAAATGATATAATTTGGCTAAAAAATCTTTTCTGTTGTTGTTTAAAATTTACTTTTCTCACTGGAAATTGAACTATTATAGTTTTGGTTTGCAAATTATCTTTTTTAATTAAAAATGAATATATTTGATTGAAACTGTATTTTTTTGGTAGAAAATTCCACTTTTGGGTTTAAAATTGCATTTTTTTGTTGAGAATTCATTTTTTGATTCTAAATTGATTGTTTTAACTGAAAATTCAATTCCTATGTTTTTGGTTCAAAAATAATTTTTTTTAATGAAAAAAGGTGTTTTGTTAAAAAAAAATTCTTTTTTTTTGGTTAAACATTTATTTTTCTAACATGTTAACTATGCTCATTTTGGTTGAAAATTCAACTTTTTTAGATGAAAATTCATGTACTCTGCTGAAAATGAGTCTCTTTTTAATAGAAAATTCATCTTTGGCTGAAAATTCTATTCTTCTTTGCTTGAAAATTAATATTTTTAGTTGAAAATTCTACTTTTGGTTTGCAAATTATCTTTTTTAATTAAATATTAATATATTTGATTGAAACTGTATATTTTTTGGTAGAAAATTCAACTTTTGGGTTTAAAATTGAATTTTTTTGTTGAGAATTCATTTTTTGATTCTAAATTGATTGCTTTAACTGAAAATTCAATTCCTATGTTTTTGGTTGAAAAAAATATTTTTTTTTAATAAAAAAAAGATGTTTTGTTGAAAATTTCTTCTTTTTTTTGGTTAAACATTTATTTTTCTAATCTGTTAACTATTCTCATTTTGGTTGAAAACTGATCTTTTTAGGATTTTTTAGATGAAAATTCACGTACTTTGTTGAAAATGAGTCTTTTTATATAGAAAATTAATGTTTTGGGTAGAAAATTCAACGACTTGGTTAAAAATTCATATTTTTGGTTGAAGATTCATCATTTTATTGAAAAAAATTCATTTTTTATGTTCGAAATATATCTTTTTGATTTAAAAACTTAAATAAAAAGTGTTTAAAATGAATTTAGAAACAAAGTTTTGTTTGCATTAATATTACTAATCCTCTACTATTTAAATTAACAATTTAAATTGAGCGCTCTTTCCAATTTGAAGCGATATATTTCACCGCGAAATTTAAATAACACAATTATTATTAATAAAGATAGAAAATAAGATTTTTTTAAAATCCTCATTAAAAATGCTTATAAACGATCATTAAATTCTCAAAGCACATAAAGGATAATATTAAAATTACTTACAGGTACACCATGCTCCGTATAAAAGTCGGCTGTTCCCATGCTCGCGTACAATTTGTATCCCATTCGGTCGAGGCTTCTAATGCACGGCAACAATTCCATCTTGTGCTGTTACGGAAAAAAAATGATCAAAACATCGTCAATATGTTAAAAAAAATGTTTAAAAAAAAACAGATTTTTCTTAATCGGTAAATTATTACCTTGAATGTGCCGACAGACAATAAAATTCCCTTCTGAGGAATGTGGAAACCCGTACTCAACATTCCTTTGAGGTAGGCTTCGTACCAATTGTCACCAAAACAGGCGACCTCGCCAGTTGAAGCCATCTCCACACCCAACATAACATCAGCCCCTACAGAAAAATAAAAGATTCGCCATTTACAATCTGAAAACTGGCGAGTGATGCCCTCTCTTTTTGAATTTTACCTGTCAGTCGCGAGAAGGAAAATTGAGGCACCTTCACTCCAACTTTGCCCGTTCCAGTCAAGAGACCAACAGGTTTCACAGTCTCTCCGCAAATTAGACGCGTCGCAGTGGCAACGAAATCGTGGTTCAATGTTTTCGAAACAAAGGGGAAAGATCTAGACACCCGGACGTTGCACTCAATTACTTTTAACTCATTATCCTGTAAAAATTCAAGGAAATTTAAATTATAAGTGTAGCGTAAATGAGGGATTGTCTGAAATTGAAAAGAATTGCAAGGGATTGGCATGGAATTG
>JAWWLR010000002.1:44372039-44383504 GCA_035041075.1 Acraspis erinacei
TAAGAATCCGAATTGAGGTAAATTTTGATTTGAGATGATTTTAAATGAAGATAAAATAAACTTACTTAGTTTCATCATAAGGTGTCCTGCAAAGACAGTACAGCTTTTCTTTTCTCATTCGATTCGCATTGGGAGCGGAAGATCCTCCGGGTGGAGTAATACTATTTCCTTGGGATTTTCGACTTTTAGGCTTTCCACTTCGATTCGGGGGACTAACTTGTTGAGCAGTTTGCGGGGTTGGCTTGCGCTTGGGGGTTCCGACTTTCACTTCGTCCTGCTTGTGCCTTTCGGCCTTCGTTCTGCTCGCCAATTCCGCCGAGAGGTCCTTCTGCCAACAAAATAATTGAGTTTCCGGGCCAATAATTCGGAAACAATCCGATATTCAAGATCAAAGCTAAATTCCAAAGCATGATAAGAAACTTGGAAATGATCAAAAAGGCAAAGGTGTCCTTGTAATTTAGCCTTACCTGAATGTCAATAGACAATTCCTTCTCAAGAAGCGCTCGTTTCTTGAGAATGTCCTTTTTGAGAAGTTCCTTGTGTCGAAATAGCAAGACATTCATTTGAGAAGTTACTTTTGTTCTTCTCTTCAGTTCCTGTGAGTCTTTTAATTTGTTGGGGCGATTCTTTAACGCGAGGTCGTTTTCCTGCGTCTCAAAAGGTTTGTGCAGTCTAAAAAAATAATATTTATATTTTATAGATTAAAACATGTACTCAGATCGGAACTAGAAAGAGCAGATAGAATTTTAAAGACGCATTTAAATTTAAGCATAAAAGTTTTTGTACAATTTTTTGTATGGAGATAAAAGTAATTATTGTATACTAAAAATAAGTCTTTCAAAAACAAAGTGTGTCAAATGGAATTTACATTTTATAGAGCGAAAAAAACCCATATTGGTATAAAAATGTAAAAAAAAACAACTACTGTACTATTTATTGTAAACTCCAACACATTATAAGCTTAATTGGACTTTTCTCGGAGCAAACATTAATTGAAAGTAACTTTTTATTAATTTATACATTAAATACTAAAAAATCTAAAAAATCTGACCGGAAAGTTAGGTAACGGCAAGTCATAAATGTACCAATAGTAAAATTTGTCAAGTGTCTAATGTACTTTCTCAGCCATGTCCCATTCTATTGTCGATTGGCGACCTTTCAGTGGTATGACATAAAAAGAATATCCCAAGTTTGAGTCTATGAAACTGACACACTTGAAAAATATTACTATTCAGACATTTATAATTTACATTCAAGTTTATAATATTTTTTTCAAAAAGGTGTACAAGCATTCCCATGTCAAGATGTACCAACTATGCTAACCTTCCTGTCTTTTTCACCTATCCAAACATGACCGTGGCGTCATGCTAAATTCTAAATGCGCAAATGCAAGGTCGCACACAAGCTTACAGCGTGCGCATCGATACAAGGCTGGGGTAGCCAATTAAATACCAAAATGTTTACGTTTCACTGCCCTTGGAATAGGCAAGAGTTCAATGTATTTGTTTTGTTAGAAAAACATTTTTGAAAGGCTTTGGATTGTTCCACTGTGTACGTTAGAAATTCTAGATGAAACATTTTATTCTGGATGACGATTTATTTGTCTAATTCAATAATTGTCCTAAACTCCACTAAATAATCGTAAAACCAATTTTATAGAAAAATTAAAATACATCTTTAAAATTCTACCTATACTTTCCAGTTCTGATTTTTTGGCACAAGATGGCAATATGGTCGACCACCATTCCTAATAATCCACGGAAATGGACTCAAAAACCTCATTTAGAATATTATATTTTAGAAAACGTTGCCGATAGTCATACTCGACAAATATTATGTATTGGGATCTGAAGTCATGGATGCGCTAATGTCGCGAACTGGTGTAACCAGGTAGCATTTTTAAGTTGCATTTTATATTGGGCTTAAAAATAATTTTACCATTGGTTTTAGCAGTTTAAAACAATAAATGAATATAAAAATAAAGATTTATCGGAAACTAAGTGTTGAATATAGAATTTCCATCGTATTCAGTGAAAAAAATACATTTCCTATTAAAACTGTTTTTGCGAAGGAAATTATTATTTTAATATGTCATAATAGTTTTAACAGACTGTAAGCTATAATGAACTTTAGTTAATACATATAGCAAAATATTTGATTCAAAATATGCAATAAATATCAATTATAAACGATCAGAAATGAAATACGAATTCTGAACTAACTTATAATGTGTTGAACGATATATAACATGCTAAAATAATAATTTTTTGAATAAAACAGTTTTAACATTAAAGGTGTTTTTTCGCTGTATTGGGAAAGGTGGTCTACGATTTGGCCAACTGGTGCCAAAAACTGGAACAAGAAAGAGTAGGTACGATTTTAATTAGGTATTTTGATTTTTGCATAAAAGTGTTTTTACGATTGTTTCGTGAATACGAATAATAGACGATTCGAATTTAAATACGAATTCTAACCTAACTTTTACGTATAAATTAATAGCAATTTAATTTGAGTTCATTTTTGCTTCAAAATAAGTCTATTTAAGTAAATAATCTTTTTAAATCACATGAAATAGTACAATAATTGTTTTTTTTTTTCGAAAAATTATTCTGTTAAAAAATATGTTTTTTCACTTTACAAGATGTAAATTCTCTCTAACACCTTTTGTTTAATATATAAAAACCGCCAAAACACTTTTATGAACAAATGAAAATGCATCTTTAAAGTCGTACCTATTCATTCTAGTTTGGATTTTTGTCACCAGGCGGCGTATTGTAGTTTAACCATTCCCAATACGATCAAAATTCCACATGTAACATAGTTTTCGATAAATCTTAGTTGTTTACATTTATTCGGCATTAATTCACTAATCGTTTTAAACGGTTCAAAATAATAAATTGTTTTTAAGCTCAAAATAAAATGCATCTTAAAAATTCTACCTGCTTTCGCGAGTTCACATTTTGGCCGCATTTAAAAAATAGATTGTCTATTGTAGTGCAGCGGATCCCAATAGTCTCATACATTTTCTAAATCCGGTACTTTTCAAAATGCTTTTTCCTTGCAAAAAAAAGAATAAATAACATGTTTTCTTTCAACGAATTGTACAAAAAGTTTCTTTTACATTCCGATTTTTTCAAGATCTCAAGGAATGCTAGGCAAAATAAAATAAAAAATAATAAAACATCAATTAACTTCTCTTACTTTGCCATTTCTCGATGATCTTGCCTCGGCGGTGGTTTCTTTTTCGGAGGTTCGCCGAGGTCCGCCTCCTTATTATTCGAAATATTTGGTAAATTACTAATAGTTGTGGAAGGAATGTTAGAAGAAGGGGCAGGTCTTTTTCTCGCGGGGGCTCTCGGCGTTGTCGTAAGCGGCACATGATGGGTCTGGTGACTCGATACGGAATTGTCCGAGCCTTTCATTTGTTTTTCCTGGTACCTTTGAAGTTGCAACAACTTCTCCTCGATTTCTGGATTCAAATTCTCTTGCTTCAACGCACTCTTAATGGCTACACAAGAAAAGAATAAAACCCCAATTAGGTTTAAATAATTCACAACTACCAAGCGTAAGCCAATGAGATGTAAATTCAAGCCTCAATGTTTCGAAAAATGAACCGACCCTAATTTAAAAACACCACGAAATTTGGAACAGTCTAATTAGAAATATCATGAAATTATTAATCAGAGAAAGATGGCATGTTTCTAGACTCAAAAACGGGAAACGTTGTGAATATTTGTAAAATCGAAAGTTTGAGAGATTTCTAGAAAGAAAGTATTAATCCCCCGAAGTTTAAAATTAATCGGATTTTAGGAAATTTATTTAAAAATTTAAAAAACTTACTTTGCTGAATATAATCCGGAGTGATAATAAATTTATTAGACGCGGATTGATTTTGATCTCTTGGAGTTTGTGGAGGTTGTTGGCCATTTGCCAAGTTCGCTTTCTGGGGTTCTTCTTCCGTTTCCGCATTTCTTCCGACTTGCTGAACAACAACTTTAGGTTTTTCGGGCGAAACGGGAGCAGATTTTGAGTCTGATACGAGATCCGGTTCTTTTTTCACGACTGAAAAGAAAACGTTCAAAAACTTAGTTCTACAATTTAAATAAACCAAATTCAATACATTTAAGAGCTAACGATTATAAAATGAATTAATTCTGTGAAAACGAAATCAATTGAAAAGGCAAAAAAAAGAAAAGAAACTGAAATAAATACCACAAGACTAAAATTTTAAAAAATGCTGCATTTTGTACCTCACTTGTATTATTCTATTTTCGATTAGAAACTTACAACTGATTAAAATTCGGAATTAAACAGAAAATGAATACACAGTGATTGTTTAAATCGGCAAAAGAAAATGTCTGTAATATTTTCTAACAATTGAAACGGATTAAATTCTCAAAAATCTGGTGGACATACCAGGTGTTGGAGTTGGAGAATTTTGATCAGTCACACCTTCTTGTTTCACACTTGAAACAACAGTTGTTGGGGTTTGAGCCTTGGAAACTTGAGCTTGAGTTTGAGTCTGGGGAGATTCAACTTGACTTCCTGGCGCAGGATGAACTGCCAAATAAATCTTCGTGGGACCAAGAACTCCTTGTTTTCCGGTTTTTGCTTGCGCTGAAATCAGATATAATTGAAAATTTAGTATAGTTTTCTAGCTGAGTTGAGTATTCTAAGAACGTAGGTACCATATTCAATTTCAGAAGTTGAACACCTACAAACTTATGGGCGTTTATTGGCTTTTTTTCGTTATCTAGCGAAAATTTTTAAAAAGGCGATCAAAATGGCGACGGTTTTTCTGAAATACTAAAGGTGGGGTTTTCCAGAAAATATTTCTTTCGTGTTTTCAAAATTTGAAGAAAAAAATAAAAAATATTTTCTGGAAAACATCGGGAGAAGTTTCCCCTCCTAAAAATGTAATTTTTCTCGTAAACAATGAAAGGTATCGCAAAAAAACAAGAGAAATTTTTCATAGAACTTTTTTTAGAAGCGCAAACTTTCATCGGAAAATGTTTTCGTATCTGAAATTGTTTCTAAAAAAAGTAGAAAATTCAATTGTAAGCGACAAAAATTCTCCTGGATACAAAAGTTATTTAGCCAGCATCAAACTTACAACATATCTTCCGTATCAAAGTACAAATTCATGTAAAAACTGGCAACAAATGTAAGAGTGGGTTTTTCAGAAAATTGAATTTTTTCAGAAGAACGGCCGTCATTTTAATAATCTAAAGCCTTTTTTAAAATTTGCAGTGGATTACGAAAGAAGGCAATAAACGTAATTAGAATAAAAAAGAAAATTATAAATATCTCATTAGGACTAAAGTTATGAACTATTTTAAATTGGAATCAATCAAAACCCGGCAACAAAATTTTGAGTTCAAAATACGGAGGTTCAACAAAAGAATTATTTCTTATAAACATAATGATACAATAAAAAAAATAACAAAAGTACAATCAAAATAGAATTTAGAAAGGAATATTTAAAACCATAAAGTTAAACGAGTCTAATTGTGTAGCAGAATTTCACAAAAAGGCTTAAAAACTAAAAATACGTCTGATTTTTTGAAATTTTTTCTTTAATATTGTTTTCTAAATTTAAGTAACAGATACACTCTTCTTTAAAGTTCGGTTCTTGGGCCAATCTATAAAATAGAATAATCTGAAATTGGTGAATATTAATCTTCAAACAATTGTAAACCCGGTAAAAAGGTTCAATTTAGAATTAAAAATTTTAATAATTTGGAATTAAAAGCACTTATGACCCAAAAGTGTTCTACAATTTTAAATGTTATAAACATTCAGAATTAAGTGTCATAAATACTCGTAAAAGCATGAAAATAGCACAAATTCAAATTTAAAAAAAGTTTAATTTAAGACTTCAAAGTTTGACGGATGCAGATTGAAAGATGTTAGAAATGATTAAGTTACAAATTTAAATCATTCTAAAGAGTAGAAGTTAAAATTGAAAGTCTCTAAAATTAAACCATGTTTAATTTAAAACGTTACACATTGATTTGGTGAATAATTTCGAATTAAAGGTTTTTGTAATTAAACATTTTTTTAATCAAAAGCGTTCCAAATTGACTTGTGATGTCTGAACTTCACGATTTTAAAGGCATGTAAAGTGAAAATATTCTTAAACTCTGGATATTTAAATTATGCAATATAAAACACTTATTTTGTAATATAAAATAAATACTTCATTCAATTTTGAAGGCTGCTACTTCGAAGTATCATTATTTCAAATTGAAATTACAGGGTAACCGTTTTAATGAAAGAAAAATAATCCAGGTCGTTTCACGGGTTTTGCCCGCCTCGCACATATTTTTCATGGACAATAAAATTAAAAAAATCGAATTGTAAAGCTAAACATTTTTCCGTTTAACATAATAAAAACTGGACTGCAAATTAAGGCACTCAAAGTGGAATTCTTGAATTTTAAACTTTGAAAACTAAAGTTTAAACATTTTTTAATTCAAAAAAGATCAATACTTAAAACGCGTAATATGGAGAATAATCACACTTTTCAACTGAATAATTTTAAATTAAATGCAGTTAAGCTGCCAAATTAAAAATGTTAAAACTTTTAAAAATCTAGAGTACAAATATTCAGATTCAGTTCCAAAAATACAAATGCACAATATAATTAACAGTGCTCTAAATTAAAGAATCAATCAATGAATTAAAATGTTTTTCAAAATTCTATCATTTCAAGTAATTTTACGCTGAAAGCATTAAAAATGGAACGATTAAATTTTTTATAAATTGAACACTTCTTAAATTAAAACTTAAAAAATTGCATTGCAAAATTATTTCCACATTCTAAATATTTCTCAATTCTTTTAAATATTATCTTTAAAAATACTTTCAAAATAAAAAATAATTTTTAGTTTTCTTAGGAAATGTTTTTTATTCCTCGAATCTTTTGAAACTTCTTAAAAGGCTTCTAAATTTTTTGTTTGAAATCTGCGAAAATGTATATTTGGGTTTAAATTAGGCCGTGGACTATTTTGCACCGAAATTTTGGTGCGAATAGCCGGATTTCGTCGGTTGACGCCGACAATTCGTTTAAATTATTTGAAACCATTTTAAATTTTATATTAATTTTTGACTTTTTTCAAAATTTCTAAATATCTCCAACTTACTCGAATTTTTTTTAAGAATAATAGGTGTCCAATTGTTATTTATAGATCAAAATTCAACAATTTGACGTACAAACTAATTTGTTTAATAGAAGTTTAGTTTTTTTGTATAACTTTGAATATTTAATTTACAATTACTGATTTTAAATGAACAGTCAGATATTTCTAAGTATTAAATAATTCTTCTATTTACTAATTAAAAATGTCAAATTTAATTGATTACAAATGGAAACTTGGAAATTATTTTCAAAATGAAAATAGCTTATAAAGTTTCAATCGGGAGCTTAGATCTGTTTAAATTATAAGACTTATCAATGGTCAGACTTATCAAATGTTATCAATTTATAAGACTTATGAATCGTCTTATAAAATCAATTATTATTATTATTCACTTTGTAAATCTTAAAGTACAGTTCAATTTTAAAAATCATTAAATAATTTATATTTACAGTTGATCAAGTATTTAAAACTGCATTTTAAAATGTTTTAAATTCAAATATACGTTTCAAAACTAAAAATCTAAAATGGAACATTTTTAAAGTGAAAGATTTTCGAATTACGCATTCTAAACTGAATGAGATCTTTCTCGGTTTCCTGGTCCAGCGGCCATCGTGAATTATCTGCTCTTAAGTACTCTAGGTTAAAAATTGCTCCTTTCTAAAGTCTTTATTGTAAAATATTGAATTCATGAGAGTGTAATGTAATCTTCCAAATTTTCGATCTCTGGTTTTTAACGAATTTTTACGTTTCGGCACTCACAGAGTCCGAAAATCTAACTTTTGAAGAATTTTTCCAATCGAGTCTGCCTTTAATACACTTCTTAAGGGTACAAAAATGAAGGTTAAGTTCCTTATCCAGAAAAATAGAAGAAAAAAACGTTTCTGATAGATTAGGAAATTTTATTTGAGTTAGTCACTAGATATCAAATATATTTAAAAATTATCTCAGTTAAATTTGTTGATTAGACAAAAATTCAAAAAGTTAGAGCTTTTTCAATATTAAAAAATTTTGTTTATGAGTTTTATAAATTGTCAAATTTTCTGATATACGATAAAAAGACTAGCAAATAATCCTAATGAAATTTTTAATTCGATAAAAGTTTTAAAAAGTTCTATGCGTTTCAACATTTTGTAAATTTTGCAAAAAATGCAAAATAAATTTTTATAACAGGTTAAGAAGTATCAATCCAAATTTCTACTAGATATAAAATCTATGTATTTCGAAATTATTCTTATGAAATTTGTTAACTAGACAAAAATTCAAAAAGATGGATCATTTTCAATAATGTTCCATTTTTGTTTTCAAGAGATCCGTAAGTTTAAGCGTTATTTTTAGTAGATTTTAACCAGATTTAAAAATTATTTTGATAAATTTTTGCAATTGAACACAATTTATCGAGCGCGAAGCGAGAGTGTCGTAATAAGAATATAATAGTCAAAGCCGTAGGTGCTTTGAGAACCTTCTTTAAGAACAAATGGAGAAAAATTTCGGTTCCAATTCATGGCTGTAATTTCTCAGAAGTTTAAATCACATTGCTCTATTTAAGGTATAATATTGATATTTTGAATGCTTTAATTTTATTTATCTCGATTTTAACACACGGAACAGGAAAATGTTAAGACATAGAAACAGGGAGAATAGAAACTTTTTGGTTTTTCTTAATTCAGTCCACGTTGAAGGAAAATAAGCGTAAAGGGTGTGGAGAGAGGGGCTAAGACATATAATTCAAACGCTTTTCTGTAAAGTTTATTTTTTTAATACTTGAAATTAAAAAATCTTTAGTATGAACGTTAAAATAAGAAGATCTAAAATAGATGTTAAGAAACAGCCTCTTTCCTCCTGTCAACAGCTTAAAGCCAAGATCTTCTTTCAATGAAATATTTCAACTTTCGCATTTAAAAAGAAAAGAAGAAACTAACCTTTCAAAAGTTGTTGCTTTACTTGTTGCTGAACCATTGAGAGTTGCTGGGGCGTGAAGTCGGCCCCTTGAAGTCCAGTAAGAACAATTCTGGGTCCTTGGGTTGTTTGGATTACTTGTGCAGTCACACACTTAATTATAGTTCCGGGAGGTTGATCAGCCAGCAACGAAGCCTCTATACTTCCTGGAGTTGGAGTTCCCGGTGTTGTCGCGGCCGTAGTTACGATTGGAGTTGTCACTGGCGTTGCCGTTGGAGTTGTTGCTGGCGTTGCTGGGGTTGTAGTTGCTGTTGGTGTATTTGGTGCGATGTTGTTCGTTGGAGTTCCGACTTGTTCGGCAGGGGTCGACACCGGAGATTTTTGGACCGCAGGTACAGCAACTGAATTAGAAATATTTATATTACAGAGATACTTCGACAGCCATAACAACTGTCCAATTTTCATCGGAACTTCCATTAATCATTTTATATTATCAAACAGGCTAACCTTTTTGTGTTTTAGAAGGCGTCACAGCATTCTTAACAATAATTCCGCTATTTGGGGAATTCAAATGCAAGATTTGATTTCCAGTTGGAGTGCTGCGGATAATAACTTGATGACCTCCTATCGTTGCAAGTTGCGCCTTTCCTGAAGCCAGTTGTTGCGCCAGAGCCGGATTGTTAACAACAATTTGACCTGTGTTGATGACTTGATTGCCAGTTTGCATAACCTATTATAAATGAAAATCTTTAAGTAAATTTAACTCTACTCATAACATATTCATTAATTTTGATAATAATGCATTAAGTTTAATGATAAGCTGCTAAATAAAAATAAAATGTAATACCTGGGATCCCTGAACTATGTGTCCGCTACTAGTAACCAAAATCGTATTTTTCTGAGGTGTAGCCGTGCCACTAGCAGCAACAGATTTTCTTTGAACAGTAGTCGGAACTAATTTTTGAGAAGCTTGGTTCTGTTCTATCACCTCTCCTTGCTGCGTGTGCTGAATAACTACCGTTTTCGATGGTGCTATTTTCACAGGTGTTCCTGAAACCGTGGAGGCGATTTTCGACGTATTTGGCGTCTTGGGCGCAATCTGAAAACATACAAAAATTAAATTCTAGCTGCATTAAAAAATGAAACGATTTCAAAATCGGGCGACTCAAGTATTAGGCTATGCACTCTTTCAGGATGTCACCCAACGCTGAAAATGTATAGATTTACACATGGATTGATTAGAATGCTTTTTAAAAAAATCGCATAAATAATTATATCAAATTAGCTATACGTACAAAGAAACACATAAAATAATAAACAATATGCAGTAACTTAAATTTTCTTCTTTGTATCATCAAATCCTACGGACTTACAAATTATATTTGTCCTAGTAAAATTGTTAAACCCATTGATTAAAAAAAAATTATGAGTATAAGGTATACACAATGGAACAAAACAGTATTATAGAGAAATTTCATAAAATGCTATTGATAATTTTAAATTATATGCAGATAATTTGAATTTCTAAAAGATTTTACTGCGGAAATTACAAAATTAATTTATGTAAGTGCTATTTTGATATTTTGTTCTCATTTAATGAAAATGTTTATACGTTTTTTTAAACCAATTTCTTATACTACGATTGCTATCGAATTTTAATATCCACGTTTCAGGCCTTTTTCAGGAGTTTTCAAAAGTTTAAAGCATTTTGAAATTGAGTTGTCTGAATAAAAAAATGCTGGCAATTTAAAGAATGCTTTATTTGAGAATAATTACTAGGTACTAGTTCTATTGAAAAATGTCACTGCATCAATCTTTTTCAAACTCGAATATTTCTATTTGAATTCTTATTAATTGGGAAGGATTTTTTATTTGAACTACAGTGAACTCTTGCTACGAACGTAAACATTTGCGTATTTTAAGGTTGGAGGGGTCCCCATCTCTACCGTGATTCTTTGGATGATTTATTTCAAGCGACGTTCATTGGCTGCAATAGTAAAATTTGAATAAAAAAACGAGTCAAATTTTTCGCGGAAAATTCAGTACAGTAGCGCAACATCACGATAATGATAGGATAGGTTGAAATGTCCGGAAGATGAGCATAGTTGGCACATATTCACATGGGACTGCATATGCCTTTTCACGAAATGCAATGTACTATCCGAAATTTAAGGTTAGAGTACACGATTCTGACCAAATCGATCTGATACAAGAACCTCAAATTTTGGATATTTGATTTTATTCCGTGACACAGAAAGGTCGTCAATCGACAAAAGAATGGAACAGGACTGAGAAAATACATTCTACACTTGACAAATATTACTATTCGTACATTTATGACAAAATGTCGTATGCATTCTCATGACGTCATGTTAAAAATGCTCAATACGAACCAACGACGGCTTTCCGCTCTTGTGGGCCTCTTTT
>JAWWLR010000002.1:44415417-44430049 GCA_035041075.1 Acraspis erinacei
TTTCTGTGACCACAAATTCGGGACGACTAGCCCAGGTAACGAAACATGTTGGACTATTCATCCCGAATTTCGGGACGGCGAGACACTTCGAACATTTATCTCTTTGATTAAAAATGAGCTATTTAGTTGAAAATTATATATTTCTATTAAAAATTCGACAGTTTAATTTTTGGTTGGAAATTGATAGTTTTTAGTCGAAAATTCCATTATCAGGTTGAAAATTGATGTACTTTCTTGAAAATTGTAGTTTTTCTTCTTTTTTGACTAAAAAATCTTTCTTCGTTTCTAAGTCGTCTTTTTTAGTCGAACTCAACTGTTTTGTTAAAAACAATTTAACCTTCTTTGGTTAAAGTATCTAATTCGGAATTTTTCTCAAGTTCTGAATTTAACTTTTTTGGATTGAAAATTCATCATTTTCATTTAAAATTCATCTCTTTGGTTAAAAAATGAGCTAATTAGTTGAAAATTAACTTTTTTAACTAAAAATTTAACTATTAAAGCAAAAAGCTTAACTATTTTGCCGAAAAAATTCTTTTTATATAAAAATGTTTTTAACTAAAAATGTAACTGTTCCAGTTGAATATTCTATAATTTTAGTTCAAAATTCATCTATTTGGTTAGACATGTAATTTTTAATTAAAAATTTAATTATTCAATTTATGGTTGAAAAATTATCTTCTTCAATGGAAAATTCATATTTTTGGTAGAAATTAATCTTTTTTGTTGAAAATTCAATTATTCTGGATGAAGATTCATCATTTTTAGTTGAAAATTTAGATTTTTAGTTTAAATATCAACAACTACATTTTTTATTCACAATATATTTTTCTTGGGTTGAAAATGTAATGACTAGGTTAAAAGTTAAACTTTTTAAAAAATAATTTTTGTTTTTCATTATTATTCATTTCAATTGAAAATCCATCTCTTTGGATACAGTAATAAGCCATTTAGTTAAAAATAATTGTTTTTAACTGAAAATTCGACTATTTCAGTTGGAACTTGAACTATTTTGTTGACTTTTTTTAACCTAAAATGTAACGATTTTAGTTGAATATTGTATCATTTTAGTTAAAAAATCATTTATTTTGTTGAACAATAATTTTTAACTAGAAATTTAATTATTTCATTTTTGGCTGAAGAATGATCTTTTTCAATTGAAGATTCGTATTTTTGGTATGAATTAATCTTCTTGGTTGAAAATTCAATTATTCTAGTTAAAGATTCATCATTTTAGTTTACTGCAGATTTTAAATGTAATAAAACTGTCTAATAAGTATAATAGGTAACAAGATTTTGCTTCTCGTCGATGAATGGGGCATTTCAGTATATGTTTTTCTATCTAGACTATGATCCTGAAGGCGAAAATGTTATATTTTTCACGTTTTTCAGATGAACAGGTTCAAAGAGTGAAAACTTCTATTTTTGGTTGATTCTGAAACCTTGTGTCAAACATACTATGAAAAAAATGTTAGTTTTAAAATCAGCGCTCCAAAATACACAAAGAAATGCGATAAAAATCGAATAAAAACGATTTTTATGAAATTTTGTTGTTTTGTTTTGAAATTTAATTCTTAAAATTATTTGATTTTAGGTTAAAATTCGAAGTTTTCTTTTTAATTTTAATTTTGATTCATTTTTGTATTCACTTTAGTAATTTTTATACTACATATCTTTAATCAACTTATTTAAGGTGAATTTTTTTTCCAATGAATTACACAAAAATTTGTTTTACTTTATTCATAAAATCGTCTGATTCTGATAATAAAAAAAATTACATTTTTTGCTGAACTTAGAATAAATAAGTCGTAATGATTTTCAAACGTTCGTCTAGTCTTGCTTTATATTTTGTTTTAGAAGTGATAAATGTCTCATTTTTCTGATACACTTGATGTTTTGAGTTTTAATTTCAAGCTATTTTCGACACTCCTGGTAAAATCATACCGATCCTGATATTATAAGAATATTAATGTTGTAAAGTTTTCGAGTATCTTTTTGTACCACTTATAAAATTAACCACTTTATAAAAGTATATTTAAAAAATTAATATTATTAAAAATGTTCACTTTTTATAAATATGAATTATTTTTTCAGGAACCTAATCCGGATTTAACACTTCTGGAAAAACGACAGGAAAAAATTTTATCACAGCTAGCCGAACTTAAACAACAAATCGCAAAATTATTTGTTGTTTTAAAATCTACGAATGGTTCAAAATCGTCTGTCAAAGTCGTTAGCAAGGTAATATATATTTAATCGAACGTAATATAATTACTTTCGAACATTGAAGCATTATTATAATTAAAAAAGAATTTTGAATATGGTAAAATTAAGCAAAAAGGTTTTTTTTACTCTTAACTTTGTGCAATTTAATTTTTGTATCAAAATAGAATACACAATCCAGCATCTCTTTTATTTTCCAGAAGCCAGTAAACGTCGACATAATTTTGACCGCCAATCCAAAGAAAGCGCCATTTTCTATTTTAGCGTTAGCGAAACTCTGGAGCGATAGTAGTTTTCGAATCCAAACCCACGTTCATTCTACTATCACTGGAACTGTTCCGGAATTTACGATTCGAAAAGACGAAAATAATACTCAGAAGAATGTTATCAACTTGAGATTAATTTGGAAAGATGGTAAATTTTCTCATTATATTTATTGGGTTGAATTTATTCAATATATTAAGTTTCGGGGTTTTTTAAATTTCTGCGCTTTTGACTCAAGGTTCTTCCGAATGTCAATGCATTTAAAATTGAATAATTTTACGTTAAAACTTTGTAAATTGTACTTTGTAAAATAGTTTTTCTATTATTTTAATAAGGAAAGTAATATTACTGATTATGCAATTTCAAATAAAAAAAACATTTTTTATGAACAAATTTGAAAACTTGCAAAAAATAATCTATTTTACCAATTTTTTTGCAATTACATTTTTTCGTACTAACGCTTCTTACTAATTTTTGAGAAATTATTAATATTTTCGCCGAAAAAGAGTAAAGATTTATTAAAATTAAACCATTTTTAAAAAATTGGTAAGAAGCGATGTGAACGATAGTAAGAAAGAAATTCATTTGCGAAAATTATTGTTTAAATCATTGTATTTCATAATTTTAGCATGGCAAGTATCTTAAGGTAGTTGTCGTGCCAAAAGTCAGATATCAGGAAAAAATAGTTTTTCTATGATTTTAAGAATCAAAATATTAAAACTGATGTAATTTCAAATAAAAAACATTATTTTGTATGAAAAATATTAAAATTCACCAAAAAACCGTTAGTTTTAACCATGTTTTTTGCAATTGAATTTTTCTGACCGTCGCTTCTTACCAATTTATGAAAAATGATAACATTTTCATAAATTTCGGTTTTTTTCCGGGAAAACATTCTCTGCAACTCTACTGTTTCCAATTTAAAAAATATAATTAACAGTAGAGTTGTTGAGAAACTGTAGAGTTCTATAGAATGTTTTTCCGGAAAAATAAGCCGTCATTTATTAAAATGCTATCATTTTTCAAAAATTGATCAGAAAAAATTAAATTGCCAAAAAGATGGTTAAAATTAATGTTTTTTTTGGTGTGAATTTGAACATTTTTCGTAAAAAAAATAATGTATTTATTTGAAAGTACATCAGTTATAATATTTTGATTCCAATAACTTCAAATTTGAATATTAAAAGTCAAACAGATTCAAATTGAAAATCTTAATCGTTTTCAATTGTTTAATTTCAAACCTAACTCGTACAAAATTGTACATTTTTTAACATTAAATACTTAAAATTGTACATTTTTAGCTATGATTTTGGAGGTTTAAATTATAAAATATATAATTTTAAACGCTATATTCAATCCGAAGTTACTCAATTTTTAATATTTTTAATTTTAAATAGTTTGGATGTTAAGGATTTCAATTTGAAATCATACAATTTTAAACGTTCAAATAAAAATTTGTTCAATTTTAAATGGTTCTCGTTAAAAATTATCCAATAGAGCCGTTGCATGACTTACAACAATTGCATTTTTCAATAATATATTATCTACTAGATGTATTGGTATAAGAAAATATAGTTAAAATTCCTTATTTCGGAAAAAAACTTCGTAATATTTGTACTTAAATATGTGAAGATTTTAGAATGGAATACAAAATAAACTTGACCAACATTCGTTTTTTATAGGCAAAATGAAAATGTTGATAGTCAAGATACATTTTAACTTAAGGTTGAAAAACGAATGAAATTTTTGTTGCAACGACCCTATTCTCAAATTTTGTATCTGAAATCATTTGAGTTCGATCGGTTTAAATTGATAATCTTTCAAGTATTAGAAGGCTTCAACTTGAAAATTGTACAGTTATCGATATTTTTTATTTGAAAACTCTCTACTTTTGAAAGCTTCAAAGTTATATTTGAGGTTCGAAAAGTGATTCTTTGAAACTAAAATTTAAAATTTTTAATGCAATTTATGTTATTCAAATATTAAGAACTGCTTGATTAAAATTCGAATATTCAGTCTTAAGATTTTAATTTTTAAATTTTATTTAGAATTATTCCACTTTTAATATTAGAATTGAACATTCGAGTTTATATTAATTAGGCTTTGGTTAATTTTAATATCTAAGGTTGAATAATATATATTTTTAATGTATATAAATTTAAAAAACAACGTTTTTTTTGTAGTTTCAGATCTAGAACTGAAATCTGAACTCTCGACATGTCCGATAAGCGGAGAAGTAAATTTCCTAAGATACTTAAGCCGACTCCTTGAGACTCACAATTACGAAAATGCAGATCCTGTGGAGACAAATTTAATCGACTCAATACTCGATCTCTGCCACATGTTATCTCACCAGTCGCCGAGAGAAGCCCAAGCAACGATTTTTAATCTTGGGGATCATTTAACGAATGGACCTTGGTTTTTGAATAAAAAAGATCCTTCTCTCGTCGATATTGCTGCGTGGTCTCTAGTTAAACGATCGAATTCGAAATTACCTTCGAGTCTTGCAAAATGGTTCCAAAATTGCGAGAAGACTTTTTTATAGATTTTTATATTGTCTAGGTCGAGGTTGTTTCCTTTGTACAAATAAACCAATGTTTACAATTTATATTGTAATTTTTAAATTCTTAAAATTGGCCCCGTCATAACAGTAATTATGAGCGTTATAAGGTTTAAATTCGTAGATTTGAATAAAAAAATTAATAAGATTTTGTTGAATGGTTTTAATATAATTCAAAATCAGCTTACTTTGAACTACGATTTCTGTACTTTATAAAATTTTATTAGCGAAAAAAATCGAAATTGTGATTTTAGTGCTTGTTAAATGTATTCTGAAGATTTGCTGATTGTGCCAATATTGTTTGGCAACATCACATGTAAGAAAGATTCTATATAATATTTAAATAAATTACTTTTATATATTTATTACTTGGACCTTTTCATTAATTACCTATATGTATTGTTTTATTTTTAAGTGTAAACATTTTCATAATTTAAAATAGGACTATTTTGAAATTAAATTGATTCAAACAAATTAATTTTTTAAACTAACATCGTATCAAATTAAAATCCAACATATTTAATCAAGCGTTCCAAATAAATTTAAATTGAAAATCCATATAATCCTAAGTTTTGGAATTGCATTTCAATTTGATATAATTTTGTGCCGAAACCCTTCAAAATTTTAATACATTTCAAATTCGTGCATCGGAAATTAATCTTTTTTGATTATGATTATTTAAGATTTTTAAGAATAAATAAGCATTTAAGTTTGCAATATTCAAACTAAAAATCTGTAGAATATAAAATGTCGAATTAGTTACAAATTTAATCGTTTCGAATTCAAAATGTAACATTTCCATCAATTAGAAAGAAGTTTTTAAAATAGAAGAATTTTTAATTAAAGGTGTTATGTAATAATCTTGGATTGTGACATTAAAAATGGTTATATTTTGAAAAAATCGTTCACATTAAATTTTAAGAAATTTATATAAGATTAAAATCAAATTTAAAACCCTATTTAACGACCAAATTGGGAAATTTTACATTTAGCGCCAACAATATTTAACACAAAGCACTGCAAACTTTTAAATAAAATATTAGTCATTCAATTTAAATTGTCTCATTCGTGAATTTTCAATCTAAAATTACTAAAATTGTATACGTGTTCTAATTAATTATTTAACTTTTAAGCCTTTTAATTGGAAAATGTGCAATTTTGAACAATTTAAATTTTACACAAAATCCCCTTCTTTCTCTTTTTTACATTCTCATTCATGAGGGTTTAATGTAATCGTCCAAATTTTCGAACTCTGGTTTTTAACGGATCTTTAGGTTTCGGCACTCACAGAGTCCGAAGATCATAAAATTTTGTTGGTGTCTGTCAAAGTTTCTTATAGACGGGTAGAAGGCTTGCAAATTATCCAAATAAAAATTTAAATTTCGACGAAAATTAGAAAAGTTATATACTTTTGAAAATGTTCAGAAAAATATAAAGAAATATTTTTCTGATAGATTAGGAAATTTCTCAGTAGATATAAAATATATTTAGAAATTATCTAAGTTAAATTTTTCGATTAGACAAAAATTCAAAAAGTTAGAGTTTTTTCAAAATTTGACGAAAAAAATTTATGAGTTTTAGAAATATTTGACAGATTTTTGGTACAGGGCTTGCAAATTATCCTAATGACATTTTTTAATTCAATAAAAATTTAAAAAGTTATATTTTTTTCGACCTTTTGAAAATTTTCAGAAAAGGAAAATTTTTTTTAATAGTTTAAGGAATATCAATCCAAATTTCTACTAGATATAAAATATATAGATGTATATATATTTCGAAACTATTCTTATGAAATTTCTTAATTAGACAAAAGTTCAAAAAGTTGGATCATTTTCAAAAATATGCAATTTTTCTTTTTAAGAGACCCGTAACTTTAAAGTATTGCGCTTTGAGAAAATTCTTTAAAAGCAAATCGAACAAAGTTTAAGTTACAATTTATGGCTGTAATTCCTCAGCGGGTTAAATCACAGTTTTAGATTTAAGTGATAATATTTATATTAGCGGGCCCTAGGCCCGCTCAAACTTTGCGCGAAGCGCCGTGCACGCAGTGCGTAATGAGTGTGTCCGCGCAGCGGGCATATTTTATTTCTTTCGTCTTTTTTATTTTTTACAAATGTTTTTTTAAATTGTGATTTGATAATAATAATAATATAAAAGACGAAAGAAATAAAAAAGAGAAGAAAGGGGATTTGGTTGGTTGCCTTCTCATTTTTTTCTTTCCTCTTATTTATTTTTATCCAAAAAATAAAGAATTTTGTTTCTTTTCTTTCTTAGAACAATTTTTTTTTTAAATAGCAATAGGAACATTTCATGGTGGCTGTCCAGATTTGGTCGTTCGATTCTTGGTTTTGGTTTTCAGGAATTCTGTTCAAATTTTCAGAGTTAGAAATGAAACACAGTGAGCCTTAACATGATTTAACTCAAAAGTACTTGAACTGTAATTTCCTTGTTTAGATTTCGCATCTGTATTGTTCATAGATTTTTACTATCAAGAATGAGAATAATCGGCTGAGCCGTTTTTAAGAAAAGTAATTAGTCATATTTTTGTAATCGAATGTTCGTTTATTTTACCTACGATACCTGTAAGATTTGTTATATTAAATATATACTATTATTCATCAGAAAGGTTGTTGTTATTTAAATTGAAAAGAAACATTGTTTAAAATTCAACACAAGAAAGAAATTAATTTTGTAATTTCGCATCTACGTCCCCTCGTCACGTGTTCTGCGAATAATTTTCCGCGGCGTTTTCAGTTCCATCTAGTTTTTTGTTTGTTTAGATAAGCAATTTTATGTCAAATCATCTGAAGAATTGAAGCTTTTTTGTTGCTACTCTTGATGACAATTTTAGTAGCTTTTTTTTAACTCTCATATCTTTTGTGTTTTGAATGCTATCATTTTATTTCAAATTAGTATAATTATTATAACTGCATCTTATTGCGAATAATTTTAAAAAATACAGATTGATAGCGTTCAAATCACCAAAGTTATGAGAGTTAAAAAAATAAAACCAAAATGTTCATTTGTAACTTTAAAGTGTATGGTAAATTACATTTTTATATTTACGTTCAAAATGTCGAAAGATCATGCATGTACCCATTAAAATGAAATTAAAAGAATATTTTGAGAATATACATATATTTGAAAACTACGTCGATTGACGACACTGTACCAGGAACCTTATTCAGTTCATGCAAGAGAGAAATATATCGGGTGAAAAGTGGTGCTAAAACAAATATCAAATTTTCCGATTTTTCAATATTCCAACGCAGAATACCCACAACCTCGAAAGATATCTTGAAATGTGATTGTCAAGTTTGTGAAATAGCGCGAACGATACCTGCTCAATTCACTAGGCATATTGGTTCTGGTAATTTTATGAAATTTAAATATAAGTAAAAAGACTTATCCTGAATTATTGCATTTATATATTTTTACGCTAGATAAATGATAATTTCTCGTAATTTTGTCGTACTTAAAATCTATTCACGTGTGTGTTAAACATACCTTGAAAGGTACAAGACCAAGTAATTTCATCTATAATGAAAAAAATGCAAATAGCAATTCAGAAGCTTAAGATTTACATTAATAAAACCTATAACATTTGCATTAATAAGATAGACAATAAACTTAAATAATGCATTAAAGCGACCATCACTTACTGCAAATAATTTCTCGAAAATAAAAACTATTTTGAATTTGAGTACCTGTATAAGATAATTGGAATTGTTTCAGCTGTACGTATGGCTACGAAAAATAGGAATATAATTGAACCAGAAATAAAGTTAAGACTTGGCAAAGAATGTCACTCAGTCTATTATTATTTTAGTTTCAAGGGGTTTGAACGTGTCGATTTCAAAGCTTATTTCCGAATCAAATCAGAAGCTCATTTGAAATTAGGCTTAGATGGAGGAGGTGGATTTCTGAAGATCTCTGTCTTGCGGTTCTATCACAGACTTATTTGGAATTGGAAAACGATCATGGACCTAAAATGCTATGTATGAAGACGGTATACCCAGATAACAAAATGCTTGGAAAATGATCGTGTATTCGCACGCATATGTGCGATGAGACATATATGCGTCATCAATTGAGGCGCAATATCGCTTGCACATTTTATTTTACCATTATCAATGTTATAAATGTATATTTATATGAATATTATTATTACGAAAGGAAAGAAAAGTAATTAATTTGTTTAACATTTAACTTTTAAACCAGGTTATAGTTAAGAACATTTAAATATATAAATTCTAGAATATATATTTAAATGTTCTCAACATTTCTGTATTTAATAAATAATTTAGCTGCTAAGTGTGTTAATCTTATTGATAAATAACACACGGTCAATATTTAGGGGAAATAATTGTAAAAAAACTATGTAATGGAAAATGTAGTTTAGGTTTATTGAAGTACGTGAGAACTTTTGATGAATAAAAAAGTAGTTGCTCGTAAAGCAGGATTTTTTCATGTTGAACAATTTTGCGAAAAAAATCGGAGAGGTCTAGGATTCTTTAGCGAGCAGGCAATCGAATACGTCCATTTTGATTTTAAATACGTCTGGGAGAAAAACAAAGTTGCCAATACTCACCCCAAGTACTCCAAAAAGCTCTTTTTTGTGCACTGCTTTTGTGAATATAACAGTTTGCATATTTAATTGTATAATTTTTTTCTGCTTCGTGTATTATATTTCTGTTAGTACAGATTAATCGTATACCATTGTCAAAAGTTAATGTTACATTTCGCATTGAGCCTAGTTTTACCTTTCCTTTTACATTAGAAAGTTCAATTAAGAAAGTTACCAAAAACAAAATAATATCAAATGTAACATCCGAAAAATATGTGTATTCCTTATATATTGATTTTGCTATATCGTGATCGAATGAATTCTGCACATTTTTAACCAAGAGCGCCTAAAATTAAATCTAAACGTTATTGTATAATTTCCAATTGAAATAGTATCGTTAAATCATTTTTTTTTTAATCCTGAAAATTTAATACTTATTTAAGTTTGACACTCTATAAGTTGGACAATTTAAATCGAGTAGCGTGTAAAATTGAATATTTTCTAATTGGATCCTTTTAAAATTATAAATGAATACAATTTTAATTAAAATTGGGATCAAATGTTTCAAATAGAAAGCGTTCAAACTAAATCCTAATAGCATGGAACGTTCCACTGGAACCTGAGGGGGACCTTCCGTTATTATTATTTTTAATAATTATCTCGTTATTATCACTTACGGTTCACACGATATTTATTGATAATAAGAATAATGCTAACTTATGTTTGGAACTTTTCAAAGCATCGGGCAAAATCATTCAAAATTGTGCAATTGAATAAATCAAAGCTTTTTAATACGCGGATAAGAATTAGCTAGGCCGTTTTTTATTCAAAGCTTTTCAAATTGTACAATTCTTAACTCTCGCATTACAAATTGTCTGGTGTAAAATTTTAATTGTTCAAAATTGTACAATCTCGAATAGAAAGCCTAAATAGTTAAATAATTTAATTGATCATGTATAAAATTTTATAAATTTTAGATAGAAAATTTATGAATGAGACAATTTAAATTGAATAAATAATGCGTGAATTAGTTATCCGAAAGAAATTTAAAAAAAAGTTTACAAACAAATCGGTTAATATCTTCTGTTCGCTTTTTTTAATTAACAAAAAATTACTACTGGCTCAAATATTATATCAAATATTTGATATGTAAAGTTTTTTTTAGTAAATAATATTAAAAATAACAACAAACTTTACTTAATTTATAATTTGTTGACAATGTACAAAAAACATGTTTTGTTTAAAAAAATTGTGTAACCACTTTGTAAAAAGTTCTAAGATCGCAAAAAATCAAAAATCAGGAAAAAAGGTTCTCCCGTTGAAGAAAAATAACATTTTTCTTCGATTCAAGCAAAAACTGAAGTATAAAAAAGTCTCCATACTTGTTGAACCAAAAGGATATTTTTTTAATTTTTAAATATTTGAATATTAAATCCAAAAACGGGAACGGCAAACATTAAACAAGCTATTGTTACTTTCTTCATAGGCCAAACCCACAATTTTTCCTTAGCATAAATTTTGAATGTTTAAATTATTATTGAATTATGATTTGAATTCTTCTTCTGTTGGAAAAAAGAACTGTTTAATTTTTATTGTTTCTATTACTTTTAAATTGTGCAATTTTCAATTTTAAACACCTCAAATTTATAATATTCTTCTGCCTTAGATTCGTTCATTTGGAGATTCTTTTTTTTTAATATTTCAAATTACTAATTACTTAGTTTTGAAGATTTGAATTCAAAAATTAAAATAACCGCGAAATGACCAAGATTACCTTAACATCGAATGAATAAAATCCCGTGAGTTTTGTGATCAATATTTTTATTAAAAATCTAAATATGCGTCTAAAAACAGTTTTTGAGATACAAATGCGCTGTAAATCGTTTCGTGAATTCCTCTATCGTTACATATATAAATAAAACAAAAAATTTAAACTTAAAAAAGTACGCTGGCAGTGCATTTCGGACACTTTTGTGTGTTGTGCTGATCACTAATCTCATAATAATTACACGAAGAGAAAACTCGGAACGGTGGACGCAAAAATACAAGTTCCCAGCTGATAGCTGAACGAGCTCTATAATATTTCTATGAATCGATAAATCTACAAACTAGCTAACTAGTTACAATATCATACAAAGAGCCAGTCGACCTCTCAGCGTCGACGATAAAGCTGATATGATTTACTCTGAATTTATTCAGAAACTGTTCCTCAGTCTCAATATTCCTCAAGAACAAGAATATTCGGCTATCTATCCTTTTTTTGTATGTTCGTATACGCAAATCTCGTAAATCGTATACGTAACTCTCGTAAATCGTCTTTACTTATCATCTCAAGTTATTCAATAATCGCGATTATTCATTTAATCTAATTATTTAATTAAATCAGCCTTTTTCTATTACCCTCGCGTTGGTCCTAAATTCCTATTTATTTATTCACAATATGACACGCGTTGATAATCGATTAATGAAAGTACAAAAGTCGAAAAAAGTAGAAAACTCTAATTTCTTTTACCCACTAGGTACAAAAATTCTACAATCTTCGATATCAAAAGGCCTTTTTATCAAAAGGTTGGAGATCAAAGTGCAGGGTAGTTTCTACCCTCAAATTGTAGTATTATTATTATTAATGATATTATCATTATTTTTATTATTGCCATGCAATCGGAATCAGTTTGAATCAAAACTGAAACATCAAAATGCGCCTCGGATCACAGAAATATAAATCACGAGGAGTAACACCTTAAATTAAATTATTTGATAGATTTGAACATTTGAACGTTCAAGGATCTTCAAATTTTAACGCTTTCGAGTTAAGAGGGCTTCTCAATTTTAAGTTTCCTTCAAGAATCGGCTTCAAGCAGGAAGTTTAAAAATTTGGAGACTTACTAGTTCGAGCGCATAAAAAAACAATTGATAAAGTTATAAATTTCGACTGCATCGTTTTCTTCTCAGCGGCTTGACTTGGAAAGAAAAAAGAAGAGTCAATCGTCTAATACTTTGAATCTAGCTATCGCGGAGTTTATAAATAAATCGGAGTTAACGATATATCACAATTAAAGGGGCACTCTGGAATGCCAGTTTCGGATCATACAAAAGACGAGAAACCAGGAAGTGGAGCTCTGGATCTCGCCATATTGTTCATGATGATCTGACCACCGTTAAGACTGACGACGGCGCTTCCTTCTGGCTCGGAGTCTGTATATGAAGAATAATTCCTCACTGGTTTTTGACGCTTCCAGGATTGACGCAAGGAGTCATTCACATTAGCGTAGTGATTCACGAAAGAGTGCGGGTCCGACTGTACCGACTCGTTTTCACTCTCAGAAGCCTGAAAAAAAATATATATATAGATACATAAACCATTGATTTATCAAAAATCATATTAATTGAGTCTATAAAAATTTGAAAATAAATTTCGAGATCTTAATGTAAACCTGATTTTTAATGTATTCAAGAGAATTCGTAAGAACTAAGAATTGAAAAGAATTCAAAAAAATTCTGGAGAATTCAACAGAATATATTCATAATTAATCGAATTCCACGAAATTCAATTTATATGAACTAAAATGAATTCAAACAAATTTAAATGAATTCAAAAGAATGCAGAAAGTTCAAAAGAATATAACAAAGAATCTAATGTATTAGTCAAAATTCAATTGAATTGAGTAAAATTGAAATTATTTTAAAAAACTTAAAATAAATTCAGAAACATCCAATAAAATTAAACCAATTCTCAAAATTCAAGAGAATTCGGAAGTTAAAAAATGTCAAAAGAGCTAATAAAAATTTAATTGATTTCAGTAAAAATCAAATAATTTACTAGAAATTCAGGTAAATTCATAAGAATTCAAAAAATTAAAATAAATTTCTAAAAAATCAGTTGAATCTACAAAAATTCAAAAGAATTTACAAAAAATAAAAATAATTCGCGAAAATTAAAAATGAATTAAATTCAATTGAAATTAAATCAATTCAGAAGAATCCAAAGAAATAAAAAAATTAAAGTGAACTCATAAGAAGCCACGTGAATTCAAAAGATTCCAAAGAATTACCAAAAATTGAATTGAAGTAAGTAGAACCAAAATAAATTCATAGAAATTAAAAAACTCCAAATAATTCGCAAAATTCAAGAGAATTAACCAAAAAAGAAACAATTTTATTAAGTTTAATTAAAGTATAATTAACATAGATACAATTAAAATGTATGAATATTTATTATTATTATAAATAACAAAAAATAATAGGTGAATATAATTAACAGAAGAATTCAAACGAATTTAGAAGAATGCAATAAATTAAACAAAACTGTGAGTTCCAAAAAATTCAAAAGAATTCAAGCGAATTCAAAATATTCCAGAAAAGTAATAGACATTAAATTCAAATGAATTTAGAGGAGCCTAATAAATTCGCAAAACTGCAAAAAAAAACCAAGATAATTCAAAAGAATCCATAGAATTAAGAAAAATGCAATTGAATTTAGATGAATTAAAGTAAATTCCAAAGAATTCAAGTGAATTTAGAAAAATCCAGTATATTGAAAAAAAATTCAATTGTGAATTTGCAAAACTTCAAAAGAATCCAAAGAATTACCACAAATTTAACCTAATTCAGTTGAATCGTATTTATCTAAGAATAATAAACTTATCTAATTAGTTACTGACTTTTTGCTTTTCAATTAGTATTTGTTAACTAATTCACATTTAGTTGAGATAAATCATTTAAAATCTAGCTGGAATTCCAGGAGAATTCAAAAGACTTCAAGAAAACTGAAAATAATTAAATTATTCAATTTTTTAAAGCTAGAATTTAAATTGAATTGACGTTAATGCAACTGCAGCCCTAAAAAATTTTAATTTGATGAAAACCAACATAGCTCAAGTCAATTAAATTGAATTCGAGATTGAATTGCATTTAATCAACATAAAGTAAGCTAAGAAAAGAATTGAACGCAACTGAAGAAAAAACAAGTAAATTTAAAGCGAATCAAGTTTCATGGAATTGAATGTGGCTCTGCAGATCGG
>JAWWLR010000002.1:44536215-44551313 GCA_035041075.1 Acraspis erinacei
AACTCTGGTAATTTTTGGTTTTGTGAAAAAGTGTCATTATAGGATACATTTTTCGTCTTTTTGAATACTATGAATATCCGTACAGAGAATTTTTGAATTTTGAAAAAAAGTAGTCTAAAAATTTTCAAAATGTGCTTTAAAGTTAAAACAATTTTTTAGCAATAGTCAGTTGGCGTGACGGATTCTGAATCTGGGTTTAAAATATTTCATCGATTATTTTGAAATAAGAGAAGTTTATATCATCTACATTAATTTTGAACTTCAGGAACATTAAAAATTTTTAATTACTCAAAAATTAAGCTTTCAAATTTAAGTATGTTTAATTTGAATATAAAAGTTTTAAATTCTCAAGATTTCAAGTCCACATATACTGAATTTTGAACAAAAACACGGCTATCTTCGATTAAGTTCAACCCAAAAGTACTTGAACATTCAGTTTTTCTTTTGTACGTGGTTCGGATATGGACCCCGGTTATTTTTGGCCGATTTTTTTTCATTTTCAACTATTAAATTATAATTGTTTAAAATAAAACATTTTTTCTCAAAAACGCGAAGTACGATTTTTTCTTTCTTGGCTCAAAATAACCGAGGGACATCCCTGAACCACGTACAAAAGAAGAACTAGAACAGCAAATACTTTCAAGGGCGAACTTTCAACAGAAAGACGAATTGTTAACAAAGAGTTGAGTTTTCAAGTAAAATCAAATTTAAAGAAAAAAAATCATTTTCAGCCTAAATATTTTAGAAATCTAAAGCAAAAAAGGCGAATTTTTAATAAAGTAATTCAAGTTTTAACCAAATAGTTCAATTTTCTATCAACAAAGATGAGTTTTTAACCGAACAGATGCATTTACACCCAAATTGTTGAATTTCAAAAAACGCAATTTTTTAGAAGACAGGTGAATTTTCAACAACAAAAAAATCTTAATTCACAACTAAAGAATATGAATTTTTAACCAAAAAAAATTAACTTTTAACCAAAAATAAATAGATTTTCTGTTTGTTTTTATTTAATTCAGTTAGCATTTAGGTGACGAAAGAAGAAGTGGAAGAGGGATCTTTCTCTAAGAAAATAAGTGTTCCACGAAAATTTCGAAAGCTTTGTTGACACCACGATCTTTTCCACAATGCCGATTGGGTAATTTAAATAACTCGTAGGAAGGAATGTTACTAAATTCACATACATAACTAGCCTTGAGTTTCAGTTAAAGGGCAGTGGCAAAGAAAAAGGGAATTTTCAACAAAATAGTTTAATTTTCAATCAAACTGATAAATCTTTGATATAAAAAAGAATTCTCGACAAACAGTGTAATAAATTATATTTCCACCAACAAATATTTTAATTTTCAATCAAAAAACTGTTAAATAAAACCATAAAATACGAATTTTTTACAAAAGAGTTGAATTTTCAAAAAAAAAAGATTTTTCAATCAATAATGAAAAAAAATCTCATCCAAAATTTGGAGTTTTTAGGTCAAAAAGACGAATTTTTTTTTTAAATAGTTGAATTTACAACCAAATAATATGCATTTTTCTACCAAATGAAATACCTAAATTTTAGTAAAAAAATGTATTTTCAACAGAAAAAATACAATTTAAAAAAATAGAATTTCGAACAAAATTTGTTAGATTCTTAACCAAAGCAATTAACTTTTAACAAAAATTACGCATCTTCAATTGAAAAATATATTTTTAACCAAATAGAATTTTCAACCCAGAAGATGAATTGTCTACAAAAAAGACAAATTTTCCACAAAATAGATGGATTTTAAATTAAAAAAGATAAATTTTTAACAAAAAACCAAATATTTTAATTTTTAATGGACTTTTTCACCTGGCAGTTAAATGTTCAACTAAAAAGGTTAATTTGCTACCAAGAAAATACAAATTTGTAGCCAAATTTATGAATTTTCAACTAAAAAAAATAGATTTTCAGCAAAAAATAGAATAGTTTAATTTTAAGTTTGAGAAATTGATTTTGATTAATAAAAAAAATGCAACCAATGAAATGAAATTGCAAGCAAAACGATTAATTTTCTACCAAAGAGGTCTATTTTTTACAAAATACATGAATTTGCAACCAAATATTTTAGTTTTTAATGGAATTTATAATCTAAATAGTTGAATTTTTCATTGAAAAAGATCAATGTTCAGCGAAGTATGGTATTTTTAAATTTTCATGCAACATTATTATTTTTAAAATAGTTAAATTTTGAAGAAAAAAAAATATTTTCATCTAAAATGACTAATTATGAACCAAAACGTTTTTGCAATCCCTACTAACGATTAGCGAAAATCTGGAAGATTGAATCAAATGTACTTATATTAGAAAAAAAATTCTGGGATTACAGTCAAATTTACAGGATGATTCGAGAAAAAACTAATTTAAATACTCTGTCCTTTCCAGAATTTTCCGTTTTTCTTTCCATGAGGCATTCGTCTTGAAAAATATAGAAAAACCTGTAAAATTTAAAGTTATGAAGTGAAACTTTTCATATTACAGAATCAATTTGTAAATAAAAGTTCAAATTTGAAACAGAACTAGCAAAAATTAACCGCTTTTCCTAAATTTCATTATGAACATAAATGTTACATTTTTCTTACTCTTAAGCATTAAAAATAAAATAAAATTCAAATATTCTAATTTAATCCTATCTTGATGAACAGTTCATCCAAAAATACCATCAAAATTTATATTTAATGTTTTTTTAAATGTTAAAAAAATATTTAAAATACACTCACGCGGAGAGTTATGTTTTGTAAAAGAAAAAATAATGTGCCAATTTTAAAGAATTGTAAGTAAATGGAAAAAATTTTGTCCTTCATATTGAATTAACTGAATTTACGTTCTCAAATAATATCAGATTTTCTGTAAGATCAATAACAAAAAGTTGAAAAATGAACAGAGTTCTCTCTAAAGAAAGGGTAATTATAGTGCGCGCGTGGCGCGCGCAAAGTTCTAGCTCTTTAAAAAGGGAAAAGAATGTGAAGACTGCAATTGATTTTGAAAGTAATCGTTTTGAAACATTTTGGACTTAAAAATATAATTTGAATAATTTAAAAAGTTTAAATACGGGTTCACAAAATTAGAAATTGTTCAATTTCAAACGCTATCAACTAAATATTTTCTATGCGTAAAGTTTTAATGAGAAATTATTAAATTTGTGATGTTCTCAGTTGAAATTGGACAATTTTTTCTAGTTTTAAATTTAAAATAAGTATAACGAACTTCGGAGAAAAACTGAAATAAGTCGATTAGTTGCATTTTTTCAAAAATGTCGGGCGATCCGAGACGTGTTCATTTTTTAATAAATAATCTTCATTCACGGAATCACGGAGGTCATATACAATAATAACACCAACTTTTATATTATATATTAGGGTCGTTCAAAAAGAAAAAAATGTATACACCGGAAATTCGAACTATGTAGAAAAGTTGCTAACAAAATGTGTTTGAAAACCTTCTTATTGTCGTGATTTTTATATTTCCGTGGATGTAATTTTTTTACATTTCTAGAGGCCGTAAGCGACTCTCCAAATTATTACAGATTTTTATTTGCAGCCCCATCAGAGATTACTAATGTTTAGCAGAATTCTGTTTTCAAAAGAAAATAATGTTAAAATCTATAGAGCTGTAAAGAGAATTTTTTCAGATATTTATAACGTTTCTGTTGATAAAAATATGCTAGAGAATACACAAAAATGAATTTATGTGACTCGAAGTCGGATTTTATAGTTTTATGCAGTATTCCTCAGAAATGGTTTTGCATATTAAATAAATGATCTAAAACCCGTATTCTCGGATATGGAATAGAATAGAAGATATATCAAAAATTTTTTATCTCTTCTGTGTATTTTTTTTAGAATTTTGAAAGTTTAATTTTTAAATTAGGAAAGACTGTCAATTGCGAAACTATTTCTAAGTCATATTATTTCACCATCTTTTCCGCTGATCAGTGGAGAAAAGATCGCGATATAAATATCACAGTTTGTGAAACTCGCGCAGAACGTATCAAATATAAATATAGATGCTCAGTTTACTAATTTCCTTTAAGTCGAAAAGAAGTAAACAAAACTTGAAGTGATTTTAATTCATAAAATTAAACGCATTTAGTGTTTGCTTTTTAATTTTTACTTGTAACTCTGTATGTACTTATACCTCCTTCAAAAATAAAAAAATTAAAATTAAGTTCTTTGCATGGTAAAACCTACTTGGAAAACCTGGATTTGTGAGGGAATTTTTATATACCTGGAAAAACCTGGAAATATCGCGGAATTCTTTCGTAGCGTGCTTAATTTTGTTGCTTAATTAGCAATATAAAATTGAATAACAATAATTATTCTTCATGTGTAAAATTAGCTTTATATGACTGCATTTAACTATTTTGTTGAAAAATTATTTTTATGTTGTTGTTAAAAATTGATTTAAATGAAAATTTAATTATTTTATTTTTGGTTAAAAATTGATTTTTTTCAATTAAAAGTTCAACTATTGGGTTGATAAGTTATCTTTTTAATTGAAAATTCAACTATTACATTGAAAATTCATGCATTTTTGGTGGAAAATGAATCTTATTGTTTAAAAATTAATCATCGTTTTGGGTGAAAATAAAAGTACTTGGCTGAAAGTTACTCTTTCATTGAAAAATCATCGTTTTAGATTTAAATGTATCTATTCCAGTTAAAGATTCATTATTTTAATTGGAAATTCGTCACTTCGGTTGACATCAATTTTTTTAACTGAAAATTATACTATTACATTTTTTGGTGAACACTTACCAATTTTTGGTTGAAAATTCAATTATTTGTTTAAAAATTCATCTTTTTTACTTTAAAATTCAACTATTTGATTGAGAATTCATGTATTTTGTTGAAAAATCATCTTCTTTGGGGGGATAAAATTCATCTTTTTGGTTGAAATTAAACTATTTTGTTAAAATCTTATCTATATTGTGGAAAATGCCTTGTTTTTACTTGAAAATTTAAGAATTTCAATCGGTTTACATTGAATTTAATATAGTACTCTTATATTAATTTCACCTAAATGTGCATTAAATTTGAAGTAGATAAACTAAAAAATTGTTTGAATTTTATGACTAAAATTCATGAACTTTAGTGACAAATTAAAGAAATGCTTAATTATGTTTAATTGTTTAGAAGCATTATTTAATTAATTGACCTGGGAAAAACCTGAATCGCGAAAAAATTTATTTCCAGGATTTGAGTAAACATCCTATGTTTATTTTTATCTTTGAAAACTATTTATATCATCGAAAGAATAGTTTTGTTGATACTTTTTAAAAATTGGATTTTCCAGCTCTAAAAAAATTCTAAACATACCAAATGTATTACGTAAGAATAGCTGTTGATACTTTTGAAAAATTGGAGTTTCCATCTCTGAAAAAATTCGAAACATACCAATTATATAACGTTTGGATTAGTTTTTTGCAAGTGTCAAAATCAGCTGGGATCTGCCAATACCACGTGCTCGAAAGAGGGTATTTTCTGAAGGGAAAAAAAGTTTGAACGGATGCTGATACAATCGCAGCAACCAGCTGACGTGACACATAGTGTACAGTCCCACGTAAAAACATTTTAGCTGTCTGAAATCTGAACGAACAGCTCTACTCCAATTCTTAATACGACGGTCCGACCACTGCACGACAGTGGTGAGCAATGTGAAGTTAAAGGAACACCTGTTGCCTTTTTCCCAAAAGCATGACCCATTTGCTGAAAAATTTGACTAACAGCATCTGGCATGCCTTCCACGCTCTGCAAGCCGACGGAGCTTTCGTCGTCACAAAGTCAAAATTAAAGGTGGGTGCATAATTTTACCCCCTTAAGGGAAAAAAATACGACACTGCGCTCTCGATTCCAGAAGCAGAATCAATCTCCAAATTCGGGTGTGGTTTATTTTTGCAGCAACCTCGACCCTCAGAAGCTTTAGTAATTTAGGTTTTTGGAACATGTGAAAAATAGCCATTTTTAAAGAAAAATACAATGGAAATTAATTGTTTTAAAATATATTTCGTTTCCTTAATGTTCTTTGAAATTATAGGAGATTATTACTGAGACTTTATTTTTTATTATATTTTAACACTAGCTATGTTTGTTGAGACATTCGAAAAAATGTTGAGTACTTCATTATAATCATACCTCATTGTTTTTATTTGAAGAAAAATATAATTGATTAAAAAAAAAGTAATTGATTTGGATTCGACTATATAATTTACCTTATTCAAAAGAACTCGCATAGATATGTTTAAATTTGGTTATATTTCGTAGAGTACAGAAGACGTAAAAATTAGATAAATTCAATAACAAATTTAATGTTTAGGTTCTGACTGCTAACATTGGAACTTTAATGGATCTTTATGGAATCGAAAAAGGACTGGAACATTATCGAAGCACTCAAACATTGACTTTTGAACAATACGTTTATTATCTACAAAAGGAGGTAAATAAAAAATAAATCTAGTTTTATTTTGAAGGAAAAGATCGCATATTAGCTATTTTCTATGGCTTCATGCAAAGTTTAGTGTTGCTTGTCCTCGTTTTATATTTCAAGATTGGTAGACATTTTTTATTGTTTTGAGGGTTCGGACCTTAGACTCACTCTAGAGATAAAAAACAATGGACATAGTGTCACAAATGTTAAAAATAGTGTCAAAAAGGTGTCTAAAAATGTTTGAAGTATTAAAAATGAACCTCACAAGTCTTTTCCCTTTTTCTCATTATTCCACGTAAATTCGAATTAATAGAACCCAATAAGAAAATATAACTATTTTTTGTTGAAAATTCATTATTTTTGGTTGAAAAGTCTACTATTAAATTCTTGGTTAAAAATTGTTTTTTGTTATTAGAAAATTTATTATTTGGTGCAAAATGTAATTATTTTGTTGGATATTTAACAACTTTGTTAAAAAGTCATATTTTTTTATTGAAACTTCAACTATTCTGTTAAGCAATCATTTTTTGTTGTTGAAAATTCACCTTTTTGTTGAAAATCCACATTTTTGAGTTGAGAATTTAACAGTTTTGTAAAAAATCGTATTTATAGCTAGTAAGTTCAACAATGTGTTAGAAAAATTAACTATTTGGTTGCAAATTCGTCTTTTTTGTATAAAATCAAATTTTTTAGTTAAAAATACAACGGTTTAGTTTAAAGATCATCTGTTATAGTTAAAGATTAAAGTATTTGCTTAAGAATTCGCTTTTGATGGTTAAATGTAACTGTTTCTCATTTTAAATTAAAATATATATTTTTTAAATATCAACTATTACATTTTTCTTCGAAAATTCATCTTTCTAGGTCGAAAATTTAACTTCTTGCTTGAAAGTCGAATAACTTTCTAAAAGCTCATTTTTTTGTTGAATCTTCATCATTTCAGTTGAAAATCATTTTTGATTGGTTTAAAATTAACTTTTTCAACTACAAATTGCAAATTAATTTTCAATAAAATCATCAGCATCCATTGTTCAAACAGCTTCGTGAAAAATTCGTATAATTTGGTATATTTGGCAAGAAAATGATTCTTATTGGTCGAAAGTCAACTATTTAATTAAAAATGTTAGTATTTTCTTTAAAAAATCGTCTTTTCTGGTGAAAACATTAATGTTGTTGATTGAAAATTCAACTATTTGGTTAAAAACGTATGTATTTTGTTGAGAATTTATCTTTTTTGGTAGAATATTAATCTTCGTCGTTGAAAGTTAATCTTTTTGGTTGGAAATTTTAGTATTTGGTTGAAAATTCAACTCTGTTGTTGAAAGCCCCCCTTGATGATTAAAAAATTCGATATTTTGGAATAATTTTTTTTCTTTTTTCATTGATAAATTTTTCTTGGTTGAAAATTCGTCATTTCAATTAAAAGTGTCATCTCTTTTGGAAGAAATATCATCCTTTTTGGTTAAAAATTTAACTGTTTGGTTGAAAATTAATCTGTTTTTTGTTAAGAAATTAACCTTTGTGTAAGAAACTCGTCCTTTTTGCTTCAATTCAACTATTTTGTATTTAAAATACAACATTTTCTTGGTTAAAAAAGCCGCTTTCATTTCTTGTTAAGAATGAATTTTTTTTAGCTGAAAATTCAACTACTTGGTTGAAATGGTTGAACTTTATTTTTAGAGAACTCCTAAATAGATACACGAAAAAATAAGTGGTTCAAAATTTAAGAAAAAACTTAACGTAATTTATGCACGGTCCCCAATCAGTCATTGAAACAATTTTCCTGTATGTTGTGATTAATTGAGATGGAGGACAAATTATTTTAACCTATTAGCGAAGAAGTTGAACAATATTTTTTTGAGAAGATGTAAAGAAATAGTGAAATGAGCAGGAAATTGTGAGAAAATAGTGTCTTTAGTGTCATTTTTTTCGAAATAGTAACAAAATAGTGTAATTGTTCAAGAAAAAGTGTTAAATAGTGTAAATAGTGTGATGAGTCTGAGGCATGAGTGTTGTATTTTACAAATATATTTCGAAATTCTTTTATAAAGGTTTTTTCGTCACTCACGGACACAACGCCTATTCAAACATGTCGAAATTTGGAAGAAGGAATCGACGAAATTTGCTGGTTGGTTTGTCGCAAAATGTACCTGAATCGAATTCATCCAGTTTTCGAAGATCATAGCGTTTATCAATTATTCCGGATATTTTGCCTCCTTGGTGAAATGGAAACCGATGTCACGGATTCTTTATATTTGGTATTTTTAGATCCCTAATAATTTATTTAATTTTATGGAATCAAATAGTGTTATGTAATGAAGAAAAAGTATCTAGAAATAGATGAGAGACAAACAATATTAAAATGAGACTTATTTATTTGTTAATATAAATTTAGAATTGCCTAAACTTTTCTAGGTAACAGCTCACAGTGATGAAGTGGCTCAAATTGCATCCCAATTCGTAACTTCCTTAGGTTTGAATTGGGATCCTCTGGATTTTTCCGCTCTATCCGCGGCAATTGGAACTTTCAGGTAATTAAAAAAAATCAATTTGGAATAAGCCTATTTGGATTAAATATAATATTTAAATAAATAAATTTAGATCATGAGAAAGAATATTTTTATATTTTTCGTAAGATTTTCAACGTTCCTCGCAGTCCTGGAATCAAAATATTCTGGAGGAGGATCTTTAGATGCTGCCGCATTAACGGAAGCAATTGACGATTTATATCAAACTTATGTCGAAGATGTGCTTAAAAAAGTAAGTTTTTTGGTTAATAATATTCAATTACTCTTGAAATTTTGAATTTTTCAAAATATTTGAATCGCTCCTGAATTTGATGAGCCGCAACTTTTACAAATATAATAAATGTTAAAAGGTCTAGGGAAGTAAGCATTTCAAACATTTTCCCGAACGTATCAAGCCTATATTGACACAATATGCCTCTATACTGACAATCTTTGTTGTTAAAAACCGTATTGGCTTTTTATTATTTGTTTTATATCTTAAATCTTGAAATTTAAAAATTAGGTCTACAAATAACAGTTGTGCTTTTTAATACTATTGAACGAATAAATTCAAACTTTCAAATTATCTAATAAATTATTGCTGTAAATGATTATTAAAAAAATAATTTTAATATTCAGTCATAAAGTTTCGAGGACTTGTTAAAATTTCTAAAAATTGTAGGTTGTGTTCAGAGTTGGGTAGTTACTTGTTAAAAGAAACCAAAGAAACTAGTTTTTGAAAATTTACGTTATTTATAACCTTTAGGGTAACTTCGTTACTATTTTAAAAAGTAACTTGTAACTTAGTTAAAATTTTGCAGTATTATGGAATATTAATTTTAGTTACTTGGAAGTTACTTTTTTTGCGCTTGACATAAAATCAGTCATTTTTTGTTGATACAATATGCAGTATTATATTTTTCGTTGAGAATTCATCTGTTTTTGTTGAAAATTGATGTATTTCGTTAACAATTAAACGATCTTGGTAGCAATTTCAACTATTTCGTTAAAGAATAACGAACATTTTTGTTGGAAATTCAGATCTTTTGTTGAAAATTTGTTTTTTCCGGTTAAAAATTTAACTCTGCTCAAAAGTTGCTTTACTGCATTTTCCTTCAAATTCGTTTATTTTTTTTTAGAAAATTCAAATATTAGGAAAATGAACTTTTTTGGTTAAAAACTAATATTTTCGGTATTATCATTTTCACCGGAAATTGGTATTAATTGTGCATTATGTTAATGTTTTTAGTCAGAAATTCGTATTTTTAATTTTAAAGAAATTAAATTAAGGATCCACGATCTAAACCTGTTAAAACATTTTTTTCGAAATCGATTTTTTTTGTATTTTCTGGAATATTTTTATATACAGTTAATGTCCCGCAAGCGAAAAGCAAAAATTCCTTTTAGTTTTTTTTAAGATCGATTTTCGAAAATTGCATTTTGGTACCCAGAGCATAGGTCCGCGGTCTAGACTTGTTATCTGATTAAGGCGCCTTATGGGAAATCCGTTAGTGTCCGTGCACTTATGTGTATGTGTGTGTCGAAAGTCTTTTGTGGTTACTTTTAGATAACATATGCATAGCTTTCAATTGTCATATAACGTTCAATTTTGATTCAAATGTTATAAAACTAACGATTATTATTTTTCTCTAGTAAATGAACTTAACACATTTTACAGTTTTAAAAAATATTCGAAAATTGCAAAAATAACAACGATTTTCCTTCGCTGTTTAAAGTTTCAGAAATGCCGGTTAACATGTTTAGACCGCGGACCCTTCAAATCTCAAAGAAGATTCACAACTTTTTAAGAATTTTTGGTTATATTCACGTTTTACACCAGAAGATGACGTTTTTAGTAAAAAAAATAATTAGATTTCAAAGAAGGTTAAGAATGTGTGTACAATTTAGATTGAGTCAGCGATTTTAAATATAGATTTCAAAGAATATTTACAATTTTTTAACAGTTTCAGGTTACGTTAACTTTTTGCACATTAAATTGGTTATTTTAAACAAAAATGATTAGATTTCGAAGAAGATTTACAATTGTTAACAATTTTATTTTATGTTATATTTGAGTTTTATGCCCGTTAGTGTGTTTCGCCTGAAATTGATATTTTTTAACAAAAAATTATTTGTTTAAAATAATGCAATTTAGAACCTGGAACAATTTCGGATTTTTTTAGTTTTTGTTAGAAATATATATTTTTATTTGAAAATCATTAAATTTTAAAGAAGATTCATAATTTTTAACAATCTTAAGTTACGTTGGTGTTTTAGATAGAAAATTTGCATTTTTAAACAAAAATAATTAGGATTGGAGCAAGATTTAGAATCTTTTAACAATTTTGGTTTATCTTACATTAATTTTTTTTCGTCGGACATTGGTATTTTTCATTTTTGTAAAATTAGGTTTCTAAGAAGATTTACAACTTTTCAACAATTTTAGACAATGCGTTAAGTTATGTTGGTGTTTTCGTCGGTAATTATTGGCATTGAAAAAATTATATTTCAATGAATATTTACAATTCTGAAGACCTTTTGGTTGTATTGTTGTGTTTAACCTAAAATCGGAATTTTTAAAGAAAAATGATTAGAATTAAATACAATGGTTTTTGTTCCAAATAAAACAATTTACAAGATTAAACAATTTAGGATTATTTTTTTATTAGAAATTTACATTTTAATTAAAAAATCATTAAATTTTAAAGAATTGTTACAATTTCTCAACAATTTTAAGGTAGGTAGGTGTTATTTTTGTTGACAAGGGTAGTAGTTAATAATATTACATTTGGGGGTTTTTAAATAGAAAATTGGAATTTTTAAACAAAAATTATTACAATTTGAACAAGATTTAGAATCTGTCAAATAGAAGAAAATAGTACATTAAGTTCTGTTATAAATTTAATTTCAATTTTCTGCAGTTTTGAATATTTTAAAATTCAACGTTTAAAAATTAAACTGTTGAAAAATGATGAAAGTTGAAAATTCCATTTTGAAATGTTGAAAACTTAAGAAAAAAGCGAATCGTGTACATGTCAGTCCATACAAAAATATAAAAGTTAATGTTTTTGAAAATAATAATATAATAATAAAACCGTTTTTTTAAATTTGTGTTTGTGTTTTTTCTCTAAAATTAGCTTTTTTGAACAAAAATACAAGGGGTTGATTGTCTGTTTATTATACAAAAATGTTATATAATAATTCTAAGGTTAGAATATCAATTTTTTATCATCTTCAATTATCAAAAATGTTGTTTTAGAATGACACCTCCAGTTTTTTTTAAATATATGTTTTAACTTCTTTTTTTCAGAATTTTTTCCCCATTTTCTTGATAATTATCTCATTGGTTTCAAAACATACATTTTTTTAATTTAAAAAAAATAGCAGGTGTCTTGACATTTTTTTATAAGTTTTATAAAAACTTTATAACGAATAGTTTGTTCATCGAAATTTATAAGATTACAAGCAATTTTTTTAAACCTCCCTCCCTTAATAACACTCAAAAATGAAATTTTAAAGTTGAAATTTGCAGGCATTTTATTCACATTGGTGTCAATTTATGAGTCCAACCTGTATAGAATTTATATGTACGGGAGCTGTTTTTATATGCTTATCCACCTAGGCTCTTTGTTAAATATTCGTATTGGAAGCACCCTCATTTTTCAAAGAATCCTTATTTGGAACCATTCCCATTTTTTAATCCCAAATAGGAACCTCTAATTTCAGAAAATTATAATTCAAAGACACCCCAATTTTTAAGCGTTAAAAATTTATTTATAATTGACAGAAAGTTGTTTTTCTAGGGCTACTTAATGAAAAAGGGATTTTTGCTCCCAACCTTACGGTGCTTTTGGTTTGTCCTGCGTCCTGGAGAACTCGCGTACTACAAAGATTCTCAACAAAAAGAAGCATCGGGTATAATTACCCTGGACGTGAATTCCTGGGCGGATGCTGCAAACAGTGGAGGAAAACCAGACAGAAGATTTATTCTGAGTACTCCAGAACACAGGTGCATTGAACTTGTCGCTGAAGATCATCGAGGGAGATTGCAATGGCTGTCTGCTCTCCAAATTGCGATTCAACATTCGACGGAGAAAATTGGATATCAGAGGACTCTCGCTTATCAAAGGAGATCTACTCGCCAGGTTCTTATAATTACTAGAAAAAATATTATCTTGTGAATAGAGCGTTGCTATTCAAGTCAAAGAAAAAAAAAAATTATAAAATTTTCCAAAATATTTTTTTTGCACATGTTTTAACATGAATAGCAAAAAACTTAAGATATTTTTCCAATATAAAAATAATATTCCTCAGCAAGATTTTTTTGTTTGCAAATTACTTCTAAAAGTAAAATGATAGTTTCTGAAAATAATCAGGGATTGTTATACAAACTGTTTTAAAGAAGATTTTTATTTTTAACCAATGGAAATTTTAATAAAAATACGAAGAAGTTAAAATGCCTACTGATGAATAACAAACCAAGTTTGGAATAATTTTTGCGAAAAATGTGACAAAGGTTTTGGAAACATCGAAACATCTGAACTTAATTAAGTGTGGAAGAATTAAAATTTGAAAGCGGTCAAATATTAGAAAATTACAACAAAGAAAATCATTTTGTTACCGAATTACAATTTAGACGTTGCAAAATATTTGATTAAAAATTTAAATTCCTAATCGATCGAAGTTCGAAAAGCTCAAAATTCTAAATATTGAAGTTTGGGAGCACTTACATATTCCGAAAACCAAATTTAAGTTAATTTTGGGAAAGAAGAAGTTTTCGGAATTTTAAAACGACTCCACATTGGAAAGCAACAGAAATTTAGAAAACCCTAAAATTGGAATGAAGGTTTTAAAAATTTCAGAACAATTTCTTGAAATGATAATTTAGAAAATATATATTATTCATAGGCTTCAAAACAACAAAGAGAAGAAACGAGACTCGAACTTCAACACGAACGCCAAGCTCGAATAGCAGCTGAGATTCAAGCTAGAAAATTGGAAGCTCTTTCCAAAGAGGAAAATGCTAAAGTGCAAGAATTGGAAGACGTTAAAAAAAGGTTGGAGATTTTACTTCAAGAAGAAAAACAAGCACTAAGGGATGAAGAAATAGGTAATATATGAAATTTATTTTTAAACTTGAAATGCAAGTTGGTACTTTTTAATATTTATGTAATCACTACATAGAAAGAATTTTTAATCTGATGATAAAAAGAAATTAGTAAAAATAATAAGTCTCCAATATTTATTATTTCAGTAAGAGCTTTGCAAGCACGAGTACTTCGTGAAGAATGGGAGAGACGGGAACAATTAGAAAGACTCCAAAAAGAGCAACAAGATCTTCTTGAATCTGAGAAATTAAAACGACTCGAGTTCGAGCGAAAGCAACTCGATAACGAGAGACAACTTGAAGGTTCTTAATTATTTATAAAAAAGTCTTCCAGTTAAACATTTTTTATTAAAAATAATAAAGGTTTTTGAAAAAAAGAAAATCCCTACAAAAATTAAATTCTCAGTTTTTTCGGGAAAAAATTTATTCATATATTTTGGATCCCATAAATATTTGGATATTTCTCGTTTTATTGTTAGAGAAATAATTCGAAATTTCGAAGTATGAAAACAAATTTAAATTTAGAAACCTTAAAAGGGATAAATTTTTTGAAAATAAAATAAAAAGTCTTCCGAATTCTAAATATAGCGATTTACATTTTTATGCGTGTTTGGATAAATAAAGCTTGCACCTAATACAGTGCACCTACATTTAAAAAAAAAATGAAGTGTAAAAATAAACAAATTAATTCCCTATTCTAATTTTTAATTTAGAAATACTACAAAATTTCAGAGTAACTGAATTTTTGAAAAATCTAAAAAATTTAATTTTTAATTAAAATTGAATTTTAAATAAAAAAAGTAATTAAAAAATGTAATAAATTTCTAAAAATCTAATTTTTGATGCTCCTGAATTAAATTTGATTTAAAATTTCGAAAATCTGAATTCAAAAACAGTTGAATATTTGAAAATGGATGTTTTGATTCAGGAGATTTTTTTTGAAATCGTAATTTGAAAATGTCAGATTTTAGAATTCCGAAACTTCGAAGTTTGCAGATTTTGGAAATTAGAAAGATGAAAAGCCTAATAATGTGCA
>JAWWLR010000002.1:44574730-44584757 GCA_035041075.1 Acraspis erinacei
TTGTAAAATAACAAATTCTTTCATATTGAAACAAAATAAGATCATAGCGAGAATTTTTATTTAGAAAAAACATGACTTAGTATTTTTTAATATATTTAACGAACTTTAGTTCGATTAAAATTTTGAATTCCAACGCGTGGCGACTGGCGTCGCATTTTCGCCATTTTCGCGTCGATTTTAATGGCGGTATGTACATTGAACGTCCAAAGTTTATTTGTTACAAATTTAGTAGTGTTAATTTAAACAGTGAAATGTTCCTAAGTATATGAATTTGTGCGTTTAGAGGATACGTATTCATCACAGGTGAGTCTTATTCAATTTTGTATGGTCAAGTCTCGCATTTTAGGACTTTCGCGTCTTTTGAAGTTTTCGAGGTTAGGAAAATTTTTGCATCCGTATTTTCCAATTTTTGTGTTTTGGGAAAGTTTTTGTTGGTGTTGGGAATCTCTTGCGAATGTTTTTTTAGTGATTTTTTTTAAGAAAATTGGTCGTATATATAGGAAAATGAGAAAATCGCGTGAAATGTTTTGATTCGCATAACCTCACTTTCGAAACAAATTTTATCTTTTTGTTTATTCTTCGTTTTCTTCATACCTAAAGCAGTTGCTGGCCTGAATATTAGGAATTTTTTTGGTGAAAACGATTTATTATTAACATGTTTAATGTTAATTAGACGTTTTATTGGATAATTTTTTTATTGGGTTTTCAAGTTGTGATTTTGGGGGGTTTCGTCAATTTTGCAGCTGAAATCATTAAAAAAGGAAGAACTATAGAGAAGTGGTTGATGTTCTGACGTTTTAGAAGTTAATTTGATTCATATTTTCGGTCTAGAATGTGTTTTTGAGAATACAAAAACAAATTTTTGTATTTGACTTTTGTGTACATAATCTTTTTTGTCTTTTTTTATAAACTGATAAATCTTATATCGCTCTTTAAGTATTAAAGTCTGTGAATGATTATTTTTTAGATTTAAAATATTACGTGTAGATGGTAATTTAATTAATTTGAAGGAGAAATTTTAATTTAATTACTTCCTAAATGTAATTTTTTAAGATAATGGCTCCAAAGAATTTGCCAAATGGCAATGAATCGGAGGAGGAAATGGAAGTTGATCGGGCACAAGGAGCCCATGATTCTGATGAAGAAGGAGGTATCAGGATTGATGAAGACATTTATATCCCGCCGAGACCTGCAGAGTTCGGCGAAGTTGATACGACTGGTCCCCGATTAATGATCACACATATCAACAATTTCAACTTTAAGAGTTATGCTGGGGAGCAAAGAGTTGGTCATTTTCACAAGGTGTATATGTTTAAATATTTATTTCAAGTTAAAATTTGCTGAAAGATCAACTTTAAGAGTCGATTCTACTTTTAAAAAAACGAATTCTAGTATTAAATAAACTCAAAATGTTTCAAAAATATTTCACTGGGCTTACAGGTTGAAGAATGAAAGTAAAAAGAATTTAAAAATTAAGGAGTTAATAATTTCAAGATTTAAATTTACCTATCTTAAATTAAAAATTAGACAGTCGTTCGACATCGAACGATTTTACATTAATATATATTAAAATGTACAAATTTGAAATTAAAATTCTTTGAAATAGAGTACAATGAGTACAATGTCCGCTAGGTAGAATAAAATACTTTACAATTCAAATTGGGAACTCTTTGAAATTTAATATTTTCAATTAAAAGGTGTAAAAATGTGCATATTTTAAAATGCAGACTCTGCTTATTGTAATAATTGTAAATTTTACTTTACAAAAAACACAATTTTAGAATAATGATTCACAATTGCTCAATTTTAATTTTGATGCATACAATCATTAGTATATTCTAAGAAAAAGAATTCTGAAAAGGGTAATTTTAAATTTTATTTAAAAACAGACAGTTTTGAAATATAATACATATTACAAGTTTAATCTAAAGGATTAAAAAAAGCAATAGATGCATTATTTAAAACGTATATTCTACCATTTGGAATTACCAGAATTGAATAATTTTAATCTTTTGGAATTTAAAATTATAGAACATAAAATATAGACAATTTTAGAATAATAATTCTCAAATTCAACACATTTTCACGGAAAGAATAACTCTAGAGGAAATATATATAACCGAGATTTTTTCGGCATGGAATGCATTCAATTTTAGACTCAACAAAATTTCAATTTAAAGCACCATTTGAACTTAAAAGTTTTTTAATGAAAGTTTTTCGAAATTGATTTTTTTTTTATGGAAATCTCAGTTCTAGAAGTTTAATTGTGAAGCAGTAAAGGCTTCGTATTTAAAAAAATTCAATTTAACTGAATTTAAATTTAAATAATTCTAAATGAAGAATGTTGAACGTTGCACTTAAAGAATTTTAAACAATTCAACTTTTAAAACAACTGGACTTTAGAAATTACTAAAATTTAGATTATTCAGAATTGTAAACAACAGAAGTTTGTAAAATTGCTAGGAAAGTTGAAGAGTATAGTAGAGAAATAGATAATCTACATTTTCATCGAATATGAATTTAATGCCTAAAAAATATTTTACAAATAAAGTATATATTGCAGTAAAAGGATTTTTTCAAAATGTCATTTATTGTTGTAATAACTTAAAAAAATTATTAAAGATTTTAGTTACACTTTTGTTACATACTTGCTGCACTTTTAACATATTAATAATTGTGTTTAACCTTTCAGCATTGATATTTCTTGAAATTATTATCATTCAATGAAGAAAAATAAATCAATCTTCAATAATTAATTTAGCATTCTCATATGTCGTAAGTAACTTTTTATTTTTGTAACAAAATTTGAAATTCGTTTGTTTTTTCAATCTATATCCAAAGCCGATTTTGAAAACTCAAGAAATTTGAGTCTAAAAATTCTCGGTCGATTTTCTCAAAATTGGCTATCATTTTTACATGAAACTTATTTACTCCTATTAAAAAACTTAATATCTCTGAAGCACTATTTTATATTATTTTTAAATTAGACATTTAATTTTTTATCACAGCACTTCAGCATTTCAGCTTGGGTGTGGATATTTGTTTTATCTTTAAATAGTTATTTCGATTTTACAGAAAGTTTTGTCGCTCTTTCAAAAAATGTCGATTTTGTTGGTTATCTAGTTCTCTACTGCCACCCTTCAATTATAATAATAAAGTTCCCATTGTCGCAAGTTCAAATTAAGGATCTTCTAAAATTCGAAAGCCCGATTTTATAACCTTTCTCATTTCTAGCAAGTACTGACGAATGAAATTTTTACAAATTTCAGTGTTTCTCTGCAATTGTTGGACCCAATGGAAGTGGGAAAAGCAACGTGATAGACTCGATGCTGTTTGTTTTTGGCTACAGAGCGAGCAAAATCCGATCCAAAAAAATATCGGTTTTGATTCACAATTCGAGCGAACATCTCAACATTAATAGCTGCTCAGTGTCCATCCACTTCCAGCAAATTATCGACAAGGTTGGTAGAACTTTTGTAATAATTTGCACATTTTTGTTACTAATTTTGTATAAACGAACTTCATTTATACATTTTCTTCTTTTTTTTTTAGGTTGGAGACGATTACGAGGTGGTACCAAACAGTCAGTTCGTAATATCAAGAACAGCTTTCAAAGACAATTCTTCTTATTATCAACTTAATGGAAAGAAAGTCCAGTTCAAAGCAATTGCAAAGCTTCTTAGATCTCATGGCGTTGATCTCGATCATAATCGTTTTTTAATTTTGCAAGTAAGTCGCTTTAAATTATGTTTGTTTGTTATTATTCTGGGTGATGAAATTTAGTATTATTTGTGTATTTTTGTCAAATTTAGTACTTAATTCTAAATTTGTATTTTTTTCCAGGGTGAAGTGGAGCAAATTGCACTTATGAAACCAAAGGGACAAAATGAGGGTGATACGGGTCTTCTGGAATTTTTGGAAGACATCATAGGAACGGTAAGGTACAAGGAACCTCTGGAAAAGCTTTTCGAGAAGGTCGAGCTTTTGACGGAACGAAGAACAGAGAAATTACATCGTCTGAGGGTCGTTGAGAAGGAGAAGAAGGAGTTGGAAGAACCGATGCAAGATGCGGTGCAATATTTGAAACTGGAGAACAGCATTACGAAATATCAGCATCAATTATACCATCGAAAGAGGTAAAGATTGTTTATTTAAATTCCATATTTCAACTTTCAACCGTTGACTCTATAATTCTATAAATCTCTATAAATCTATAAATCTCTATAAATCTGGATTCTGTCAAACTAACTAGATTTTTCTTTATATATGCTTCTACTTCAATGCCTTATTAATATTATTTTGGTACTTTAGAACGAATAGTTTCTTTTATTGGTAAAAATAATATGATTATAACTCCAGAATTTGTTTATTTTTATAATAATATAAGTAAAAATTGATTAGAATTCAATAATTATTGAAAAGCTATTTACATTCCCTGATTTAAGCAATTTCTATAAATTTTTACGAAAACTTCAGGATGGCCGCTAGATCGGGAAGTGACCGGTAATTATCTGAGACCGAGAAATGACAGTGAATTTACTTTTTGATCGGGAATTTTACAAATTTTTAGAAAAAAAGTCTGTCCAATTTTGATTTCAGCCGGTTTTTAAATAATTAGTTAAATTGTGATCTTTTCCAATTTCTATTTTAGATTTTTAATTTTTAAACGAACTTATTAATTTGAAGAATCTTAAAATGCAGTTTTAAAGACTTGAAAAATTGAAAACTAGAAGCGTTTAAAATCAAAGATTTTTTATTAAAAAAAAATCATTTTTCGTTGACCAACTGTGAATATAAATTAATGAATGATGTTTAAAATTGAATTGTACTTTAAGATTTAAAAAAAGTGAATAATAATTGATTTTATAAGACGATACGGAATCATTTCACAATTTTAGAATATGCAGATTTTAACGTTAAAAATTCAACTGTTTCAATTGGAAAGTCTTATTAGTTAAACAAATGCAAAAGCCCGAAAGAAACTTTATAAACTATTTTTAATATTAAAATAATTTCAAAATAATAGATTCATAATTAAAGGCTTTTATTAAATTTCAAATATTATTTCAGTCAAGAATATTCCATTTTTAAACCATTCAATTTGACATTTTTTTAATTAAGAAAAGGAACAATGACTTAATATTTCAAAATATCTAACGAAATTTCGGTATTAATAGTCCGCGGCCTAATTTTGAAATCAAATATAGATTTTGGAAGATTTCGAACAACAAATTTAGAAGGTTTTTAAGAATTTTGAAAGGCTTCAGAAGAATAAAACACATTTCCTAGAAAAATTGGAAATGATGTTTTATTTAGAAAATTAATTTTCAAGTGAATATTTAAAATTTGTTTAGAAAGATCTGCAAAATTATTAAAAATGAATGTGGAAGATTTTAAGGAAATTTTTTAAATTTGCAGGATTTTACTACAATTTGTAGGAATCATTTTGGCTAAAATTTGAATAATTTTAAAAGATGTTTAGAAGTTCTGAAAAAAAAAATAATGTTTAAAAATTTCAAACAATGTGTAAATGTTTCATAATTTTATATATAATTTTGAAGCATTTTAAGAATTTTTAAACTATTTTAAATCAGAATAACTTTTAATTTAACAAGTATTCAGTTTATAAAAAAATGTAATCGTTCCATTTTTAATTTTTCTGGCTTAAAATTGCTTAAAATGGGATAATTTTGAAAAAATTTTAATTCTTTGATTGATTTTTCAATTTATATTGAAAATGATAACGTGGATTTATATTTTTGAATTGAATCTGAATCTTTGAACTCTATAGTTTATAAAAGCTTACTTTTTTTAATTTGGCAGTTTAACTGCATTTAATTTAAAATTGTTCAGTTAAGAAGTGTTGGTAGCTTACATTTTATATGTGTAAATTCTTGAGTATTTGAATACAAAATTTTTGAATCACAAAACTTTGAAACTTCAGTTTTAAAAGTTAAACATTTAAAGTAGTTCGGCTATTGGATCGGTCTGATGAAAAATCATTCAAATTAGTTTTTTCTTGTGGAGAAATATGTCCTCTTTGACATAATGATATTTTACGGGCCTTTTCCAGGTTAAAATTTGAATTATCACTGTTTAAAATCGTGTCAAAAAACATTGGATCCTACGCAGAGGTCTTTGGTCGGCTTCAAAAATGGTTACTTTTGACTTTAAAACACGTTGAATATTGTTAGGAAAACTTTTTTGGAGACAGAAAATATCATTTAAAATTTGAATTACTGCTCATTTATACTTGCTGCCAGGGTATTTGAGATACTTTTAGCCAAATGTAGGCAACTGCCGAGCGTGAAGAAGGACTTCACTCGAATCGAGTCAAATCAGCGTCTAAATTTACATTTTATTAATATTTAAAAAACATTTTATTTATGTTGATGAACATAAAAATTTGATAATTAACTCATTGATTGATATCCTTGCCAAATTTTGTATTTAATTCAGAAAAAATAATGGACATAAAAAAATAAAGTATTTCTAAGAAGTTATGCGTATTTAAATTTTGTGGTTTGTTTGAGAAAAAAAACGAATTTTTTTCTTTCAACATCTGTAACTTCTGATCAAATTGAGATATCTATTATTTTCATTTTGTTTCTAATAAAGTTTATCGTCTTCTTTCGTAATCAGACAGAAAATTTAAAAAAGTTGTACACGTAACAAAATGGTTTTTTTTTCTGGAAAAATTAAAATTCGATTTTGATAAGGAAGATATCTTGTAAGTTTACACATCTAAAAAAGTTCAATGAAAAATATCTTCATCGTTTATCAGTAAAATTTAAAAATTACATTTTTAAGAACAAAAAATTCTCCCGATCACAAAAATGGTTAGGCTCGCATTATTGTAAACAAAGTCCGATAAAATAAAAAAGGTGGGGGTTTCCAGAAAATCTTTTAATTTTTTTTCAAATTTTGAAAACAAGAAAAAAAATATTTTCTGTTTCCGATTATTATTTCCTAGAAAAAGGAGAAAATTCGATTATAAAAAAAAACATTCTCCTGGCCAGAAAGGCTATTTAGTCAACATCAAACTTACAAGATATCTTCCGTGTCAAAGTACAATTTCAAACAAAAAATGGGCTTTTAGGAACAAATCACAACATTCAAATACGCGTAACTTCTTAGAAACTTTTTTTTTAAATTGGAAAAATACGTATCACCTAATTTCCTATAAAAAACAACATATTTCGTCCCCGAGAGATTCTGTGGTTTCAAATGTGGAACCGTGTGTGATTTGAAATTGAGTCGGTCATTTGAAGACAGTGGGGTGGCAACTGTATAGGGGCCTATAATGTTGGCAATTTTAAGAGAAAAACGATGAAAAACAGCAAAGATAGTTTTTGCAAATTGCAAATTTTCGTTATTTTTGTTGTAGAAATTCATAATTTTCTATAAAAACCTATTAAAAATAGTGAACAACTAAACCTTCATTATGGGGTTGTAGATTTTCATGTGTTTTTGTAGAAAATTGTACATATTCATTGTTTGTAATTTTCTAACAACAAATAATTTTTCGTATTCTGTACTATTCTATGCCGAGCTATTACATATCTATAACTTTCTACGATCATATGTAAAAACGAAGCTTTTATAGAACGCGGTAGTTTACCATAAAAAAGGTTTCCATCCACTTTCATTCAATTAAATAATAGTAGAATATGTTGGAATTTAATAGAATATTGACTGGATTTTTAAAAAATGGTTGGAATTTTTTCAAAAGTAGGCCTGAAAACCCTGTAAAATTCACGGAATTTTGAAAATGGACTTTCATTTTAGATTTGATGCAAAAATCGAACTCGAAGAACAGCAGCAAAAATCCGAAACCCTGGACAAAGACTATGCTGAGCTGACCGACCAAATGAAAGAAATCCAATCTCAGAAAGCCGAGATGCTCAAAGAGCTTAAAGAGAAATCCAAAAAGTGGGAAAAACTTCAAGAACAAAAGGACGCCACAACCGTCAAGTTTGACGAAATCCGAAAAAAGGATGAAGCTCTACACGAAGAATCTATAGAAACAAACAAGCGCCGCAAGGCAAATAATGCTTCCGTCAAAACCGAGAAGGCGAAACTCGAAGATCTGCTACGTGTTCCGGAGAAAAATGCAAAAGACACCAAAGAATGCGAGAATCTTATCGAGAAAAGTATTGCTGACAGGGAAAAGGAGGAGGCAAAATTGCAATCTTTGATGAGTAGCTTGAAGCAAAAAACCGAACCTCTTCTTCAACAGCGAACGAAGCTAGAAACTGAACTTATTTCATTCAGGAAAAAAGTCGACGAGGCGAAAGCGGCTTTCGATATCGCGCAATCGGAACTTCAGTTATATACTTCCGAAGAGGAAAAGGAAAAAACGAAATTGGAGCAACTTCAGGAAACGTTGAAGACAACCGCAATTACTTTGAAACAGAGGAGGGAACAGTTAGCGGAGTTTGAGAAGAAAATTCCAGGGACGGAGAAAAGTGTCGCGGATGTTGAGAGGAGATTGGAGGATGTGAAGACGAAAGAAGCGGAATTGACAATGAAGTTGAGGATGAAGAGGGCTCAGTTTGATGAACAAAAGTCCTCGATGCAGGCGAATAGGTCCAGAAATCGGGTTTTGGATGCGTTGATTAAGGAGAAGAGAGAAGGAAGAATGCCAGGAATTTTTGGAAGACTGGTGAGTTTATTTTTGTTGTTTTAGTTTTCGTTTGATTTTGGCTGATTTTACAATAGAATCCAACTAGTTTCTGTTTGACCATTTTTCTGTTTCTTCTGCTATTAGACAAGCCTTTTGGCATCTCTTATTGCGTTGATGGCAAAAATTTAAAAGTCGAAATACTAAAATTTAGGGATTCCTTATGCCTTTTTACATTATCAACTTTTTACAGTGATCTTCATTTTTACATTCTCATCATTTATAATGGTAGTTATTAGATTTGTGTGAATGTTGACATATCCAGTTTTCTTCAATTCTCGAAGTTTTGAGACACCGTGAGTCTGAAAAAATGTTTTTTTTTACGCACGATGGTCCGGAAGTAAGAAAAAGTATGCCTACCATGACGAAAAAATCTACGTGATTGATTTGTTTTGTTTTGAAGCAAAAAATACAAAAAAAGTTTTCCGAAAATCAAAACAAATCATTTTACAAAGATATACTGGGAAAACAAAAATTTTGGAATGCATTTGGAATAGTTGAAGTGTATTATACCACTGTTATGGTTGAAAATGAACTTTTTTGTTCAAAATTCAACTGTTCTGAAAAAAATGTAACTGTTTGGATTCCATTTTTTTTTTGATATTCAACTATTTGTTTGACAAATAATTTTTCTTTGTTTAATATCATATTTTGGTTGAAATTCGATCTTTTTAGATTAATAATTCAACTATTTTCTGAAAAATTCGACTTTTTGGCTTGGAAATCCAACTATTTTGTTGGAAATACAACAATTTGGTGAGAAATAATTTTATTTCAAAAAATGTATTCCCCTATTTTCATGAAAAATAATTCTATTTCCCAGTTTTGTAAGAAATTTTGGGCTGTGCTGTATATAGTAATTAAAAAATATTAAGACAGTATATTTGGGCAGTTGAATTATTAATTTTAAAAGGTCATTTTTCAATCAAAAATATGATATTAAACAATGAAAAATTATTTTTTAAACAAATAGTTGAATATCCCCCAAAAAAATAATTTCCATCCAAACAATTACATTTACAATAAAATAGTAAAACTTTTAATATAGTGGATCAAATACTGGATTTTTCGACCCAAAAAGACAAATTTTTCAGAAGACAGTTGAATTTTGAACAAAAAAGTTCATTTTCAAACATACGAGTGGAATAATACACTTTAATATTACAAGTGCATTTCAAAATTTTCGTTTTTCCAGCATATCTTGGTATAGTATATTACATACCTAGGCCAGTAAGATACGAAATGTCTCAGATCACATGTTTATCAGCCTCGGCTTCGCCTCGGCCGACAATTACATGTGATCTGAGGCTTTCTTTTTTACTGGCCGTGGTGTGTATACTATTT
>JAWWLR010000002.1:44599584-44611678 GCA_035041075.1 Acraspis erinacei
TCCTGGTTGTATAAATTGCAAGAGATGGATGAAAATCGACTCCCAAAGAAGTTTTACCTGAGGATGCTGCGGCTGTCCAATCAGTCGGACGACGTAAACATTAAAAATAATTGGGTAAATCAACTAAAGTGGTGGCTAAATCCATTTGGAGTAAATATTGAAAGATTATTCGTAGATTCAAGCTACATTTTAGATCATTTGGATGGTATTAACAGGGAATATTGCGTAATTGATACTTCTGAGATTTGTACAATCTGTAATCTACATCGACATGATACCCCGGAACATATAATATTAGCATGTCCGATGTATGCCGATCTAACGAGATATTATGGGATTTTGTCAATGATTTTACCCAGAATAATATTTAAAATGTTTTTAATTTCATCTCGGAAGTTCTCAAGCTGGGATTTTTTGTGATCAATGAATAACTGATAAAAAATTAAAATTATTATAGCGAAAAATTTAACAATGATCACATATATATTTGTTTGCCTCTGTGTATCTTATCATGTGGTCTATTTCGTTTCTCAATTGTAATTATTTTCGTATAGGACCATCCTGCGGTAATATACTGGTGATTCAATTATAAGTCGATTTTTTCTTGCTATATATACGTTTTAAAAGCAATAAATACTGCAAATACTAGAGCATTAAAAATCTACTGTACAATTTATAAGTTTCAAATTGTTAAATTTAAAAGTGTTAAATGTTTCCATTTATATGTGTAAATCATTGGGCGTTTGAATAAAAAAATTTCTAGGCTTTAATTTTAAAACTTTAAATTTCAAAAGAGTTCCACTTTGAGTCTTTTAATTTGCAGAGCAATTCTTAAGACTCATAGTAGTAAACTTTGAAATCCGTCACCACTATATTATTTCACAAAATGCCTTAACTTACAAACGAAAGACTAACTGAGATCAATTTTAAATTCTAGACTAACGAGAGTAAATTGAAAGCCACGAAGATTGACCTCGATCAAAAGATGAACGAAATGCGAAAGACGATAAAGGAATTAACTCAGCGGATTCCAGATTTCACGAAAAGAATCGCGGCCTTGAAACTACACTCCATTCCCGAGACGCCTGTCGAAGAATTAACAGAATTGAGTGAAGATGAAGTCAAGGAACTTGACACGAAAACTATCACCGCTCAGTTTCAAAGAGCGAAGGAAAAACTTCCAGAGGAGGTTCCTAATATGCAGTACATCCAGGATTATCAGGAAAAGGACAAGTTGTATCTGCATCGAGCATCCGAATTGGATGAGATTACCACACAGAGAAATAAACTTAGGGAGGTTTATGAAGACGCGAAACGAAAAAGAATGGATGAATTTAGAAATGGGTTTAAGATTATCACGACCAAATTGAAGGAGATGTACCAAATGATTACTTTGGGTGGAGATGCGGAACTGGAATTGGTCGATTCTTTGGATCCGTTTAGTGAAGGTTAGTTGGAGATTGCATTTAAATTTATTTATTGAATTTTTAAATCGCTTGAATTTTGGAAAACGTAAAGTCCAATACAAAATTATCCGCAAACAAAAACTTAAATTACCTATATAAAAAAATCCCGTGGTTTTTACGTATCTGGTGCTGCTACCAAATGTACGACCAACTAGTGCTTTACTATTCATACGGCTCTTCTTCTTAATTTTCCTGAGCAGGTACGATATTGCGCTAACCCGGCGAGTTGTTAAATTCTAATCGCTTTCATTTTACATATTATTTAAATTTGACAGCTTTATGATTTAAAATGGTATATTTTTAGTTACAATCTGAGATTTTTACATTTTTAATTTGAAATGGTTCAATGTCGAATGATTTGAATTGAAAATGCATTCCAGAAGTTTCAACGTGTAATCGCAATGTTTAAAGTATCTCTATAAAGTATTAAAAGCGCCTCGATTTGCCTCATTTGAAATCTTTTTTTCTCAAATTTTAGGAATTGTATTCAGCGTCCGTCCACCAAAAAAATCGTGGAAGAATATCAGCAACTTGAGTGGAGGCGAAAAGACTCTAAGTTCCCTGGCTTTGGTTTTTGCCCTTCATCATTACAAGCCAACTCCTTTTTATTTTATGGACGAAATAGACGCCGCCTTAGATTTCAAAAACGTCTCAATCGTGGGAAATTATATTAAAGAAAGGACGAAGAACGCCCAATTCATCGTGATTTCCTTGCGTTCGAATATGTTCGAATTGTCGAATTATCTCGTAGGAATTTATAAGACTTACAATTGCACGAAATGTGCAACCTTAGATTTGACGAAAGCTTACAAGAGTCATGGAATCGCTCTGCCGGTGCAGCACAATAACATGACGAGAAATCGGTTTCTGACTCAGTCTCAAAAAATTAGCACGAGTCAGAGTCAGAAAACGCTTGAAGCTGAAAATAGACCGGTGGAGCCTGTGGCAACATGCCCTAGTAGAATTGAGACGACGGAAGATTCGCCTGAAAAGGATCAAGACTTTGGGTAAGAATTTTGATTTGCATTTGAGTTAGACAAGTGTTAAATGCTTCTGAATTTAAAGAGGAAAATTCGCAACTTCGAGATCGTAATATTATCTGGAAAAAGCTTTAAATATGTTTTTATAAAATAAAAATAAAAAGTTAAGGACTACCAGAAAGTCATAATTATGCACGAAAACGTTCGTCAATAGCTTCTGGCTACTCTTGACACTGGAAAAGTATGGTTTAATTTTGCAATTGAACGGAATTTAAAAGTAATTTGAATTTTTTTATTTTAAGAAAAGCACTTCTACACTTTTATCAGTTTTTTTTTAATTTAAAATATCTTAGATTTTAGAATAGAAATCTCCGATTTATACTCGTATGATTCTGCTAGGATAGATGGATCAGACATAATGTTTCTTTGAAAGTTGTTTCTATGATATTTTAAAATATTTTTTGCACAAGTATTTCTGTTTGCTGAAAGTTTTTCTAATTACCGTTCTTTCACGCGGATGAAATTATTTTCGCTCGTTTACTTAGATTTATGCACTTCTTATTGTGTTTTATATTTTAACCTCTGATATCAGCCGACATTTTTAAACATTAGTCTTTGTATGACCAAACATATATCATTACTCGTGTACCGCTAGATAGTATTATATTTTTTTAACTTTGTAGAATTAAGTTTATTGACTTTATTTTCGAAATATTTTTTTTCTCTTTTTTGGGAATTTTTTAGCTCTATTTTGTGACTTTGTTCTTTTCTCGATTCTTTCACATCCTCTTCCTATCTTTCTCCAGTTTTAAATCCTTATTTTTTTCAGCCATCACTTATTTCTTCATATTTGATTTATCATTTCAAATGTCAGAATGTCATGTTATAAATATCTATTAATTGATAAATTGATTGATAAATGTTAATTATTTCCAACAAACGGCAACTTCATAGTGCCATATAGGCACTATGAAAGATCAATTTTTTCATCGTAATTTTGTTTTAATTCATATTTCTTGCAATATACTGTGTGACCGCTGGGTCGGAAAATCGGGAAACCCGCTAAATTACCGGAACTTTGTCGAGGCCGGGAAATGCTAATGAATTTATTTTTTAACCCGGAATTTTACAAATTTTTGAAGAAAAATCTGTCCAAGTTCGATATTCACAATTTTCCAAATAATTACTTGAATATTTATCTTCTTTAACTGTGATATAATTCAGTTTTTAATATGCAGTCTAATTAAAAGCTTTTGAATTTGGGAATTGTTTTTGCACAAATTTAACTTAATGAACTGTGAATATAAATAAATAAATTATTTCAAAAATTGAATTGTACTTCAAGTATCAAAAAGTCAACATTAATTGATTTAAATAAATAATGTTCCTTAAGGGTGTTGGATAAACAACTTTGAAAATAGCTGTCATGCTCTGAAATTGGTATAAGTCCAAATCTCCAATTTTTCCGGCACTGTAAAATATGTATATATAATTTTAATTTGTATCGAGATGAAATTAAATTATAATTACGTGTACTGCTGTGATCTCGCAGTCGATACATTTGTTTAAATTGTTAATAAGAAAAATCTACACTTGACAAAAATATATTTTATGCACAACACCGACATTTTAGACAAAATCGGGGATAAGGCCCGTAATTCTAAGACTTTATTCTTCCTTATTATAATAAGAATTTGGTAATTCATTGCGGTAAATAATTAAAAAAAATTAATTTATTCATTCATTTTTCAATTTAGAGCATTGTAAATGATAACATGGATTTCTATTTTTGGAACTGAATCTGAATCTCTTAACTCTACAATTCATAAAAGTGAGAAATTCTACATTTTTCAGTTTAAATGCATTTAATTAAAAATTGTTCGATTGAAAGTGTTAGTACTATCCATTTTATAGGTGAAAATTATTAAGCATTTGAATACAACATTTTTGGTTTAAAACACTTTTAAACTTCAATTTTAAAAGTTAAATATTTAAGAGTTCCATCTTGAGTGCTTTATTTTTCAGTTCAGTTTTCATTAATTCATAGGGAAAAATTGTTATCTTTAAAGTTCAAATTTTCTAATTTAATTGACCGTGAAAAATGTTTGCGAACCGGGAAATGACCGGACATTTTTTTCTTCGATTAAAACGGCCACCCTGAATACAACTTGAAAAAAAACGTAAAATTATTTAAAATAAAAAACTGCATATTTAATAAATAATTTGTTTATAAATTTTTTGTTTTGTTTTTTGACGATCACCAGGAACGTCAAAAAGAAAAAATTGTAATTTTTTTCGTCGTATTTATTATTCATAAAAGTATTTAAAGATAAACAAAAAATTAGAGTCAAAAACTTTCTTAAAAATTTTATCATCTTTTTTTTAATGTATTTCATCACAATTGGTCAATATCTGTGGGCTGTACGTTATTTTGAACAAAAAATTAGTTTTTTGTCCGCAGTGCACTGGCCATAAGGGACCTTTAATCTTTTTTTGAAACTGAAAATACGCCCACTTCCGATTGCAGCAAATGGCCATTTCACATCCTGAATTATAAAAACGAGACTTTACGATCCAATTACATTTCTTCTAAACCTCCTACGTGATTTTGATTAATTTCTCTAGATTCTAGAATCATTTTGAAACGAAGCACCTGTTTTCCACATTTCTATCTTATAGAGTATAAATATGACTGACTTAAAAAAATGTAAAATTGACACTTTGTTAGACTGACATTTATATATATCAAAGTTAATTATTCTTAATCCTATTCCCTAACAGCAATAAATAACTATGATGTCAAATCTAAAGGTTATTATGAATTTTCCATTTGGAACTTGTTAACGAATTTACCCACTATTTAAATTAAGTGATTGAATCTGAAACAATTTTAAATGGTGTAATTTTGTACATTTCCAACATATAATTGTACCATTTATATTTTCTTAATTTAAAATTTGTTCGAATCGAAATACTTAGTTTTTAATTATTATTACGTTAAATTTGAAATGCTTAAGATTTGAATTTTTAAAATTTATAAATGCTAAGAATGTTAAATTGTCACGTTTAAAATATTTTTTTTGCTTTATTTTAAACACGTTCAATTATAAGTTATTGATTTTTAAATGATTTTTATGTTGCATAATTAAATTATTCAAGTTACAAATCTTCAATTTTCCATAATTAAAATCCAGTTGTTCAATTTTAATATAGGTATGTAATTTTAGAGTTTTGTAATTAATTATATAATATGGGTACCTAATTGAATATTAATTATTCTTAGAACTTTTGAAATTCTTAAAGTGAGCCGATGTTTTCGGTAGCAATGAAAATAGTAATTTACACAAGTCGGAAAGTTTTAATTTTCCTTCAAATTAATTTATGACAGGGAAAGTTTAAAAAGCAATTAAACATCTTCCTTATCCATGACAAATTAAAATCCTAACATTATCCTCTATTAAGAGTGTAATACAATATTTTATCATTGCAATAAGAATAATTTATACTTGAAAAATGAGTGTGTGATGAGTATTAATATTTTACGCTGTTATTTCCAGGAAAATATCCACTATTTTATAAAAATTTCAAATAAAACACAAATAAATTCAATATGTATTTCATTTTATTGTGAGTTTAGGTGCAGAAGAATAGTGAAATATAAATTGTTTCTCTTTATGTCAGTTTAGTGTAGAATGAAACTTCATTAATTGTTTTTAATAAAAAAAAAAAATTGTTTCAGAGTGCCAGAGTTGGGACTTTGCCCGACGCCCCGAAGAGCATCAGATGTATCAGAAAGAAGATCTCTGCCTTTCAATGAAGTACCAGAAAATGAAAACCAAGAAAATAATACAGCCACCGTCGAAACCGTAGAACCACTTCCAAAAAAAAGAAAATTACAACGAAAACGAAGTCGTTGACACTATAATAAATTTTATTCAGAGTTAACCTTTTACTACAAAACTTGTTCAAAAGTAAGATCCGCAAAGCTATTTTTATAAAACCAGACTTAATTCGATTGTTTTTTTTACTTTTAGTTTTCTATGAAAAAAAATCGGTTCTTGTTATGAAAAGGACGAGACAATCGTTTGTAGGATCACGTAGATTACAGGCAATATTTTTATAATGGAATGATAGAGTGAGTAGCTATAAGTATTATAAATATAATTATATACTTGTAAAGTGAGTAATAAATCGTAATCTATATCATTTTGATTTTTCTTTCATATGAGGAGATTTTGGTATTTTAAAATTTCAAAAAGATGGAATTTGGAAGCGTATGATTTCTGGAAAATTTAAATTTAGAACGAGCAAACTTGTAAATAGCACCCAAATGTACATGAAGTTTCGTTAAATTAAAATGTAAAAGCAATCAATGTTTCGATCGCCTTTAAAGTTATATGTTAAAAAGCTTAAGACGTTTGAATTGTGTAAAATTGATTAAAATTACAAATAATACCAGCTTGAAATTTTTTTTGGAAATACATAAACTTGGAGAATACAAATTTTAAGCTACTGATTAAAAAAAAATTGTACTTTGGAAGAGGCCGGATTAATCAAAACTAGAAACTATTTAATTTAGAAGAAATTCAGATTTTGTAAGAATTAATAATTGTTAGAATCAAATTTTTACATTGCATTCGAAGTGTTCTGTTAAACATGAATTTCGAAAAATCAAAATTTAAAGTGATAAAAATCTAGGAAACTATTCAAAAATAAAAATTTAAATAATTATCAAATTCTTGATATAAACATTTTCTAACAGCCAGATATTTAAAAAATCTAAATTTCTCAATCGGATAATCAAACAACATATTTTTGAAAAAAATTGGAGGCGTCGACATTTAAATTTTACTGAGACCGAAAATTTATAAAAATTCCTCAATTCAGAAAGAGAAAAATCCGAAACTATCCTGTTTTGAAAATTTCACAGTTTGATGCCGTGGGAATTTCGAAAACATAATTTTGAATTTTGGTAATACATTCAATTTTTAAAATTCAAGTTGTGGAAAAAATGCCAAAATAAACACTTCAATTCTGAAGAAAAAAACCAAGCTAATTAGTGCCATATTTTAAAATTCTTACTATTTCAGAGTGGCAACTAGACCGGGCAACCGGGAAATGACGGTGAATTTATTTTTTGACCGGGAATTTTAAACGTTTTTAGAAAAAAATTTGTCCAAGTTTGATGTCAATAGTTTTTTAAATAATCAAGAATCTTTCACTTAAAATTTTTCCATTTTGGATTTTAATTTTTAAGGGTACATTTTTTATTTGAAGAATTTTAAAATGCAGTTTTGAAGACTTAAAAAATAAAAAATTATAGTAGCGTTTGAAATCGAAAATTTTGGATAAAAAAACCTTTTTAGTTGATCAAATGTGAATATAAATTATAATAATGTTCAACATTTAACTATACATGAAGGATTAAAAAGTGAGTAATAATTGATTTTACAAGACGATTCGGAATCAGTTCAAAATTTAAAAATTTTCATATTTTAACTTTAAAAATGAAACCTTATAAACTATTTTCAATTTTAAAATAACTCGAAAAAAATGTATTCACAATTAAAGGCTTTTATTGAATTAAAAATATTTATGTATAATAAATATTGAAACACTTATAATTCCTAGAAAAAATACTAGCAAGTGGAAAAGATATTTAAAAGGTCTGAAAAGATTCAAAATTAATAAATTTTTTTATTGATTTTAGATAATTTAAACGAAGTCTCTACGTATACAGACAAAATCTGGCTATTCATACCGAAATTTCAGTGCAAATAGCCAGCGGGATAATTAAAAAGAAAATATAGATTTTTTTCAGATTCCGGATTAAAAAAAAATAGAAGCTTCTTAAGAATTATAAAAGGCTTTAAAAGAAAATTTAAAATTACTTTTTATTTTGAAAAATTGATTCTAAGAGAATATTTAAAAAGATTTCCAGAATGACCAAAAATGAATCTGGAATATTTTAGTTAAATATTTTTAATCTTGCACGATTAAAAAAAATTGGAGGAATTTCAATAATTTTAAGAGATGCTTAGAAGTTCTGAAAAAATTTCAAAAATAATTTAAAATTTAAATAAATGCCAAACATGTAGATTTTTCAAATTTTTTAAATAAAATTTTGAAGCTTTTTAAGGACTTTTAAACTATTTAAAATGAAAATAATTTAAATTTTAATTTACGAAGTGTTCAGTTTATAACAAAAATGTAATCGTTCAATTTGTAATATTTCTAGCTTAAAATTCCTTAGACTGATTTGCAGCTCAGTTTTTATTACATAAAATGAAAAAAAATTAGCTTTAGAGTTCTAATTTTTTATTTAATTGACCGTGAAAAATTTTTGCGAACCGAAAAATGACCCGGATTTTTTATGTGATTAAAACGACCACCCTTTTTATATGAACAATGAAAATATAATTTTCTTTAAATTTTGTTCTCTTTAAAATTCTCCATTTCTTGAAAACTTTCTGAATTTAAATAGATTACAACAGAATTTCCTATTATTTAGCCAGTTGATTTCCATCAGACTGTACGACTGATTAGACATATTATTATCAACAAAGTAAAGTAGTGGGACACAGTTCTTGTGGAAAAGAGGGGCATGACTTATAAGTGAGTGAAGCTTTGAAAAATCAGGTTTCGAGACAAAATGACAGCGACTAAAGTGGAGGAAGCAAGCTCTTCGGAGGGGTCTTCTCCCCCTACAGGTACTTTTTTTAAATAATAAAAATAATCAAATTCTACCAAAAAATAACTTCGAATAAACCAAGTACTTAAATTATTGAATGAATAAAATTCCATTGGGCTAAAATTATCAAATCAATACACAGAACCTACTGAATATATAGGATTAAAAATAAAATATAAAAATAATTGATTAATAAAAAATAATTATAAAATTTAAATGATAAATTAAAAAAAAATGAATAAAATAAATTTACAAAGTTAAAAAAAATCATGTTTTTAATCATTTTTAAATATTTGGTTTGTTATTTTTTGTTGTAATTTTTAGTTTAAATTTCCAAGGTCTTGTTCATGTACTGACTGCAACGAGTTCCTATTTAAAATTATGTAAGACCTGCTGTAATGCCATCATAACAGAATCAGTAACAACATTATTCGAAATTTTTGGTTTATAAATTTATTTAAAAATTAAATGTTTTTAATAATTTATCAAGTATAAAGCAATAGAGCAAAACGAAATAATAATAGAATTTAAAAAATACCGAAGAAGTCAAGTAATAGATGTACATATATTTCATTTTATCATAAAATTGATAAAAGGAAGTGAATTCCTCACATCTTGTTTAAGATCATGTGTTTGAAAATGAAACCGGTTTGAAAGGCAAATTCTATATTTATGAATTTTTACACTTAATTTTTTTTTACTTGTTCTTACTTAACATTATTTTTGTGATCACAATGATTTTTAACGAGGTTCTCTTTTTTGGAAAGTCTTATTATTCAGAATTTGGTTTGTTTTCGTAATCTAAATACATATCATATATCAGCTGATAAACGCTACAAGTAATTGCGCGAGTTTTTCCACGGAAATGCATGTGTTAATATTAAAATTCAGGAATGCGAGTGATTGTTAACCTTGGAAACGATTCTCGGCCAGGTAAATTCTAAGAACATCTTTATTTTTTTAATTAATAATTACAACAATTTGAACTTAATTTTTCATGATTTCATGATTTTTAGTTACTTTAAAAACTTGTAAGAAAAATTTGAATTTCTGGGAGGATTGTAAATTCAAGTGAAAAAATGAATTATGTCAAATTTGGGAAAATATCTTAACTGATCAATCGGTGTTCATTTTTTGCTTCGGATAATTAAATTTATTAGTGTTCATTATTATATTTTAAATAAAGAAATGAATGATTATTTATTAAAATTAAACTCTGTTCACTTATTAAAATTCTAATATAGGAAAATTCAATTAAAGTTTTTTTTAGTTATAAAATTATTTACAATAAATAAATAGTGACAAATTTTAAATGTATACAATTATTAAGTTTACTTTATATATAAGGATTAATTTAAAGTTAATAGTTGAAAAATAATACCTATACTAATTTCATAATGGTATAATTATCATAATTATTAAAACCTCTTAGTATATATAGTTTATTCTGTAAAACCTTGCCTCCAGATTCATTCAAGACCTTGTTTTCATTTCTAATTATTTAATTTGAATCGGAGGCCTTTGGAATTTTGAGTTCTTGAAATTTAATTTCCTCATTTTCTCGAGAAAATAGAGTATTAGGTTACTATTTCATGGGCAGTCAGAGAAAAGAAGTGAAATCATTTATATATAAATATATATATATATATATATATATATATATATATATATATAAACAGCATTATAAACAGAACTATTTGGCTGCAATTTTAGCTGAAGGTTGTTACAAAAGGATTGGCTTTTAAAATTTTGTTTAGACAAATGAAAGAAATCGAATAGTAAAAAAAACATAAATTAGAAAAAAATCAAGCACAACATTAACAATAAGTATTTCGGAACTAATGAAAATAAAAATAATAATTTTATAAACAACTTTTATTAAATTAAAAATATTCACTACTGTCTATCAACATTGAAGTCAAATTTGACGATATTACTAAGCTTACTTGTAAAATTAGGTAATAGACGGCAACAGTACATACGCGATAATGATCACTTTTTCTTAGTGTTAATTAAATCAATGCACACTATAATAATAAATTAAGAAAAGTAATTTGATTATTCTTCTCGTACAAATATGGTAAATAAATAATATGAATTAAATCAATTATAATATAAGTACTATTATATTATTAGCATATGACTATTTATTATCATACAAATCATCATCAGGACTGTTCTGGTTCCTTTTTTGCATCGTTTTCAATTAAAAATGTGTAATTAAATACAATGATTATTTTACGAACACTAAAGTTTTAATAAGCGTTTTTATACATTCTTAACATTTATATAAAAAGCCTCTGAAAAAATTGATAAGAATACAGATAATAAAGCCAGATAGAGACTGGAATAAAGTTACCTGAAAAGACCGGATATTTACTTCCTGGTTCATTTTTATTGTATGATTTACAACTGATATCAAAGGCCCCTCAAAGAAATGAATTATAAGAACCTCGACCAAAGTGTTGCGTAAGTAGTGATTAAAAAATCAATAAAGAGCCAAGAAGATTTTCCGTTAATCGGTATCTCTGATAAAAAGAAAGTGTCTTTTTTTCTGTAATGTTTACGATCTAGCCTGTGGTGAAATGTAACTAGAACATTCGAAGTGCTTCTGATGAATATCACACTTAAACTAACAATAATCTAATAAACTAGCTGTGAATTTAATCTCGAGTGTTTCCACTTTGTTTGTATTTATAATTATATGGTGCCCATTTCACGAGCATTTCACGAGCACTAATGCTTCCTCATAGAGGAAATAAAAAATTATGATTAAACAGTTTTTTATATTCATGCCTCAACTTTGAATTATATTCATTCAAAAAGTTTTTGTGTTCGAAAGAGATGTTAAAAATATTATAAATAAGCACAACTTCCGCTCAATCTTCAATAAAATGTATTAATACTATAGATCAATCGATTTGCCTTGAATCAAGGAATCTTTTATGTTCTTGCAT
>JAWWLR010000002.1:44722144-44732169 GCA_035041075.1 Acraspis erinacei
TTATCTGATTTTTTGAGCTAATAAACCCGATTTCGAAAATTTGACGCTTGACCCCTTATGCATTTCTACCCTTCACTTAACAAATAGGTTTTAAAGTTGAACTAATTTCTTCAAGAATGCATTTTTTGGGTTGAAGATTCAAAATTTTAGTTGAAAGTTCCTTTTTTTTGGTTGAAGCATTACTTTGGTAATTGCAAAACCTATTCAATTTTTAATCGAAAATTGTTCTTTTTTTAAGTAAAAATTCAACTTTTTGTTAAAATTTAACTACTTTGTTAAAAATTATTTTTTTTTGTGTTGAAAATTAATCTAGTTTAGTTTAAAATTCAACTTTTGGGTTGAGAGTTCTTGTGTTCCGTTGATAATTCTCCTTTTTTGGTACGAAAGTAACTTTTTATCAAAATTTCATATTTTTGATTTTATAATTCAACTCTTTTGTATAGAAAATTCGCTATTCTGTCTTGAAAGTTAAATAATTTATTTAAAAAATCAAGTATTTGGTAGAAAATTCGTTTTTTTAAAATAATTTAACATTATTATTTTTTTAATTAAAAATTTAACTATTCCATTTTTTGTTAAAAATCTACCTTTCTTAGTTTAAAAATTCAATAATACCCGGGCTTAGTGTCACATACTAGCGAAATATATAATATAGGCATACTGCCAAACTTGACTAGCTATAAACATACACACAAAATCAGTATAAACTTAAAATCGGGTTTTACCTAAAGGCAACGTTATTTTCGGTATGATGGGCATGACCAAATCAGCGATTCTCGAATGGGGGGGGGGGGTAAATTGACAAAAAATTGGTAACGTAGTTTATGGATGATCCCTAAGTGTACATGAGTACATGCAAAATATCAAAGACCTAATATCTTTGGTACATGTATATATGAACATTGGAAATATAAATGCTTGAGATATTTAAAATAAAATCATAAAAGAAAATCGGGAAAGTTGGTTTATTGGTTAAAATTTAATGTAACTAAGCTCAAATATGTATTAGAAACATCAATGACTGGGATAATTATGTTATTTGAATTTTAAACTAATAAATTGCTGATAATAATAGGCTATACTCAAATATGAGGTGGATGAAAAGATTTAATAAATAAAGCATATCTTAATAAATAGAAAATAAATTATCAAGCAAGTTAGGTTCAAATATAAATTAAATAAAATAACGAAAACGCAACGTTTATTCATGAAAATATATAACAATAATTTATAAAAACCAAAACCAGTATAAAAATATAAAAATGTCCTCACCATTAATAACATTCAGGTGGTTCTTGCCAGTTCTTTAGGAGACCATGATGGTCTCGCAACTTGGTGGTACGAAACATGATCTTTGATCCAACCCACTCCTGGTCTAGTCACGCGCAAGTAAAAAAAATTCAGCCAATCAGCAACAGTATCAGCTACATCGCCATATTGAAGAAGTGAGCGGCAATTTCAAATAAGTGAAATGAACGAAAGGAGGTTTTTTCAATTTTCTTAAGAATAAAAGTTTTATGCAAATCCCCAAAATATTGCAAAATCTTTTATCATTATTGAAAATTGGTCTCCCAGGTGGAATATTAAAAATTGAAAACTTATTATCGGAGCTTGCATAAAAAATAGTAAACAATACTTTATTTGATTATATATTATGTGCGTACTCACTTATGCCGCTCTCGTGACATGTGGCCTAACTAGACCCTTGTCGCATCTAGGTAAAATATCTTTGCTAATAACGATTCAACTCATCTGACGCAGTTTTACATTTAATAGAAATTGTAGATTTTAAACTATTAATCCTTAAATGACACTTGGGGTTCACTATGACCCGCCCACGGGATTTCCGATTGCCTACGTTTGTTTTACAAGTAATTTTACCTAATAGTTAAATTACCAATGACGCTCCGAAGATATTTTTTTTCTATTTTGTATTATTTCAAGATCACTCATGATTTTTTCAGCCATAAATATCTGGAGGTGTATCATTGAAATTTTAATCAATCATTATCAAAAAGAAATATATTGATCTGCAAATATGAGTAGTTAAAATGGAGGAATTAAAAAAGAATTTATTTAAGAACTTATGGGTGTGCTTTTTTTAAGAATTAAATTTTATAATTTTGTTTATTGTATACTATTATAAGCAAAAATTGAAATTTACAGTTAGCCATTTTTTATGATCTAGTTAACCATTTATTTTGAATCACGGTCATAAATATCTGCAAAATTAAAATAGGGCTGCGAGAATTGAGGGTTTTGGTCTTGACAAATTTATTTCCGAGATTTCCATGCGCGAAGCACACTGATCACAAATCACATTTTGAACCGTGCTACCGGAACCCATCCTTTTGTACTTCGTGAAAGTGGCCAGTTTACTCTGCAGTTTCCCTCTCACCAACGAAAGAAATTGTCAGTCCTGCTTAAACATTCCAGACAGATGGATGTCCAATCTGTTGTGTCAAATATACCATTTTCTCACGTGTTTTGGGATTTTCAATATTTTAAATAAATTTTCACTTTTAAACATTAAATCTAATATATAGCTCATTTTTAAAAATAATTTAGTAATAATGTAATCGTGCACGTTTATACTTTGTAATTTAATAGACCCGCTGCTGCCAGTCCAAGTCGGCTAGATGAGAATTTTCCAAAAGGTCTGGGCAGAAAAAGAACAATTAATAAAAATTTAATTGGATACATTTTAAAATTTTATTATAAATAAAAGATAAAATATATAATTTTAATACTATTGTCATTATTCCTAGAAATAAAAATAGATAATAATATCATACGTAAGTCTTGATTAGCACGAAAATTATAAAATAAAGAGACGATTTTGCATTAAGAAAGCTCTTTTAAAAATAAGGGGGAAGGTGTGACGGAATGTAATTTTCATTTTTTGATATTTTCATAGTCTATGACGAGTAGTTGACAACTTAGCAGGAATAGGAATTATAGGAACCGACATTATCATGTAATAACTAAAAAGAAAAAACCAGTGAATTTTTGAATATTGGCCATATTCTCAACCCAATTTGAAACAAAGCTTTGAACTTTCTACAAAATGTATAAAAATCATTTGAAGGGTGGATATTCAAAATCGTATAACTGCCATTTCCAATATTTGACAGGAGAGCGGAAAAACGCTCGCATTTTTTGTAATTTTAATATTTTTTGAAAAACTCAATATCGTTTGTTCATTATAAGGTAATACGTTACTTGTTCAAGTTTGAAACGATTTAGATTAAAATTGAGGAAGATCTTACCACTTGAAATTTGGCCACGTGTAAGTCGAGGGGGTCTGGCAGTTCAAAGTCGTATATTAAGCATTAGCTTCACGAAGTGAAAGTAAGAGAGACAAGCTTCGCGAAGGTTTTATTTCATTTTTGGCACTTCTATAACGAAAATGCTTCAATAAATTTTCACTTTTTGTTTATTATTGTTATTATTAGTGATTGTAAATAAAAATTTATTAAATTCGTTTTATATTTTGATTCGTAATTTTTCTCCGGAAATACAGGAAATCAACATTAAAATACTTTTTTTATACGTGAAAGACAAGGCGTAATATTTACCTTGACAGAAATACAGGCAAACGTATGGTTCGCACTGAGTCAAATGTTTTTAGGTTGGGTACTGCACCGAATTTCAATGCGCAAGAGCCCTATGAAGAATTCTAACACGCATAAAGATACATTTTTTATACTCTACTACTCTAAAAGTCCGAAAGTGCCTGCGAAAACAGAGAACTTACATAAGGCTCCATTGGTTGCTATACGACTTTGAATTGCCAATAGGCCGCCAGTTACCGAAATGCAAAGTTTGAAAAATTCTCACAATAAAACTATTACGAATTTTGACATTGAATATCCACCTTTCATTTTTTAAGAATACTAGGAAAAAACAAGGCAATAAATTGTTAGAGCTTTAGACAATTCACTCATTACGCATTTTATGATAAAAATAAGGTAATAGATTAGGGAATCTGAAGGAGCGTGGAAAGTAAAAAAGGGTACAGGATTATTGATAAAAAGTTTGGTATGTCGCTAATGTCATCTAGCATGAGGTATAGAATAGTCTCCAGGGAAAATTAGGTCTGAAATAATGAATTTAGAGGCTAGTCAGAAAATGTGGAGTCTGTTTGTGTAGGTGCCCTTAAAGTTAGGGGGCTGACTTGCTTATTAATTAGGGTTATTCTTTGCGTAGGAATGGTTTGGAAGACAAATTTAAAACGTGAGAATAATCTAGACGAATTCTTGTGTATTTAAGACAGAAAAAATTCAATAACTCTCAAATTGGAGAAAACTCTGGACGAATTCTTGCGTATTTACGATGGTAAAGTTATATGACTAAGGGACTACGGTTCCCTTTTGATCAATCAAATCCTGTGGGAGTAGGAAGTTTATAAAAAGTAACTGAACTGACACTGAGAGAGAATTCGTCTTGAGCTCAAGTCCGGGCTTGAATCGGCTCGGTTCGGATTTGCCTTTGCAAAAATCCTTTGCGAAACTTATAACTTTCTTGCGAGCGTTTATAAGTCAAAATGGTGAATTATCGTACAAAATTGAAATAACTTCTTTGAAATAGTGAGAGTGGGTGACCTAAGATTTTACTGAATCTATCAATTGAATAAACAAAACTGATATTTAATGTAAAAATAAGTGTATTTACTTCACATAAAATTCCTTCAGTATGTCAAATTTCAGGGTAATGATTTATCATTCTTTGACAGAAAAGGACCATTTAAATACATATAATAGTTTATAAAGTTTCAATCAGAGGTTTAAAGTTATTTAAATACTAATGTTTTCGCATTGAAACAGTTCAATTTTGAACAATAAAATATGTACATTCTTTAATTTTTATCATAAATTTAGAATAGTTTTGTAGAATGAATTATTGTTCAATTATTAATACTCGAACTACAATTTAATTTAAAAACAAAGCATTACATTATTTATATTTACAATTGATCAACTTGAAACGTTTTTTTATCAAAAATGTTCAAATTCCAAACCTGTATTTTAAAATTCATTATATTTCAAATTTACGCTTCAAAATAAAGAGCTTGCATGGAAACTTTTTAGTTTAAAAGATTATAGAATTAGGCACTGTAAATTAAATGATTTCATAATTGAACAATTTAACTAACCTGATTTTTCAAGTACTATATAAAAACATGAAAATGAATAATAATCATGATTATTTTATTATTTCATCACATAGTTCTTAACAAATAGAAACTTTATTCCAAATACGCTTATATAGAAAAACTATCTTTTCTAAGATATTAACAAAACAGAGCAAAAATCGAAAGAATCCCATGGATTTGGTCCATTTTGTTTTACCAGGGGTTTCCCTCAGCACTCGACAAAGTCAAGTTAGCTGGCGGTTGAAGTAAAAATACCCTGTGTTACGTTGGGCCAGTCCAAATTTATTCCGAATTAATTTATAAATAAAATTTAGTCCGAATTAATTTTTTGACCGGGAATTTGATCAGTTTAGAGAAGAAATATCTATTGAATCATTTAAAATATTAGAAATTTCATATCAAATGATACTTTAAAATAAGTTTGATTACAATTTTGTATAAATTTTAGTTCAATTGTTAAATTTTTAAATTATGAAATCATTTAATTTACAGTGCGTAATTCTATAATCTTTTAAATTAACAAGTTTCCATTTAAGCTCTTTATTTTGAAACGTAAATTTGGAATATAATGAATTTTAAAATACAAGTTTGGAATTTGAACATTTTTGATAAAAAAAAAAAAAAAACATTTCAAGTTTATCACCTGTAAATATAAATAAGGTAGTAATTTTATTGTTCAAAATTGAACTGTTTCAATGCGAAAACATTAGTATTTAAATAACTTTAAAGGTCTGATTGAAACTTTATAAACTATTTTTAATACAAATAATTTTAAATTAATAGATTGATAATTAAACGCTTTTGTTCTATGTATTTCAATTTTTTTTCAGTTGAAACCTTTTTAACCCACTCAATTTGTAGTTTTGTCATAAAAGAAAATAACAGTTTGGAAAATTAACCAATACATGACTGTTTATATAAAGTATCAATCAAATATTCAAAACCAAAACAATTCGAAACTGAATTGTTTGAAAAAGAAAGTCTTCCATCGTTTGAATTTCACAAATTTAAATTTGTAAGTCATCATTGTAATGCATTGAATGCTGATGTATAAATTACAATTGAAGAATGATCAATTTGCGGTGCCTTTAAATTATCATTTGCTCTATTATATACAAGCCGGGATCAACAAGCTTAACATAATTAAAGTTTGAGCGAAGTTCAACCCAATATAAAAATTACATTGGTCCTCCTTTGTTCTTAAAGATTTCTCGAAAACATTGATTGAACATTGATGGCGTCTGTATTTCTCGACCTTTTACTTCAATGCCCAAGGGATAGAAATTTTTCTTGTCACTTTTCTCACGTTGAGGTTCAGTTTATAACCTCTGTGTTGCAGAAAATTCAGTATGAGTGTCTTGTGCATTTCCAGTAGATTTGAGAGACTTCAGATCAGAAATATGTAATTGTCCAAGATTTGGATATAATCTGACCTCCACTGTTTCCATTTCGCTGTCAAAATCAAAAAAATATATATATTAAGAAGTATGAAAATCAATTGCAACAGATTCCTAAGTGCTTGCAGTTCTAAATGTACAAATTAATGAAACGTCAGACAAATTTCTTTGATAATTAGAAACATTCAGTGGTGTAGTCAGTAACTTAGCTGTTTACTAAAGACGGATTTTACGTTTATAAATTCTTTTAAATAAAATTAATGTAGATAAGATATTGAATTTATTATGAAACACTTTAAATTCTTATTAGTTGAATTTTCAACTGAAAAAAAATGTTCTACCAAAAAAGTTGATTGTTTAACCCAAAAGGACGAATTTTTAAGAACACAAATAAATTTTAGACCAAAAAGGTGACTTGAACCAAATAGTTTCAATGAAACCATTGCATTTTAAAAATATTAAGTTAAAAAAGTGAATTCTCGAACAACAAAAAACACGAATTTTCAAAAAAATAGTTTAATTTTTAACCCAAGAGATGAATATTGAAAATAAAATTGTGAATCAACGGAAAACTGAATTTTGATCAAAAGAGTGCGAAATTGAACCAGATTACTAAAATAAAATAAGACTTTTCAAATAGTAGTACATATACAATGTTCCTATGAATATAAAGAACGGTAAACAAAAAATATTTGCTAATGCATTTAGGCAGACGATCATTTAAAATTCTTGTTATAAAATTGTCCTCAAATACCTGATAATCTTTTCGCTCTATTTTTTCAATCACATCTTTAGATTCCACCTTTTCAACCAAATCCTTTCCAGCCACTATCCTTTTCTTATTAGCATACATCTCGTCAAGGGACTTCCTCGCTTTTGCTCCAACCAGTGCCTGTAAAAATACACATTTTACTATACTACCTAAATATTATATTACAAAAAGTAGTATTTTTCCGATAAACTAAAATACTCTAGGCATCATAAATTTGAGAAGCGACATTCAAAATTCCTTCTTCCACAGACCTAGAATATACAGTTTTTTATTTTTACCTTAACATTTTCTTGCTGGCTTTTATATTTAACGGGGTCGGGAAATTTTTCAGATGGACCACTTTCTCCCACGAAATGAAATGAGCAAATGTAAGTGTCTTTGTTTACATTCTTTATGCTTGAAAAATATTTGTCTCTGCGCCCACATAACCTCACCCACATATCACTTTTTCTGCATTCGACGCAATTTTTAATATGCATTTTAAGTGAATCATTGGGAATGTTACCCTTTCGAAACATGAAACAGGGTTTTGGAAATGAAATAAAATAATAGTTATTTAACAAGTACGACTTGCACCGGGTGTCACTTTTACAAGTACCAAAACAGCACTTCTTGGTCGCACCAACCTTTTTTCTTTTCAGTGGGTTTTCTCCTAGTAAATCGGACATTTTTGTGGGAAGTGTTTTAATTTCTCAGTGCTTAAAATTGTTGTCTAATAATGTTTACTATTCTCATTTACATTTCAGGGAAAAAATGCTCGAAACTCACGGAAGTATATTTTCCATCGACACCGAGAACGCTGTCGAGATAACGGAAATGGGTTCTAGAGAGAGAAAAAACATATGAAATGTAGCTCTATCTCTTTTTATTCCAGGACTGTCAAGTGAATTGGGGGCCCCGGGTTAATTTTTTTTTAAACAATTACAAGCAATACATTATAAATTTGTAGTTATAATAAATTGAATTTTTAAAAACATTCATGCAAAATATCCTGTTTCAGTTAGTTTATAAAAAGAACTTGCTAACCTTAAATTTTGTTCTCAGATAAATGTAAAATGTGTTAGAAATTTAAAACACAGTGTCATACACTTTTTCAATGATTAAAATTACGTATAGTCTGAAATAAAAAAAGTGTTCCAAGGAAAAATTACCTATATTTTTAACGAAAATTTCTAGTTTTCTAACCTTATATTTTAAACCGATTAAAAATAAACTTCAACGTCTTTACACCGCCCGCAAACTGCCACTATTTTTAATATTGATTTACACTAAAGAATAATTAAATAAATTCTGAAAGATACAATAAACTAAACAAAGTCACATCACTGGGGAATTCGCGATACAAAGCACGTTCCTGTGCTTCATCAAACTTCACTCGACGAAAAAGCTCACGACGAATCACCTTTAGCTAGAAAGAGACAGGTCTACATCTCATGTTTTTTCTCTCTCTAGATCCCTTTTCCGTTCTCCGTCATGACATTTAGCGGGCATTTTAAAATTCAGGACAAATTTTTGGTAAAATGTACACTATCGTACGCAATTTTAATGTAATAGTAAATGAAAATGATGTGCCCAGTGCTGAATTATTGCATAAGAATATGAAAAAAATACCATTTGTTCTTTAAGCTTCGTGAAATTTTTCTTATAAACAATTTACGACATCAAAAATGTGAGAAAAACTTCTGATACCTGATAGTCTCTTTGCTCCACTCCCTCACTAGCATCTTCAGATTCCGCATTCACAGCCAAATCCTCTCCATCCAGTGTCCTGTTTTTATTAGCATACTTTTCCTCAAGGGATTTTCTTCCTTTTCCTCCAATCAGTAACTATAAAAATACACATTTTATTATACTACCTGAACATTATCTTACAACAAGTTTTTGATATGCGACACTCAAAATTCCCTTTTCCACACAGTTCTAGAATATATAATTAATTGTTTATTTTTACCTTAAAATTTTCTTGCTGGCTCTTATTTTTAGCGGGATTAGGAAACTTTTCAGTTGGACCACTTTCTCCCACGAAATGCAATGAACAAATATAAGTGTCGTTGTTTACACTCTTTATGCTTGAAAAATACTCGTCTCTGCGTGCACATAACCTCACCCACATATCACTTTTACTGCATTTCGCGCAATTTTTAACATGCCTTTTAAGTGAATCATCGGGAATTTCACCCTTTCTAAATGTTAAACAGGGTTTAGGAAAAGTTATAAAGTAATAATTACATTCCAAGTAGGACTTGCACCGACTGTCACTTTTACACTTTCCAAAACAGCACTTCTTGTGCGCACCAACCTTTTTCCCTTTCATTGGATTCTCTCCTGGTGTATGAGAAATTTCTTTTGTGGGAAGTTTTTTAACTTCAAATTGTTCGAAATAATTTTTTGTCGTCAATGTTTACTATTCCTACAAACGTTTCAGTCAAAAATTGTCCTGAACTCACACGGAAGTGCTATATATTTTTCGCGCTTGCGCAATGTCGGTACGAAAATCTAAAGGTACTTTCATGCCTCTGCAAGAAGGCAGCCTGCATGCTTTTTCAAGCAAGCGGCCGTTCACACCTCGGTTTTTCCGACTCCTGAAAATCGTGAAAAATCATTTTAATGGCGGGAGTTTTTAAATCTGAAAAGAATTAATAATTAAAAAATGAATTGTTTTATAAGATAAAGTATCGATAAATGACAGAATAATTGTTAT
>JAWWLR010000002.1:44734380-44748999 GCA_035041075.1 Acraspis erinacei
AGTCGAAATAAAATGTCTAATAACAAAAGTTTTTTAAAAAGAATTTAAATTTTTTTAAACGAGACAATGAAACTACGTGTGTTTTAATGACAAACTCGAGTGCGAAGCACGAGATACGTGATGAGAATCTGTTCGTTAAAGCCGAAGGAGCTTTAACAAAAGAGAATTCACAATCATCAAATTACTGCTGTCAAACATTTTTGTTAGTCAAAACTTAAACTATTTTGTCCAAAATGCACCTTTTGTTGTTAGAAAAGTTCTTGGTTGAAAATTTAACGATATTCCAAAAAAATTTATTTTTTTCCTGGAAGATTAAACTATTTGCTTAAAATTATAACTGTTTGTGGTTAATAAGTAATCTTTTCTGTTTGAAAATTGCACCATTTGGTTGACAGTTCATCTTTATGGGTAGAAAATTCTACGGATTAGTTACAAATTCTACTATTTTATTGGAAAGCCAATTTATGTCTCTATTATCCCACTGTTTTCGTAAAATATCATCCTATTTCCCCTATTTTGAGGGCCTTTTGTGCTGTGAAGTCTGCAAAAAGATGGATTTGTAAAAATTGTATTTTATTTTAGGCGTTTATCAATTGAAATCGAAGAGAAAGTTTTCAATTAAACATTTAGGTGGGGGAAGGGGGCGGGAGTTTGTATTTGTGACGTTACCCAGAGGCTTCAAGCTTTCTGTAATGCTCTGTGATGAAGAAGTGGAGAGGTAGAAACCATTTTTAAAGAAGCTTGACATAGTTTTTGAACGTCTCCTTATCTATTATTCAATATTTTATTTTCATCTTGAATTGGTCCAAGAGGTATTTTTATCAGCAGAAAGTTCTCAAGCGTTCAGCAGATTATTCAAAGCTAGCTAAAATTTTAGGAGGGAAAGTGAGTGGAAATGAGGGGAGGTGTACTAAAGAAAGTGAGGGATAATGATCGAATGTAATGTATGGGAAATTGGAGAGGGAATATAGAAGTATTGAGTGTGAGAGAAAATAGTGGAAATGATTAGAGATGAGGGTGAGTAATGAATGGGAAGAGAACTAAGGAAGGGGAGTGTTCGCTATGGAAGCAAGGGGAGGAGCAGTAGAGGAGGGGGAATTTGTGCGTAGGGAGGATGAAGATTAGGGAAAGTAGGAGAAGTGATTGTGAGAGGAAGTGGGGGAAATGGTTAGAAATAAGTGTGAGTAGTGGAGTGGAAGTGAACGAAGACAGCGAAACTAGTGGAAGAAGAAGTTGTGCGAAGGGACGGCGAAGAGTGAAGGGATGGTTAAAAAGGGAGAGTATCAGAGGGGAAGTACTAGAAGTGTGTGTGAGAATGATTAGAAATGAGGGTGTGTAAGAAAAAGGGGGAGGGATTTAATTAAGGGAATTGTTAACTATGGACGCGAAGAGAGGTTAATTAAAGGAGGAGGAATTTGTGCCAAGACAGGGCGAAGAGTAAGGTGTTTGGTGTTGAGGGAAAGTATCAGAGAAAAATTGGGAGAAGTGAGTATTAGAGGAAGTAGAGGAAATGATTGGAAATGAGTGTGAGTAGTGGAGGGGAAGTGAACTAAGGAAGGGGAAGTAGTAAAAGAAGAAGAAGTTGTGCGAAGGGACGGCGGAGAGTGAAGAGATGGGTAGGAAAAGAAAGTCTCAGAGGGTAAGTAAGAGAAGTGATTGTGAGAGGATTTAGTGGAAATGGTTAGAAATGAAGTGGTGCAGAGGCAGTGAACTAAGGAAGGGGAGTGTACGCTATGGAACCAAGGAGAGGCGAAGTAGAGGAGGAAGAAGTTATGCGAAGGGACGGTGAAAAATGAAGTAATGGGTGGAGAAGAGTCTGAGAGGGGAAGTAAGAGAAGTGAGTATGAGAGGAAGTAGTGGAAGTAATTAGAAAAGAGGGTGAGTAGTAAAGGGGAAGTGAACTAAGGAAGGAGAGTGTAAGCTATGGAAGCAATGCGAGGAGACTCCATTTTTACCTAAAATTGACCTACTAAACGGCTTTGATCCCTGAAAAACATAAAATATTGAAGTTCAGAATTGCGATCGACTCGAAGAAATAGAGCGATGAGTAAATACGTAGGTATATGAAATTTTTATTATTTTTTTTATTTCCTCTACTGCCTGCATTTGTCATTCGATTGAATAGAGACTCGAAATAAAAGTACAGGAAGGTTCTCAATAAAAGACGTTTTCAATGCGACGAAATGATTGTTGTTTTTCACATTTATTTTTTTGTGGTCCTTTTTGAACGACCAAATATGAAGGCTTTTCAAACTCGGTCAGTCTTGTTTCTTTACTTCTGGAAAATAATATAAAATAATTTACTCAGAAGAGAACCTTTGATGGTTCAATGAATCCATTAGTCTTAGTTTTTATTGGCAAATAAAGAAAAACGGTTTTGTTAAATATTCTATGAGACTGGAGAAAAGGCAATTGGATTACCGAGTAGTTGAACTTCAACATTATTCCATATTCTCTTTGGCTTGAAAATAGGCCCTAATTATTTGGAGGTTAGATTTAGTAAATTGGAATGCAAATCTTTTCTAGAATTGTAGAAATAATAAATAAAAATGTCTGTTTTAGTGTTGCTATAGGCCAGAAAATTTACAGACAGTCATGGAAAGTCAGGGAATTTAAAACTGGTCAGTGCATTTTCGATAAAGTAATGTTGAAGTTACGATAATTGTATTATTTTTTTGAGAATTCAATAATTTTTTGTGTTGTTAAATCTTCTATTTTGGTAGGAATTGTATGATTTAAAAAAATCGCAAGTTTGGTTGAAAACTATTCAATAACTAGTTTCTTGCAAATTTATATTTTTGGTTCTTAAATTCAACTGGTTTGGTTGAAAATTTATTTCTTTGATTAAGAATTAATTCTTAAAAAATAAAAATAAGTTTTTTCAATCGAAAATTTAACTATTTCATTTTTGTCGAAAATTAATTTATTTTGTTAGAAATTTAATATTTTTTACTGCTAAATCATCTGATGTATTGAACATTTAACTTTTTCGTTAAAAATGTATTTTATTTGATAGAAAATAATTTTAACTGCAAATTGAACTATTCTAGAGTGTCGAAGATTGGTCTTCGTTGGTAGAAAAGCAATCTCATTTATTTAAATTTTATTTTTTTGTTTAAAAGTGAATTTCTTTGGTTTAAAGATTATCTATTTTGTGGAAAATTCGCTGGTTTCTTTTATGGGAAATTAATTTTCTTAGCTGAAAATTTAAATAATCTATTTCCTGTCAAAAAAATTTATTTTTTGATGGAAATGTAATATTTTTCATTTTAATCCATTCGTTTGGTTGAACATTATACTATTTCATCCAGACTTTATTTTATTTAGTTGAAAATAAATTTTTTTTACTGTGAAATTAACTATTCCATTTTGATAAAAAATGATTTTTATAACTGAAAAGTTAAATATTCAAAATTTAATTTTTTAGCGAAAATCAGAATAGTTTTTGATGGAAATACAACTGTAGTTTATGATCGTGTCTTACCTGAAATGGTAATTTTTTAACAAAAATCATTACATTCAATTCCAGTCATTTTTGTTTAAAATAATAAACTTCATCAGCTTGAACAATTTTTTATTATGTTTCTTTACAAAAATTAAAGTTTTCGTTTGAAAATCATTAGATTTCAAAGAAGATTAATAATTTTTTAACAATATCAGGTTACAGTTGGTACGTTCAAAAGAAAAATTATTCAATAATTTTAACAAGGTTTCGAATCTTTAAACAATTTTAGATTCGGTTAGTTTTTTTTCGTCTGAAATGTGTATTTTTAATAAAAAAGTTATATTAGAAACCAGATTCACAACTTTTTGCAATTTAATTTTATGTTGGTGTTTTAAGTCGGCAATCTGTATTTTTAGAGGAAAATCATTAGATTCCAACATCATTAGATGCAACGTTTGGATTGTATTTACAAAAATCATTATAATTTGAAAAAGATTTCGAATCTTTTCACAATTTTGGATTATTTCAGTTTTTTATGAGAAATTGGCATTTTGAATAAAAAGAATGATAGGTATAACGAAAATTCACATTTTTTAAAAACAATTTTAGGTAAAGTTGGCGGCTTACACCGGAAATCTATATTTTTAATACATAATCACTAGATTAAAAAGAAGATTAGAATGGGTATAATTTATAGCTTAAATTACCGGGTTTTCGCGTAGAATATTGGTATAGATTTTAAAGAAGATTTACAATTTTGGGACAATTTAATATTAAGTTAACATTTTGTACCGAATATCCATTATTTCAAACAAAAATTATTTGACATCAGAAATTAAACACAATTTTTAAAAACTAGCATTAGCGTTTTTCGTCGCAAATTTACATTTTGGACCAAAAATGCAACGTTTCGTTGGTCTATTCACAATCAATTATCGAAAATATTGTCCATACTTTCATTTTCTATTATTTCAAATAAAAGATACTATGAAATACAAACATTTTGTATTATTATTTATTTATTATTTTTATTTTAACAAACTCATGCGCCTTTGTTTCTTATTTTCTTTAAATAATTTATAGAAATGAGATGTACATTTTATCTTACTTTCGTATATGAATATTTTTTCACTTATGGCAACACTGGGTTTGTTACAATTAGAAACATGGCCCGATTCTACTCGACAAAGTAAGCTTTACATGAACCTTGTTAAATGTAAATGAAAGCATAAAAGCAAGAAAATGCCTTTAGCAGCGTACATGTGAAATTTGAGCATTCTTGAAAATCAATTATTTTTATTAAACGGGCTAATTTTTGCAGTTATTTTTAATTTTCCGAACAAGCTTTCATGTTCCTTTGATACTACCCTTTTTTTTCTTTTTTCTTTTAATTTTACATTTCCCTGCAAAGTGTGATGTACATCTAAAAAATATATATTTATTTATACCAATTTCAGCTTTCTTCAAACACTATTGAAACTTTTTTTACAAGGAACTATATTACGACCCCCCTCCCCCCAACCCTTACCAAAGTTACATACAATTTTTGGTATTATGTTTATGAACACAATAGTCGTTTTTTAAATAAAGAATATTTTTATTTAAAGATTAAGTGCTGTATAGAAATAAATAAAACAATATTTTGATGTAACATTGAATGCTTTTTAAATATTTGTGTATCCACATAAATATGGAAATATAAGTAGTTTGGAAGAAATAAAAAATATTTCATAAATTGTCAGAAATGCTTCGAAATTTTAAAATATTTTAAATCTATTAAAATCCCGTAAAATTCTAAAAAATATTTTTAGCTGACTCGAATTATTCTTTCAATTTTGAAAAATCATTGAATATGGAAAAAATTGCCATAAAATGTTCCAAATTTTCCGTAAAATTTGTTTTCAAATTCTGAAAAATTGAAAATATTGTTTTAAAATCTTTTAGATTATTTTTTGAAAATCTTTGAAATCTTCTGAAATCTTTTGAAATCTTTCGAAATCTTTGGAAATATTTTTGAATATTCTGTTTAAATTAATTCTTTGAAATCTAAGTACTTCTAAGTATCTCTTCAACTTACCCAAACTTGTTCTAAGATTATCTATTGTGGCAAAATTTTAGTTTAAAATATTTTACACTTTTTTTCTAAATTTTAGGAAATAATTTAAAATGTTCTGTAATCTTTTTCAATTTTCTTTTGGAGCTTTTTAAGAGAAAAATCATTTGAAATTTTCGAATGAATCTCAGGAATATTTTTTTCATTCTGTGACGCCTTGCGAAATTGAGTTTACCTACAAAAATTTGAAATCTTGAAAACTTAAAAGAATTGTTTTAAAGTTCTCCAAATTAGTTTTTCACAAATTTTAAAGTCTTTAGAACTTCATATTAGTCTTTTAAGGTTTCAGAATGATTTCACAAATGTTTCAATGAATTTTTAAGTATTTCGAAGGTTTTAAGAATTTTAAAGATTTTAACAAGCACACCAAATTTTAAGGATTTTAAAATATTTCAAAGATTTTAAACGAGTTAACCATTTTTTAGATTATTTCAAGAGATTTCACAAACATTTTAAATATTCCAGTGAGTTCAAACGAATAAAAAAGATTTCACAATGTTTTCACAAATATTTTAAAGATTTCGTAATGATTTAAAAAGATTTGAAGAATTTTAGATTCGAAAAAGGATATAATACCCCCGATTTCAAAGATTTCAAAACATTCCAAAGATTTTGAATGATATAAAAAAGTTTTAACAATTAGATTATATTTGAAAAAATATCAATTATTTCAAATGAACACAAAAATTTTACAATCTAAAATTAAAGAACTATTTTGCAAATATTTTGGAATTTTAAAAATATTAAAGATTTTGAACTATTTAAAAAATTTGTTTAGAACATTTCAAATGATTTCCGTCAAATTTTAAATATTCTAGTGAGTTCAAGGAAATACAAAACATTTCAGAATGATTTCACAAAAATTTTAAATAACTCATAAGGATTGTAAATATTTTAAGAATTTTAAAGATTTCAACAAGTAACCAAAATGCACCAGATTTCAAAGATTTCTAAAATATTTCAAAGATTTTAAACGATTCGACAATTTTTTAGAAGATTTCAAATGATTTTAAATATTCCAAGCATTTCAAATGAATGCAAAAGATTTCGGAAAGATCTTACAAATATTTAAAAGAATTCATACGGATTTTAAAGGTTCCGAGAAAAGATTCACGAGATTTCAAAGATTACAAGCATTTCAAAGATTCTACAACAATTTTACAGGTTCCAAAAGATTCCAAAAAGATTTAAAATCATTTCAAAAGATTTCAAAAACGCAACTTGTCTTAGTCAAAAATTAAAAATTTGTTTATTCATGGTTCTTCTTTCTTCATAATTTTAAGGTCAATAAAAAATGAAATCAATAATTTTTTATTATTGACCTGGAAAATCTAGAAAAGATGCTATAAAATAGTATAGCGGACATCCCCAAGCTCTTTTTTCCAGGGATAATAACACAAATGTTATTCCGATAAATAAAAATGTTATGCATTTTGAGTATTTCGCGGTTAGGATCTGTTTTCAGCTCTCTGCCACTTCGATTATTTAAGTCTCTGTTTTTAAAGCTGTTAAAATTTCAAAGAAAGTTTTCGAGATTTATTTTTAATTTAGTTTTTCAATTTATACAAATATAGTCGATCATTATACAATAAACAAAAAAAATTTATAGACAAATTATTTGTTGAAAATGTGTTTTCCATAATTTTCAATAATTTAACGTTTTTTTAAGTTATATTGCAAAAAATTTGAATGGAAACATTATCTTAAGGAAAAAAAATTCTCTTAAGACTATTCTTGTCAATATTATAAACAAATGCTTTTTATTCAGGCATTTGTCGTTAGAAAAATTCGGTGTTTTCGTTACCAATTTTTAAAAATTAGGAACCTTATAATAATTTGAGAAAATTCATAATTTTTTGATAAATTTCATGATTTTATCAAACAAATTTAATAAACAAATGCATTATTCGAGTACTTATCGACAGAAAAATTCGTTTATTTTCAATGCCATTCCATTTAATTGCGAACTTCATGATACTTTTAGCAACATCCATCACTATTTGATAAATTTTATTTTGTTTAAAACAAATTCAATAAACAAATGCATTATTCAGACATCTGTTGATGAAAAATGAGTGTTTTTTCGATGTCAGTCATTTTAATTGAGAACTTCATGTTAATTTCAGCAACATTCATACTTAGTTAATAAATTTTATGATTTTTTAAACAAATTTAATTAAAAAATGAATTATTTGGGCATTTGTCGACGTAAAAACTCGTTTTTTTAAGACAGTCCCTTTAATTTCAGAATAAAAGTTCTTTTTTTCATTCAGTACTTACAGTTGGCCAACACAAGAGGGTTTGAATACGAGAAATGATTGAACAATACATTTAATATTTGTTATAAATAAATTCTATAACATATGAAAAGTCGGGACACTCACGAGTCTGAAGAAAGTTCTTCTTTCAATGCCAACATATGAAATTAATCAACTAATTATGAATTTTAACGAGTTTTTCGGTGACCAATACCCAACTATTGCATTTGTTGATTAAATTTGTTAAAAAATTATTAGATTTATGAAATAATTATTAATGTTGCTGAAATTAACATGAAGTTCTCAATTAAAAGGACTGATATCGAAAAAAACGAATTTTTCGTCAACAGATGCCCGAATAATGCTTTTGTTTATTAAATTTGTTGAATCAAAATAAAATTGATCAAATAGTGATGGATGTTGATAAAATTATCATGAAGTTCCCATTTAAAAGGACTAGCATTGAAAAAACGATTTTTTCCGTTGATAAGTGCTCAATTATGCATTTGTTTATTAAATTTGTTTGATAAAATCATAAAATTCATAAACAAATGATCAATTTTCTGACATTATCATGAGGTTCCTAATTTTTAAAAATTTACATTGATAAAAACGAATTTTTCTGACGAAAAATGCCTGAAAAATGCACTTGCTTATTAAATTTGTTTATATATTAACAAGAATAGTCTTAAGAGAAATGTTTTTCCTTAAAATATTGTTTCCATTCAAATTTCTTGCAATATAACTTTTAAAAACATAAATTTATTGAAAATTATGGAAAACACATTTTCAACAAATAATTTGGTAATCCAATTTTTTTTGTTTATTTGTATTGTATCATGGTGGAATATCTGTAGACAATGTTAATCCATGGAACGTCGGCGAATACAACAATTTTCCTATTATTGACGAGCACCGGGGTCCGGGAACGTCAAATAGAAAAATTTGCCCTTTTTTCGTCATATTTATTTATTTATAAAAAAAATTAAAAACTAAATTAAAAATCAGGCTCGACAACTTTCTTTGAAATTTTATCAGCTTTAAAAAAAATTATCAAAATCAGTCCACAGATTCAGCCGGAATCGTATTTTGCACCAAAAAATGTACTTTTTCCCCACTGTGGCCTGGTAAGGGAGCCCGTTGCCCGCCCGCCTTAGTTCCGGCTCTGTTTTAGAATGAATATATTTTGCACGTCAGATGGAGGCTCTTGGCTTGTTTCCTCTTAAAGCCATGTGACCAGTGGGTCACGTGACCAAATTCCTACCTTGCCTACACCTTTTTAATTTTAAACTTATTTTTACACCTTTCTCAGTGCTTCTTACTTAGTATCCCAAAGTTTAAACTCGATGTGGCGGTTCGTGTGAAAATAAGTAAGGAAATAAAAAAAGTATCGATAAAGTAGGAATCTGGTCACATAACCCACTTATATGGTCTTATTTATTTTGTACAATTTTGCTCTGTTGTATGATAGTGTGCAATTATTTTGTTCATACGAAATTGTATTATTTTTTATTTGCGACGCGTTGTAAAGTTACCTCTTATACTTTTTAAGTTATAATATTTTGTGACAAGAACGAAAGAAAAAACTTTTATAATCTTCTGGTAGAAATATTATTGTCTATTTTGTATTTTGAAATTGGATAATTTCTGCGTTTTTGTAAAATTGTATAATTATCTTGTATAGTTAAAGCACGCACAAAAACTGTTTTGTATGATAAAATGGACAGTTTATTTGCACTTGGCTCCTTGTGCTCTCGTTTCTGCATACAATCCCCCCAGCGCCAACGGGCACGTTATTTAAGAGCGCAATGGGAAAGTCTTAAAGACGATTCTCGGACCTACAATTCAAAAGGCAGTATTTGAACGTTCTAAAAACTAAAAAAAATGTTCTAAAAAAATCGTGTTCTGAAAACGTTTATGCCCATTGGGCCTAATAGCACGGAACGTTCTACGGGAACCTTCAGAACTTACAAATGGAACGTTTGAGGAACAAGTAAAATTTCCACCGCTGGGGAACGTCCCTAACATAAATTACCGTTATTTTTATTCTTATTAATAAAAATCGCGTAAACCGTAAGTCCCAGCTAAAAATGCCTATACAGGAACCTCGGAGGATCCTACACAAGTTCTGGTACACAATCCTGCATATGAAAATGTACGCAGGTATAATCTTGAGGGTTCCTGTACATGAATTCGGCGAAGGGAACTGTACATAGTCGTTGGAGTGAACCTGCACTGACAAAAGAACCTATGAATGATCATGTACAGGTCCCTTTGCGAAGAAAATTGAAGCGCAGGTTGCTGTACAGAGACGTGTATAGGATCTCATACAGAAAGTTATCAAAGGAATTTTGGAAGGATCCTGCCCAGAAACACGTATAGATTCCTTTACCGAAAGCCATCGCGAAAACTCATGTTGCTTACAGCCATAAAGTTGCCTTCCTTTTATTCCTTTGAAGATCTAACTTACCATCGAAAGAGCCAAGGATCATTCAAAGGTTAGCTTGCATACATGTTCCTTTGCAGGATCATGTACAGTTTTCTTCACCAAAGCAGGAACCGTCAAAATTATTTGTACAGGTTCTTGTGCAGTTTCGTCTACAGGAAAATGTGCAGGAATCTCCGAGGTTCGTGCAGAAGAATTTTCAGTTGGGATGATAGAACAAAATCGATGTCAGTTTATAATATGGATATCATATTACAGTGTAGTATATGCGGTCCTCAAAACTAAAAAATGACATCCATTTTTACCTATCTCTTATGATTCACGAGATAATCGTTTTAAAAATATTGATAATGGAAGGTTCACTTCAAGCCACAGTGAACTTTCCCAAGCTGTGGTTTAGTTCGTTTCAATAATATACGCAGAATAACTTAGAATAATTATAATTTTTTATAGAATTTTAATTACTTTCGGCGAGTTTTCGAAGTTTGTAATATTTGATTTAAATTAAAGGCATTTTTAGAAATAAAAAATGATGCAATCCAAGCCATGGTTTGCTAATTAAGGATGTTTCTAAAATAGAATAATAGACAGCTACAACAGAAGGAAAATGTAATTTGGTTTAATTCTCTTCTCCCTCGCACATATTATTTTTTTTATTAGGATTACTTTTATGTCTAGTATTTTATTTTGTTCTTCTTTTGTTTATCTTATCTAATAATTTGTCCTTATAGTAATATTCTAAGGCCATTTTTTTTAAATAGTTATAACATAACCGGTTTTTATGTTATATGTAACTGTTATATAGTAAACAAATATAAATACTTAGAAAGTGAAAATAATTGATATGTTACCAAGTAAGTCATTTTATGCAATCTAGCATCAAATCTGCTCACATTTATTTTATGCTAGTGAATTTTAAATTTTGAAATTAACCGAAATATAAACACATTAACTAAATATATACTTGTATTGGAATGTACAAAGTGTGATGAAATAAACAAGGGGAAAAGAGCCACCAATGGTCGAGACGTATTACGGACTATATTGTTGCTGACGGTCAAAAATAGCTGCAGTTGGCCCAGAAGTTGCTGACAAGAGACAGACGAAAGGAGAAAGATGGTGGATGACGATAATGTGCGAGTAGTAGGAGGGCAAAGAATTCAAACGGGCAGCAAGAGAAAAAACGGAGAAAACAAATTTCATTATGCTAGCAGGTTCATCCATGATAATATTTAATCTTGGATGAACCACCATCTTTGGATTTATGCTAGTACAATGTAAGGGGCTTTAACAAATTTTGAAAAACTTTTTTATAATCGTTTAATTTTAGGCGAATCTAATTTTCATCCTTTTGATTTATTTTTGGGGTTAAATCTGCTATGTATTAGTGTAACACAACTGTTCCATAATCAATAAATAAATATTGCATTTTATTGTTATCAAATTAAGAATTTAAATTATTGTTTTAATTCACTTGAAAATATAGTTGTACATTAATGCTATTTGAATGCTATTTAAATAAGGTTAGCATTTTAGTAAATGCATGGAACTTATATAACAGTTACATAAATGTTGAAAAATATATTTTGGATATCAAGTGAACTGAATGATGTGTAAAGACAAAAAGTTTATTATTATGTGTTTAAGTATAATGTAACATTCATATAACTTGGACGTTCCACGTATAAAAAATGTATTACTTATTAATAATAAGTTTTAAGCAAAGATTGATAATGGAGAAAAAGGTTGTTTTCTGAATTTATTGTAATACAATGTTTACCTAAATTTTTACCCTTCAACTCAATAAAAACATGTTATCACTTTGATAACAATAAATGTATATTTTTTTAAATGAAAATTTAAAAAAAGTAAATTCTTATATTTTTTTACATTTTTGGTTTTCTTATCTGTCAGAGTCTCGTTGCCAGAGAATCGTGTAAGTTCATTCATTAATTCTTATTTTGGGGTCCGGACCTCAGGGGCCCCGTATCATTAATACGCCGGTAGCTACGCCCCTGATTAAAAATATGATACGCGTGACTTAAGTTAGTTCGTCCATGGCATTAAAGCACTACTGTTACAGTGTTCCACATTTTTGCCTCATTAAGGGTTTTCCTGATTTATTTTTTTTAATCCCACATTTTCAAGCACTTTAATATCTGAGATATTTTAGAACTGTGCCAAGAAATGTATCGGAAAAACAGACAGGAATGTTGACTAATATTCATAAACGTCAAACTCTAGCATTTATGTCACCTAAGCTAATGTTTAACTTCGAGAAATAAAAATGAAAATTATTGATTGAATTTGCAAGGGGAAGCATGTATTATTCATTTTTTAATCGATCAATTTTGTTTTAGTGGGATATATAGATATACAATGATGTTATGTAACTACCTCACTTTTCACTAATAAAAGAAAAATATTTGTCTATTTAAATGGAAATTAATTATGGGAACAGTCTTTCTAAGTGTTTCAAAATATTTATATTATGTTACATTTAAGTAAGCCTTATGTTGCAAAAAATAACAACATTTTGTAAGAATAATTTTGATATGTTTTAAAGTAAAGAAAGCAGGATGTTCTTATCATAATGCACCATTGCTATCGGAGTGAATATCTCCTATCATTGTCAATGAATATCCAGAATTTTTTTTAGACAATCGTTACGCGAGTTATAAGTTTTACGTGACTGTTGCCAAAATATAATAAATATTAAAATTTTAGTATATATCTTAAACATGCTAAAAATATAATTTATTTATAAAATTAAACATGAAAATTGCATAGGAGTTACATGAAGCTAGTTTAGAATATTGTGTTATAAATAAGTGTACAGTTATCAGTATGAACTCAACAATATAGCGTTAGAACTATGGTGCCTGCATTTCTGACAGGCGGCGGAACCCTTGGGGTGACAGGGGGCAACCCCCCTATAAATGGGCCAGGGAGGGGTAAAGTGTTAATTTGCTCTCCTCTCAAATCGATTGATTAAATTAATCTGATCGTTTAAGTTTTTCCACAATAGAAATTATCATTTTGTTTGCCTATAGATTTGCGCTTAAGAAATGATACGAGAATTCCCAGCCATTGGAAAGTAATCCTAGCTTAGCTATGATGGATGCTGAAAATCTTTCAATTATTTCTTTCTGCGTTCAATCTTTGAAAGGTATCTAAAATCTTTGTGAAATATTTTTCATCTTTGTAAAGTCTTCATGAAATCTTCAAGAAATCATTGCCATCTTTGTCAAATCTTATTTGCGAAATATTTTGTAATATTCGCGAAAATACATCAATCTTTTTGAAATCTTTGGGAATTGAGTCATTTAAATATTTGTGCACTCTCAATAATCTATCTGAAATCATTGTGATATAATTGAAAACTTTCTGGGATATTTAGAACTATATTAAATACTTTTGACATATTAGGTAATAGTTGTGAAATTATTGAAATCTTTGGGAAATGATTGAAATAATGTTGTACTCTTTAAAATTAATCTGAAATCTTGTTTGAAATCTTTTAGATCTATCCGAAATCTTCGCGAAACATTACCAATCTTTGTGAATCCTTTAAAAATCTTTGCGAAATATTTTGGAAATACTCTATCCGAAAGCTTTGAAATACATATTTGCGAAATCCGTAAGATCTATATTAAATCTTTTTGAAATAATATAAATCTTTGCGAAATGTTAAAAATATTTTCAAAATAATTGAAATCATTAGGAAATATTTGAAACCTTTGCGAAATATTTCAAATTTTTGTGAATTATTTATGAAATCTCTCGTAAGCAATTGCAATCTTTGTCAAATCTTCGTAAAATCTTTTAAATTTATCTAAAATCTTTGCAAAACATGTTAAATCTTTGGGAAATCATTGAAACCTGTGTGCCATCTTTGAAACATTTCAGAAATACATTCAATTTCATGTATGTGTTTATCATTTACTGTGTATTGTTTATTTATTATTTATGTTCAATTTTTACGTAGTATATAATATTATTATACATGTAAAGAACTGTACCAATCAATATTATATGTAGATCTCCTGCTCCCTCTACAAATAATGAGGCTCCGCCGCTTCTGTTTTCTGTATTTCTTATTTAGTAATAAAAACTTTGAGGTAATATAACAATGTTTATTACTATTCTTAAGTTTAGGCAGGGCCGGCCCTTGGGTGCCTTGACTTGGGTGCCTCGTGCGACGAGTAAAATAGCGCCCCCACCTCTCTGTTAAAGGAAATAAAATGTTGCAAATGCACTCATTTTTACTAAATATAAAAAAATCGAAGTGTCTCGTCGTCCCGAAATTCGGGATGAATAGTCCAACATGTTTCATTAGCTGGGCTAGTCGTCCCGA
>JAWWLR010000002.1:44789867-44807781 GCA_035041075.1 Acraspis erinacei
GAAGCCAAAACTTTTGTTAATATAAAGTATGTAACGCGCGTATTAATTGAATTCATGGAATTTAAAAAATGCACACAAATTACGGAACTCAAGGAATTCAAAGAATTCATATAACCCCAGAATTCACTTATTTTAATTGGATTCACGGAATTCATGGAATTCATGAAATTCACATAATTCATGTAATTCACGGAATTCACGGAATGCACAGATTTAAAGGATACATGAAGTCCAAAGAATTTAAGGAATTTACGGAATTCATGGAATTAACGGAATTAAACAAATTAACGTAATTCAATGAAATTGTGGAATTTACAGAATTCAAGAAATTTAAAGAATCCATGGAATTGACGTAAGGCAACGAATTCAGGGAAATCACGAAATTCATGGAATTCACGGAACTCATGAATGTTATTGAATTCACAGAATTCAAAGAATACACGGAATTCACAATATTCGTGGAATTCGTGAAATTTACGGAACTCATGAAATTCAAGGAATTTTTGGAATTTAGTTCAATCTCAGAATCGAAGGAATGCATGGAGTTCATGGCCATAAATTCCGTAAATTCTTTAGCTCCCGAGAATTACTCGAATTTCATGAATTCCTTAAATTCTATGAATTCCTTGAATTCCATGAATGCCTTAAATTATATCAATTCCCCGAATTTCATAAATTCTGCGAATTCCATGAATACCACTTATACCATGATCGCCATGAATTCTATATTTTCCGTGAATTCCTTCAATTCCCTGGATTCCTTAATTCCATTAATTCCGTGAATATCATGAATAGCATAAACGCATTTTGCGCACCTCTGATATTGAAGTCAAGGCGAAGCGTTTCAGCAACCTCATCCGCTGATTTGTATAGAAACACTCCTTTGACCATTTCTTTGTGTTTCCTGAACATTTTATATATATTTCCCGTCCATTTGCGATTAAATGGACCGTACCCAGAATAATACTGTTGTTAAGACATTCGAGATTCAGTATTCCACGACCACCTTGACGGCGTGTGATGTAAAGTCGCGGTTTTTTGGATGTTGAAAATCCTAGAACTTTGGTAATTAATATATAATCAAAAAAGGTCTTGGGGATAAATTGTTCATATTTTTGTGTACTATAAATGACTGTCGATAGAATTTTCAAATTTTGAAAAAAGTGGTCTCAAAATTTTCAAAAAAGCTCTAACTTTTTGAATCTTTATAAAAAATGACTGGTTAACGAACTCTATCTTTCTTTTTGGTACCTCTAACTGTGTGCCAAAGCACAATTTAATCCGACTATTGTTTTGAAAGGTATTTGATATGCTGACAACCACAACCATGACGGCGACGACGACGACTAAGGACAGACAGATCCGACGTAAAAACGTGCTTTTTTTACTCATGGGGCGTCAAAAGGTCGAAATTTGAAGGAAAGTCACGAAATTCATTTTTCGCATAAAACTAATACCCCCTCATTATGGATGAGAATGTAAAAAGAAAAATTTTCTATGCTCAAAGAGGTGGTATAAGTCAATTTTGAATTATATCTATTTTTCAAGAATCCCAGTGGGCACAAATGTCCAGGAACGTTATTAGAACGTTCTAAAAACATCCTAAGTTAGGCCAAATAACGTTCTAAAAACATACAATGTTCCAAAGACGTTTTTATGACGTATTTGGTACATTGCACGTTTTCTGGACGTTTTTTGGCCTGACTTAGGACAGTTTTCTGGACGTTCTAAAAACGTCTTTTATACATAACGTCCTAAAAACGTCTTTAAATTTCGTGCCCGCTGGGAAGCTAAAGAAAACGTTTTTTCATATCTTTTTTTAATAAATTCCATTAAATTCTCCTTATTCTTAGATTTTTTTAACTAATGCTACATTTTTAAAGGATTTGTATTCGTTTAAAAAATATTATCTTATAACATCCTAAATTAATAGTATTTTCTGAATGGTGTGGAGTAATTCATTAATTTCAACAGCTATTTCTGAATAAATTCGTTAATAAGATTACTATTAACGTAAATAACTAAATAATCATGAAAATGAAAAATAAAAAATGTTTTCAGAAATAGGTGTTCACATTTAATAATTAGGCCATAGCATTTAGAAAATACCATTAATTTGGGATATTATAAGACAATAAGGGTTTTAAACTAATTGAAATTGTTTACAAAATTAGCAGTTTGATTATATTATTAAATATTATATTATAGTAGCTGAAAAGACGTTTTTCCATCTTTATGCATTTCAAAACGCAAATGTAAAGAATTATAAACTGTTTAAACAATAAACAGACAACCAAAAAAAATTCACTCTTCACATTTTATATATTTCTATGCCGATATATATGAATTCTAACATACAGACACAAAATCAAACGAATAGAAGTAATAGTGCTTACGTGTTTCTGAAGCCAAGCGGACAGAAGCCGATAAACAATAATGAATTCAAGAAAATCAAATCAATAGAAGACGCTCAAAAATAGTATAACTGACCGCTTTGGGACTAAGGGCAGCGAAACGTATTGGAATAACAAATTCCTATTGTTTCAAACCGACCAAGACGAAATGCAACTGGATATTTAAATAATTTTTTCCCATGATCGAAAGTAATCGTTTTTAATCGGAATTAATGGGATGGATTTGAAAAAGACCGGATTCAATTAGAATAATTTAGAAATCATTATGAATTCAGGCACAGTGGTTTTTTATCCCGTGTAGAAAATGATCAGGGTAGTCCTGCGACCAGTTAGGGCATTGTCTAGATCGTATAATCTAGGCAGATTATATATTTAACTACAATGTAAATTTGACATTTTTTATACATTTCAGCGCTACTTTAAAAACATCCTGGATTTTTTGGAAATATGCAACAAAATATTAGAGCCCGAAAAGACTAAATAGCTGATAAGGAAAAAAATCCGCTTTTATAATTTATTTTTAATTGTTTGTACCTTTAAAAACCCTGTCTCTTTTTGAAAATCTACATAAAAAATTGAATTACTTAGAAAATTTTTTGGTCTTCGTGAGCTAGCCAATACCCGATTAAATCCCGAAAACTCTTCCTAAATTACACGGTACAGATAATGCCCTAACTGGACGCATCAATACTCAATGATTCCTAAATTATTCTCTTTGAATCCGGTCTATTACAATTCGATCCCATTAATTCCGAATAAAAAAGATTAATTTCGATTGAGGAGAAAGAAATTATTTAAATATCCGGTTGCATTTCGTTTTGATTGGTTTCCAACAATTGGAATTTGTTATTCCTATACGTTTCGATTTGTTAAGTCCCAACGCGACTAGTTATACTATTTTTCGAACGTTTTCTATTGTTTTTATTTTCTTGAATGCATAATTGTTTATTGGTTTCTGTCCGCATGGCTTCAGAAAAACGTAAGTACTATTACTTCTATTCGTTTGATTTTTTGTCTGTATGTTCGAATTAATTTCTATCAGTAGAGATATAAAATTACCTGCTGATTCAAGTATGGAATGTTTTGAGAGTAAGAATGTATATTCGTGTAATAGTGACGTACTATCTTTTCGTCGTCGACGATTACGCGCTACGTCGTCCCAGCCGGCCTCGCAGTAAGCATCGGTATGGCATCCACCCGCGTCAGAATCCTAATTTACCAGTGCGTTGCGCAACCTCGATCTATTTCCGTGCATTCCTCCTCGGTTCGCGCTTTCAGATTGTAGGTATACGGCATTTTCCAGGCACTGCACACGTCATTTTTTATTCATTTCTCTCCTCGTAGTTTTGAAAAAATTCTAAATTTTCTTATCGTTTCAGTCTTTATGTTCACGTCTATTTCCATGTCCATTGATTTATATCGTCAAAATTGGACGTCCCTTTTTTATGGATCGAACCCCCCACCTCCACCCGATTTTTTCGTTTTCCGGAAAAAGAAATTCCCTATTTTTACGTTCTCATTCAAAACGCTTTCCAGGTCAGGAATATCATACCTTGGCAGACATTTATTTGGCTTTCATGAAACTTAGTGCAATTGTAGTGATTTATGGGCAATATTCTTTGGCCAAAAAATGTTCGCAAATTTTGAAAATTTTGGGAGCTAAGCTATTTTAAAATTTGAGGTCGAATTTTCTATGCATTGTAATATTTACTACATTTTGAACAATAAGATGCTGTTTTAAATAAAACATAAAAGAAGACAAATTCCAAAAAATTGTACACATTTTTTGGTTTAAGGGGCCATTCACAAAATACGTGATACATTTTTCAGGAACTTCTGATTTAATTTGAATTTTGATTTGAAATCTTTATCGAAATTTCCGGTTTAAATCGCTGGTTTAACCCATCAATTGTACACAATTTTGTAATCGTCTTTAAAACCTAATGGATTTTTCTAAAAATACATATTTTCTGTGTAAAACGCCAACACAACCTAACCTTTTTAAAAAGCTGTGTTTGTGAATCTCTTTTCAAATATAATTTTTCAATTAAGTGAACTGATTAATTATGATTATAAGAGCATAGTACCCGAATATGAGATATTCTCGCAATATGAGATAGCGGGGTTTTAGCTAAACTATAAGAGGCCCACTCTTTTGTTCTATCACTAGTTGCAGTCCTTGAAGAAAAAGTAATTTCATGGTAAAGTCAATTTTTCATTGTGCTTTTCAAGATGATGAGCGAACTTTTTGTGAAATAGGTGGTGGTGCACTCCGCCCTGCACCGAAGCGGGTCGCAGTGAGAAGGAAGAAGTAAGAAGAAGTAAGATGGAGCGGCCGCAGTGCTTTTGGAGTATAAGCCAGTTCATATCTTGTTGCAGTCTATTTTTATCTAGTTTTTCTATTTTTTTATAAATAATTTGTTAAAATACACTAGGAAAAAATTTTCTAAGGTTAAACTTTTATTTATTTTAGGAAATGGCTGCGGATATCTCATATTATGTGAATAGTTTGACGAGTTTGGAAAAAAAACTTTTTTTATATTTTTTGTATTTTCAGCTGAAAAAAATTTGATAATATTTTTCATTTAGGCAACTTATGACAAACTAAATTCCCCTTAAAATGACCTATATTCCCAGTGGGCACAAAATTTAAGAACGTAATTGGAACGTCCTAAAAACGTTTCTTGGACGTACAAGTCAAAAGACGTTGTTTGAACGTTTTAAAAACTGTCCTAAGGCAGACAAAATAATGTTCTAAAAACGTTTCATGTTCGAAATATGGCTTTTAAACGTCTCTGGAACATTGTATGTTTATGGAACGTTTTTTGGACTGACTTATGACGTTTTTGAGCCGTTCTAATCATGTACTTTAACGTTTGTTCCCACTGGGTTCCCAGTGGGCACAAATATCCACAAACGTTATTAGAACGTTCTAAAAACGTCATAAGTGAGGCCAAATAACGTTCTCAAAACATACAATGTTCCAAAGACATTTTTAGGACGTATTTCGGACATTGGACATAAAAACATAAAAACGTCTCTAGGACGTTCTAAAAACGTCTTTAAATTTCATGCCCACTGGGTTACTTTGAAATTCAGTTCATAGAATTCCGGTAATCACATATGAAACAGAGTTAGTATCTCAAATTGGGGACTCTCCTCAATATATTAATTATTTAGTAAATTAATTAATAAATAGTGAACTTTTTAGTTAATTATTATTTAATAAATAATTACTTTGTTAAAAGATTCTAAATATATTATTTAAATTATAATGATTTTGCTTTCAAATTATAATTCTCTATGTACACGCCAAACGCGTAACCTTAAAATTGTTAAGAAAATTATGAATCTTCTTTGAAATCGGAAGATTTTTAAATATAAATTTTAATTTACGACGAAAAACTCTAACAAAAACCGAATTTATTGAAATCTGTCAGTTTTTCTGAAATGCAAATTTTGGGTAAAATTACACGAACATCACCTAATTTTTCTGGAAAATTGTAACTACTTTTTTAAATGGCATTGGAATTGTGTAATGTAAATACCTGCCGCCCGCTTTGCTGCTGCAGAATGGTTAAAAAAATTTTTCTTCCGTGTATAACGTCGGGTCCTTATGGCGACTTCGTCACAATGCCGTTAGAGTATAGATCCTTGTGGCCAATTTCCCCATAACGCCGTTTGCATCTTGTTTTATAAAATGCCGATAAGGCTCATTAGAATTTGAACGAAAGTCTCGAAAATATTACAAGTTAAAGAAAAGTTGACCCGATGGTGCACCACGATGATGGTGCATTTCACAGAATTTTCAAAGTTTTCGAAAATTACCCAGTGGGCATGAAATTTAAAGACGTTTTCAGAACGTGCTTAAGACGTTTTTAGGACGTAAAGTTGAAAATAAGTTTTTAGAACGTCCAAAGACTGTCCTAAGTCAGGCCAAAAAACGTCCAGAAAACGTCCAATGTCCCAAATACGTCCTAAAAATGTCTTTGGAACATTGTATGTTTTTAGAACGTTATTTAGCCTGACTTAGGACGTTTTTAGAACCTTCTATTAACGTTTGTGGGCGTTTGTGCCCACTGGGTTGTTTGGCAACAAAACATTATCCATAAGGCACTCACAGATTCCAAAAATCAGAAATTTGTTGGGGTTTCTGTCTGTATGTCTATACGTTTGGCTACCAGAATGTTGTTGTCAACAGAACTTTTGAATGATTCGACAAATCGAATCAACCTTCAATACACTTTTTGAGTTTCCCAAAATGAAAGTCAAGCTCGCTACCCAGATTAATTTGACAAAAATAACAAAATTTTAGAGCATTTTCAAATCTTGAATTCTTTTTTTTAAGTCTTAAGAGCTATTGTCAATGATTCTAACACATGAAAAAATGACTTGCAAATTATCTTGATACAAATTTTGTAATTAAACGAAAATTAAAAAAGTTGTATGCTTTTCAAAATTAACAAAACTTTCCAGAGATAGAAAAAAATACTTTAACGATGCACGGAAAAAATTTATCCGTAGAAAGTAACAAACTAGTAGCTAGGTCTCGGATACGGGATAAAAAAGTAAAACATTAAATCCTTATTTCTATGAAAAATGTATGGATAAATTTGGAACTTTTATACGAACAGTTCGAATTTCCTACGAAAAGTTCCTGAAAATTTTAGACTTAAATATAAAAAGGGAAAAATGTTATTTGTGCGATTTAATTTACATTTATTTATAAATTCGCCCAACGCTGAGGATTTGAATCCTAGAGCTGTTGAATCGACAGCTTCTAAACATAAACCATGAGTGCGTAAACACACGCAATAATCGAGGCTGAACAATGTATGTATAGTAAAATTTCTAGACACTCATCCGACGAACTTGACCCACACATATGCGTGCACATACACCAAACGTGTGGACGAGAGTGTGTGCAGGCCACGTAAAGCCAAACCAACGTCCTAGTTCCCAGATTTGCCGGGCAAGCTCGTGAATGTTCTGTGAAACTTTTCTTAATCACTCAAAATATTTTTGTAATTATTTACGGAAAAAAGTGATGAACGGTTTTAGACTTGTAATATCGAGTTCGTCAATTGTTTCTCAAAATGCGAAGATTATTTACAAAAATACGTCAATTTCCAATGAATTTTTCACATACCGGAGACCTAGCTACTATTTCGTGACTTTTGTACGTATAAATTTTATGCGTGCAGATCAAGAAATTATTAAAGAAATTTTTAACAGATGTAAAATATATTCTGAAAGTATCCCAACACAATTTTCCGATTAAAGTAAAATGTAAAAAGATTGAAAATTTTCAAAATTATGAATTATTCTTAGAGAGATCCATAAATTCCAATTTTTTTATTTATTGGGTGTCAAAAAGGTCAATAAATCATCTTAATGACATTTATCGAATTGACACAAATATAAAAGGTTGTAGAAAATATTGATAATCAAATAGATTATAATTATCATTTTAACTTATTTCATCAATTTACGTACGGAAGCGATTAAAATGAGGATGAAGCTTTCAACATCAATTATTTTTATTCGATAAGTAAATAGTGAAGAATTATTATTTTTTGGTATAAATGATACCATTGATGAATGTCGCCTGTAATATTTTTTTTGTTTAACATTTTTGGTAATTATTTAAACTAGTTTTCCCCTCTAAACCGTGAAACGTTATTTTTAGCTGGAATTCAAGACGCAATAATTAAGGAATGCTGAGAGCAATATATATTTTTAACGATATTTGACAATTATTTAAACAATCTTCATTTGTTTGAACAATTTATTGCCCCTGTGAATGTTACAAAGTTACCACTCTCCGCAATTCATAACGGAGTTAATCAATAATAAGGGTGATATTTTTTGCAAAAGACTTTTTGTAACTTTTTAAACAATATTCACTTGATTAGAAAATTTTTCTGTCCTGTACATTTTATAAAGTTAATATTTTCTGGAATTTTTGACGAGGTTAATTGATGTTAAAAGTAACATATTATGTAAAAAAGTGTTTGCAATTATTCAATCCTTTTTTTAAGAATTTTTTTCACGTGCTTTATGAATAGTTTTGTTTTACATATCGATTTCGTTGAGATAATAAAATATTGATTTTTGAGCGCCATTGTTAAGAAATTCGAAAAAATTAAAATTTTCTCCATCCTTCTTATGAAAATTAGTACTTGATATTATTTGTTGAAATAATTTAAAACTGTCTTTCACATAAAATATCACTATTAACAACCATTAATTACCTTATTATTTCCAGAAAATATTATAGATTCGAACAAAATTAAGGGTCATTTTCTGATATTTGCATAATACAAGGGGTTTGCCACCCTTCCATTTCTATATTACCGTTTTAATACAACTGTCTATTTTAATTTATATTTGCATTCCATGTTTCGTTTACTTCGATTCTCTATTTTCCATTCTTAAGTAGAGTTTTCTTTCCTTTAAATTGCGCATTTCCATAATTTTGTTACCTTTTTTATTTCGAAATACGATTTCATATTTTGTTAGTAAAAAATGATCACTTTATGAAATCGTAAATGAAGAAGTAAAATTAAAAATTAAATGTAGAGGTAACAGAACGTTAAAGATAAACATTTAACTTCAAAATGAAAGTAAATGCAAATATAAGAACTGAAATGGAATATAAAAATGATCAGAAAATATAATACATGAATGCAGAAAAGAGTTCAGTCTAATGATACTGAAATAATAGGCAATGGAATGAATGGAAGGCAAATAGCCAAATAGGAAGACAATTGTTGCTCAATTTCAATTTCTGTTTTCATATATTTTTTAAAGTTTTATCTCTTCTTTCTATTTTCGTTCCTTTATTTTTTAATCCACTGTTTAGAGTTCCATTCTCAATTTAAAATGATCTTCTTTCATGTATGAAAAAAATGTGAAAAACTTCAAGCAGACGCCTGTGCGAAAAAATCTTTTGGCGCTGGCCCGACCCAGACCAGACCGTCAGTTTTCGCCTAAATTTGGAAGTTGCTGTGGTCTGACACCAGACTGCCATACAAATTTTCAAACGGTCCAAAGATATAATATAATTTAAACTCAATATACTTTCCGTTTTAATTTCCACATTTTGGCTTCCATTTTGTGTTTTATTTCACTTTATTCTTTCACTTCGCCTTTGATTGCCAATATTAAAATTTTAATACTTATTTTAATGGCTGGTGATTTCGTCAATAAAAATATGATAACTATATATGTGATACAGAATGATGGTTTTCAATCTGCTATTCCAAACCAAAATGGTTTTAATTTTTAGCTGTGAAAAGTTCCTCACCAGCTCCGTTATTTTTATCTCTCCGCTTTCTTTTTTTCCCGGAATTTTGTCTCAGCTACACATGAAAACTATTTCGGTTTAGACTAGTAGATCAAAAAGGGTCATTTTGTCGAGATTAAAATATTTAACTACCTTACACGGAGAGAAATTTCAAGAGATTAATTCACGGAACAGCTCCATGATTTTATTCAAGCTTTGGCGTAAGAACTACGATCTCGGAACCCATGATTTTAAAGCAACGGGCGTTGCTTTAAAATTGAATCATTTCGTTTACAAAATCTTGGACCTTTTTCTGTATAAGGACGCCTTAAGTGTAATTTTGTTGGTTACCTTTTCATACAGAATTCTAAATTCTTTGAAATTGTTCCTTAAATGTATCTTGCATACTTGAATTAAACTTAAAAAAAACATTTATTTCACCCCAGATTTTGCACGTTCTTTAATGCCGTGAATTTCATGAAATATGTAAGATAGCAAATTAACTTTTATGTCTCAATTCTATAAGAGCTTTAATTTGAGGCATCTAAGAAGAAAATCGGACTAAACGAAAAGCTATTTGGAATTAGCATATAGTGGTTGAAATGACCAAATTGCCCTCATTTTTCTTATTTTTAATCACTAATTTCGAAACAGGGAAACACTATAACATGGCAATATTGATTATTTATTTTATATCTTCATGTCAAGAGTCTAATCTTGTAACATGAAAATATTGCTCAAGGTAAGTTTGAGCTACGTTAAGCTATGTTAAGTGGCACGCATATAGAATGTTTTAATACAAAATACTTGTAATATTTCTGTATTTATCACTCGACGGTAACTACAATATTTTACTAGAAAAAATTACGCATGGCCATGACGATTAAATTGATTAAAATGATAAAGTTTGTCTTGAAAAATGAGCATACATTAAACTTTTTTTAGTTCACTGTCAAAAGCAAAGGAGAAAATCAGTATATGCTTGTACGAAGTGAGGTTGTGATGCCGTACACGGAATAAAGTTGAACCTTAGAAGAACTCTCCAAACCAGTCGCTCTAACTGTCTTAAATTGAAGCGCAACTTTCCGTTTGTGAATTTTGTTAAAATTATTACTTTAAATTTTGGTAAGTAGAATTGACTTTTTAAAAGAGTAGGATGAACAATTTCAAATAGTAGAATACACCGTCTAACTTCGCGAGAGGAAGAGTTACTATTTCGTGTATAGTAAGCATCACTTCTGTGAAGAGTAAGTTGGCCGGCTTCGCATTGTAACGCATATACATACTCGTATATGTATATGTACATATGCACTGTACGCATTCTACGCACAATTTATAAATAGATTAGCTCAAAACTATCGACGACAAAAATGATGAAAAGTGTCGATCAATTTGAAAAGAAAAAAATTATTGTATATAAGACTACTGCACTTAATTTACGATTATTATTTTACACAATTGCACGCACAGAGACTCCCACATATGATCGCACGCTCAAACGTTTCGAAAAATCGCCCCCGCTGGGGAATCCGAACCTTACCTTAACTACGTAAAAAATATCCTTAAATCTAAATCGAGCGCACTCTTTAGTCATGGGAGCTACGGAACCGCTTGGATTTTTAAGACAAACTCTCGGTCATGCGTTTTCCGTGAGAAAAACGTGGCCAGCTAAGAAATTAGTTTTATCAGTATTTTTTTATACATATTATACATTAATATGTAGGTTTAAAAATGTTTAATTCTATTTTTTCTAATTAATCTCCCACAGAAGATATCTAATATTCTGTAACGAACTTGGAAAAATTATTTTACTTACATTCACACAGTAAATATATTATCAGTAATTTATATATGTATTATTATAAACTAATTTAAATTCTTGTAAAGTAAATATTTCACAATCATCTCGAAACATTTATTTACTTGTCTAATATATAAATAAAAAATAGTGTAAACGACATAATAATATATCAAAGGCAAGATCGAAATAACTATTTTCAGATGAGACAAATGTTTAATAGTTATTAAAATTTAATTTTTTTCAAAAATAGAATTTTTCTCTCGAGATGTGGGGATGCTAAATTAGAATAAAAAATGTTGGATACAAAAAAAATCGGTTCCGGAAGTTGAAAATGATCACAGTGGTATGGTAGATTTTGTTGTTGTTAAAAATATGGAAAAATTAAAAATAATACTTTTTTTGATTCTGAACCAATCTATTTACATTATTACATTTTCCAAAAATAAAAAGAAATAATCCTAAAAATGAATGCGTTTATAACATTGCTAAAATTAAAATTCATTCTTTTTAACAATAATAATAATAATAATAATAATAATAACAGATCTTTATTATGAACCCAGTCCACATAAAATTGAATACATAAAAGAAGATGGACTCTAGAAACATGAAAGGCAGAGGTTTACCTCAAGCTGCTTTCCAGCCTATCCTTTCTATCCTATCCTTTTACAAAAATGGGATAAACTTCTGACAAAAATTTTTTAGACAAAAGTTGTAGATCGCATTAAAATACACATTTTTGTTGAAAGAATTTTTTTCTATGAGTGACTGTTTCCGAGAAAATGAGAGATACATCGATTTCCGATCACTAGGGTGCCTTTCCGCCCCCACGAGACACTGGAAAAGGGTTAGGGGTGTAACTTTACATTGTTTCTGTGATTAATCACAGAAACGCCTTGCCGCCCCCAGGAGTCGTTGGAAAAGGGATAGTGGGGACCTTTACATCATTTCTGTGACCGGTCAGGGGATGCCTTCCCGCCCCCACGGGGAGTGGGAAAAGAGGTAGGGGTGTAACTTTACATTTTTTGTGAGCAATCACAGGGGTTCCTTCCCGCCCCCAGTATGCGTTGGAAAAGTGGTAGGGGTGCGACCTTACATTATTTATGTGACCAGTTAGGGGGGTGCCTTCCCGCCCGAGCCTCCACGATAAACGGAAAAAGAGGTAAGAATGTTCATAATTTTACATTTTTTTGGTGACCAATCGCAGGGGTTCCTTCCCGCCCCCACGGGGCGTTGGAAAAAGGGTAGAAGGGCCTTACATTATTTCTGTGACCAGTCACAGGGGTTCCTCCCCGCCTACTTCTGTAATCAGTCGATGGCATGTGTTTTATTTAAGGGCGAGTTGGAAAAGGGGTTCGAGACGGGACCGATCACTCTTTTGTGATCAAGACGAGCATTTTTATACCATCAGTATCAATTAGTGGAAATTTGATTTTCATGGTGAAACCCTAAAGAACCCAAAGAATCATGGTTTTTGCGTTTATATCAGGTAATATGCAACATTTCAAAAAATGTTTCAGACAAGTTGTACATCGCATTAAAATACACATTTTTGTTCAAAGAATTTTTTCTACGAGTGATAGTTTCCGACAAAATTAGAGATACATCGATTTCCGACTACTTGTGTGATCAGTCTTGGCACGTATTATTTTTTAAGGGCAAGTTGGAAAAGGGGTTCGAGACGTGACCGATCACTCTTTTGTGACCAGGGCGAAGTGGAAAGGGTTTTACAGCGTCTTTATACAATCAGTATTAAGTAAAATGGTAAAGGGTAATTATGATAAGTGGGAAGGGAAGGACTTAATACAGTAAAATGTAACAAACTTCAATGCAATGAGCAACAAAAAAATCATAATAATCAAAAAGAAAACAATGAAAAAAATGACAAAACATAAAAAATACAAAAAACATATGCTCTTTAAAATACTCAAACCTTCCCGTTGGTGAAGAACGTAAGTAGGCATCAAACCGAAACCAATGGAGATACGATGGAAATCATGATAAAGAGATGATTTTCTCGGAAACTTTCACTCATAGAAAAAAATTCTTGGAACAAAAGCTGTGTATTTTAATTCGATCTACAACTTTTGTCTCAAATATTTTTTTAAATTTTCCATATTACTTGAGATAAACGCAAAAAACCATGAATTTTTATTGTTTGTTTTTAATGGTTTCACTATGAAAATCAAATTTCCGCCAATTTTCACTGTCATATTCGTAACCAACGCGTCAAAATACATCAGTATACGGAGTTTAAACAAAATCGGGGGTGCTAACTTTTCGAAAGTACACCCAAATATTCATAAGCGATCCCTGAAGATTGAAACGAATCATGAGTTTAGTGTCTCTATTTAAACTTTTTTATTAAAAATTGGAGAGTATTCCATTTTATCATAAATAATATTATACAAAATAAGTATGAATAAGATGCACCATTAAAAATATATTTACAAACTACCTCACTTTTCGGCTCATTGGAGACAAAAAGAACCAAATGAAAACATTTGAACCTGGGTGGCTTAATCAAGTATGCTCTTAATCATGTTTACTGTTATAAGAAATTAAAAATATCATAATCAGAAAATACCATAGGAGAAACAATGTGAAACAATTATTTTTTCTTATTTAATTCTTCGGAATATTTTTAATCACAAAATTTTTTATTCCAAACAGAAAAACCGTATTGAAGTATAAAGTAGAAGTAGTATGAAGTAGTAGGGAAAAAAAGTTGTCTGCACGAGGCAAGTAAACACGAGTAAGAAATCGAGTATATTGCGCAACATTATATATTTCAATTGGAAACGGTTCAGGCGGCCCGGACTGTTTACGTTTCGAATTCCCCGATTTAGTACCAAGGATTTTTGCAGGCCACCCACGACACTGGAACTAAACCGAGAGTTGGGTGTATCTACTTTTTTCCGTTTACGGTTATAACGTTTGAGGTGTTCTGATATTAAATTAAAATAAATAGAAATAGAAATGAAGTAAAGACCCTGACCATTTTGTAGGGGATGATAATAATTATTTATTAACTAAAAATAAAAATCAGTAAAAGCTTTCAATTGATATTATACTACTGGAACTTTAATTTCGCCTTTCAATTTAACAATCACCCATCTATCAGTAAAAATTGATTCAGGGATAAGAAGCAATTTGAAGCCGGAAATAAAAAAATTTTGATCTTTATAATCGAAAAGTGTATCTTTGCAAAATTATAGAATAGAATTTTACTTCGCAAGACATGTCGAGACGAGGTTCTCGAAGGATAGGAGCTGCAACGGTGGAAACGTTTTCGATTCAAGTCGAAGGCACGAGAAGGTTCTCTAGGAAAAATACAGACCGGCTGCATTCGATCTCAGGGCCAAGTGACTCAGGTGGTGAAATCTAGTTGGGAGCCGAATTTCTGGCAGAACGCGGTTCCGACATCTTCCGCCCTCAAATCATCCATTCAGTAGGCAAAACACAAAAATACATAATTAGAACGTCCTAAAAACATTTTTTTGGATGTAAAGGTAAAAAATACCTCATTAAAACGTTTTAAGAATCTGCTATGTCCAGCCAGATAACGTAGGAAGTTTTTGGAACGTTCTAATGACGTTTGTGGCCATTTATTCCCACTGAGATGTCTTCTTTCATGCCTTTTGGATCACCCTAATCGCAATGGTGAATCAGTATGCATAAAACTTGATAGAAACTGGAAAACTTCCAATTTGTCTCGAGATCACCGGAGAACGACTTCCTCTCGACCTTGAGACGTTGCATTAACTCGTCTCTTGCATTCTGTCGATCAGGAATCTCGTCGCCCTGCCAGATTGACAAAAAGCTTTATTTATCGCCTCAAATTTACGTTTTTATTCCTATTTTATATAGTTCTTTAAATTTTCTATTCTTTAATTCATATTTGGAATTCTGCATTTTTATTTGTGCAACTTTCTTTCTATTGTAAGCTTTTCTTATTAATTTTCTTGCGTAAATTACAATTTCCATTTCACATGAATGGAAATTAAAATTCAGAATTACAATTTTTCATTCCTTTTGCGGTTTTCATTTAAGGATTCATTCCTTTTTTTCTTTCATTTTAATTTTAATAGTCAATATCATTTTATACTAATTCAAATTTTGAATTTCTATCTTGAATTTCTATCTCAGTGATCATTTTAAATCACCATGGGGAACGTTAAAAAAATACGTGATACGTCAGGGGAGCGGGGAGCTGTCAAAGTATTATTTTCCATATTAAGAAGAATGAAAAAAATATCATGGGGTGGAGGGGGGGGGTGAAGATTCTGAAAAATGTATCACGTATTTTGTGAATGATCCCCTGCATGCTTTTACAAAACGTGGGATTCTGTTTCTTGGATTTCAGATTTCTTGACCCTAAATTTATTCTTTTATGTGCACTATTTCATTTCCATTCTCACTGACTTTTTATTTATGCTTTCCATTTGAATTTCCGTTTTTTCCTAATCTTAGGTTTGTTTATAGTTTCAATTTTCAATCCTTCCGTTCTTAATTTTACATTTATATTTTCTTATCAGGGCGTGGCTACGTGTACCGCAATTTTGGTACAAGTAGTCAGATTTTTTCGATACGAATGGGAGGAGCTGGAAAAGGGGCTATTTGTAACGAAATTTCGTACGTATAGGTGGATTTTTTGGGTACTTGTAGACACTTCTTTCTTATTGTCGACATTTTCTTTTAAACATTAAATTGTACTAATTTAATGTTTTGTTTAAATACCGTTTGGTCTATAATTATCTCAATTTTTAGTATCTATTTTCACCTCGTCATTTATATTTTAATTTATTTAATTACTTTGACAGAAAGTTTCAATTTCATTTTCCTCCTAATTTTAGGGTTCCTTAGCCTCGGGGCCCCGGGCAGAAACTCTTAAGCTCGGCCGGGTGTCCGTTTGTCAGTCGTTTACTGCTCATAATATTTCAAGTATTTGAGGTATTGGGCTAACATCTTATATGAATATTTATAAGTTATACAGCATTCGAAGAAAACTATTTAGAACTCGAAAAATCATGAGCGTTCTAAAAATAAGAACCACCTAGATAACTTTGTCATGGGTTGTTATTGAATGAGTGGGCGGGATAATGGAAAGGGAGGGATATGAGTTAGAGGGATGGGGGTGGCGACAGATCTGGACGGCGGAGAGGGGGTATATGGGACGAGTAAATATTAGACATGTGCAGTAATGTAGGTGTAGGTAGAGTGGAAGGGAAGGGGCGGGGGGCAGTGCACGGTAAAGAACTCGTAAAAACTCTTTGAGCGATATGGAACAGAGCGACCGAGAAGCCACGGGAATAGAGAAAGATGACAAATATAAAGTGATACTTTTTCTATTGGTCTTAACATGGAGAATGATACTTCGGCAGACCCCCCCCCCCTACGCATGTCACGTATTTTGTGAGTGATCCTAATTAAAAAAAAAAATTTTGCAATTGAAGTAGGAACTGTTCATCAAATTAATATGAATGTCCCAGTAGAGTAAAATAGGTCTAAGTGACTCGTTTTTTCAAGGTTTAAAAATAAAAAGCAAGAAACCAGTGGGCACAAACGTTAAAGAACAATTTTAGAACGGCTCAAAAATGTCTTAAGTCAGTCCAAATAACGTTCCATAAACATACAATGTTTCAGAGACGTTTTCAGGACGTTCCAATTCCGTTCTTAAATTTCGTGCCGACTAGGAAGGAGTTTAAATGATGTATGATACTTTAAATACATAATATATAATCTGTATTTGAAAAGGTAATTATTTATAAGTTTTCTAATCATTTTTAAGCAATAAATAAAGTTATTCAAACTTATGAAATTATCGAGAGAAACAATTTTTTGTTACTTTGTAATAAAATACTATGAGATGTTTCGTACAACAAAAATGGAAATTCTTACAAAAATAATTCTGCAGAATCAAAAAAAAAAAATGATCGTATTCATGCAAAAATGAGGTAGATAAATCAGATAGATAATTTTTAGATGAAAAAATGAGTTAAAACAGCTAGATATTTACAGATATATTTTCTTACAAGACGAAATCCAGCTAACCGTCTAGCTGGGATAGCTAAACTCTTTTCTCAGCGCGAGTTTTTTTAACAACTTATTTAAAACTTAAAATCTTATACAAATGCACTTTTTATTCGTTATAATTAACGAAACTGCACCGGCAAAGACTTACAATATAGTTCAACATTTTTGAAAAATAAAACAATCTCTAATTTTACAATTTGTTATTCAAAGAAAGATATAAAAATTAATAAGGAATAAATTTGCAAGTAATCATGAAAATTGGTTACAAATAGAATAATAGATTTTACCCAGTGGGCACGAAATTTAAAGACGTTTTTAGAACGTCCTTAAGACGTTTTTAGGACGTAAAGTTGAAAAGACGTTTTTAGAACGTCC
>JAWWLR010000002.1:44816397-44831576 GCA_035041075.1 Acraspis erinacei
ACAACCACCGGCGCCACCTAAGGTAGACAAAATAACGACTGTAGAAAAGAAGAAATAAACCAAGATGCCGAAGCCAGTAGTACAAGAAGGGGATGATCCCGATCCAACCCCATATCTCTTCGTGTCTCTTGAGCAAAAGAGAATCGACCAGTCTAAACCCTACGATGGAAAAAAGGCTTGCTGGGTCGCCGACGAAAAAGAAGGATATGTCCTTGGTGAAATTAAAGCCACCAAGGGTGATTTGGTCACTGTCACCTTACCTGGCGGCGAGGTACGTAATAATTTCATCAATTTGTAATCCGAAAAAGGTCGCGAATTCGAAGTTGAAAATCTTAAAACATGATAGTCTTCTCTCGAAGCTAATTTGATGTCATCAGCCTTTCCTCAGTCCCACAAAACATAGAAATCTTTGGACAACGTGCAGCACAACTAACCCATATCTCTAATTCAGATTTCCAACCCTTTTTAAACTTCAAAATTGTAAATAAGATCAAGGATTATTAATTTGCCAACTTTGGTTCCTAATCAAACAAAAGCCGTCCACGATCTAAAATAGGAATCCTTCAAGGCTTTTTCCATAATTTTTCATCCCAATTCCGATTTTGAAGAAAGACTTCCTAAGTTTTCATCATACTTATTCATTTCCTCAATGGAGATTGAAATTTCTTTCGATTCCTTTCGCCGAAGAACCTTTGATAACTTCCAAGCCGGAAGGTATTCGAATCATCTGTTTGACCGTCTCGTTCGAGCAGAAGGAAGATCTGTGCCAAGAAAGAGTTCTCGAAGGGTGATCATCTCCTGTAAAATTCAAAGGAGGAAAAGAACTAACTATTCTTTCATCACCTTCTTAATTTTTCGACTAGCCTCGTGCACTCTTCTCAATTTCACTGTGACGCCCAGTAGCAGAGACCTTGTTTTTGTGGAAAATAATCGCGGAAGGATCTTGTTGAATTGCCTCCCGGTTATTGGGACATAGTTTGTGGGTGGATGATGGAGAAGGGAGTGTAGGTTATATATATATATATATATATATATATATATATATGTATATAAAAAAGCTAAAGGTAGGGCGTCGCGAGGCGTCGGCGTAACCGCCGCCAAACCGTATCGGGGTGCTCTGACTCTATTTCAAGAACAGAATAGTACCTTCGGGACTCGCGACTCTCTACTCCTGACCATACGTAGACTCGAGAAAAGAGAATCATCGCCCACTCCTTCATTCATGACTAGCCCCCTGAAATTGAAAACCTCTCGAGAAGATGATCAACTTAACCTACTTTTCTTTTTTAAAAAACCTTGCGGATCAGGTCGCCAACTTTAAAATGAAATAAATCATTTTTGTTGATAAACTGTACAAAAATACAGTCTCCTTTTCCCAACTCACTTGAAATTTTTCAAGTTTTTAATGAAGCTCAAGAAACCCTAGTGTTAGGAAAATCCATTTGCATAAAATTTTAAATGTATTAACCGGGAGATGGGTCACATTTAACAATGCGCAAAGTTGATAGTTTTGAAAATATTAAAAATTCCGACTTAAATATTCTTATTTTCGCCATTTTTAATTTTTTCAAAATTATCAAGTTTACTCACTGCCACTGTTTACGGTCTGCTAAAAACTGCAAAATGAATCACTCTATTATAAATTATTCGTTTTTTAAATCTAAATTTTATACAGTAACTAAATGTTTTTGAAATAATAGATGAACTGTTTATGATAGCAGCTGAATGCTATGGAACCATTTGCTAACTTATAATCAAGAAAATTGAAGTTGTGATTAATTTTTTCTGGGTATTACTTATGGGTATTTTTAGTCGGAGCCCGAAAACCGGAGAATTCGAGTGCATGCGCGAAGTTTCAGTTCGTGAATTACATAATGTGGTTCAGTAAACCCTCTTCTCATTCTTCGTCCTCTTCTTCTTCTTCTTCTTCACTCACGCCTAAACGCTATTGTTAGACGTTCTAGCGACTCCCTTGCTTCAGTACCGGGGGCTTTAATAATAAAATGAAACGCCACATCTTGAAACGCAGGTCAACGTATTTTTAGAGCATCGGACAGCAAGCGCCAAAGAATGAGAGAGAAAGAGAGCGAGAGGGAAAAAAGAGTAACGGAATACCACGCGACACATTCTGATGCAATGGGTGGAGAAAAATCACGCTTCCTTTCTGCTTCCTCTTTCTCTCTTTTTCAGCAAACATGTGCCGGTTTCGTAACCTAGGTAAATAACTTGTTGATGATTCAGTTCATTCAGGAAATTAGATTCTAGCTTTTTATTTGCGTTTATCCTCTGCATATAAGATTCAATTTTTAATGTTATTAAATTCTAAATTCCTTGTAAAACCAAAATTCAAAGATTTCTAATATCTCAGATTCACGAATTTAGGCTTCCTTTCAAACAAAAAAAAATAGGCAATATGCCTAAATTAGCTTGAAGTGTTTAGCCCAAGTGTTTAGAAAAAAAAACAGAAAATCTAAATTCTTCATGCAACATGTAGACGAAAAACTTGCGGAAGGATCAGCTCTCTCAAGTGAACCCTCCTAAATTTGAAAAAGCTGAGGACATGGCCGATCTGACTTACCTGAATGAAGCCTCTGTTCTTCACAACTTGAAGCAGCGCTATTATGACAGAAAAATTTATGTAAGTGTCACTTCACTGATTAAAATTAATGAGAACTTTTTTCTCCTCGGAATTTAGAACAAGGACTTCAAAAAGGATGCACTGCAGCAAGTGAACCCGCCCAAGTATGAAAAGGCTGAGGATATGTCCAACTTGACCTACCTGAACGATGCCTCAGTCCTCCACAACTTGAAGCAACGTTACTACCATAAGCTCATCTACGTAAGACCGATCTACAAAGGCTGATGGACTGCCGACCAATCTTCTTGTGTTTTCCGTTTTCATTTTTTTTTTAGTTTTTTCATGTTTTTAAAAATGATCCTGAAAAATTAGAGCTGAACCTCGAAAAAAGCATATGCAAGTGCTTGGAGGTAGCTCTTTCCTTCGTTGGTTCCATATTCAATATATGTTAAATAAAAATATAAAATGTTCCTAAAATGAAACAATCAAAGTTTGAAAACTAAAGTTGAAATAATAATTAGTCTTTTAAATTCAATAATTATGGAACGATCGAAGAACTGGGAAAAATTTTCAGCACCCTATATCCAGATGGTGTCGACGGGTTGAGATAGCAGACCTGTCCAACCCTCGTGTGACTACTCAACATTGATTGCTTTTTGTGTTATTGATTTTTCGATCGATCAGAACAAGTTTATCTTCCTTCTCTTTGCAAAAAAAAAACATAATTTCGCATGAGAAACGAAAATATCTTCTTCTGATCGATAAGGTTTATTAACTAATTGAATGTACAATATATGCTCGCCGAAAAAGAATGCGTTGAAATTTTCTTGATTCAAAATTCTGTACTTAAATCTTTAAAATTTTGATCTCTTCGCATTCTTTTGATTATTTTCTAGCGGAAACTCGTTAAAAGACTCGAGATTTTTCCGCTTAAAGGTAATTTCCCCTTCTTCTTTCCACAGCGTCATTTTTTGGAAACTCCCCTGGAAGTTTTTGGATTGAAAAATGAAGTGACTGGAAAGAGTTTTTCACTCGATTACCCTTTTTGTAAGATCCTCTCAATGACTTTTGCAAAAAAACTACTGCAAATATTTATTGTAAATGAAAACCGTCTGTTTTAAGTGAAATCTTTTCCAGTCGTTTTTTCGCAAAGGAAAATTGTTTTTAGAAATTGCACGAAAAATGCAGCAAGGGCTGCACACCGGGCACGCTGATTGTTAAGAATTTGGTAGAATTGAATTTGGAAAAATATTTTCTTCTACGAGTTGTCACAACGTTTGGCATCATTTTTCAGACCTACTCCGGCCTGTTCTGTGTGGCCATCAATCCGTACAAGAGATTCCCCGTATATACATTTAGATGTGCCAAGTTATACCGTGGTAAGAGGCGTAGCGAAGTCCCACCCCACATTTTCGCCATTTCTGACGGAGCTTACGTAAACATGTTGACCAGTAAGTATCATTCTAGAAGTTATCATTCTAGAATCAGGGAAATGAGTATGGCTACGGAAATAATTACACAGGGCCACAACAAAATTTCATTTTAAAAAAGCAAACTATTCATCTTTGAGACACCATCCTAGTGGCGATTAATTAAATGAATTAAAAGGATTTTGTTGCACACGCGTTGCAAAAATGTCATGTCTCATCACATCAAGTTTTGGAGATAATCAAGAAAGTTTTCGATAATTTTTTTCGGGGTGGCCGTTGGACCGGGATAATGGGATTTTTTTAAGGCCGGAAAACCTGGAAAATGACAGTGCATCTATTTTATTACTGGGAATTTTAAAAATTTTAGATGAAAAATCTGTCCAAGTTCGATTTTAACCATTTTTTCACTAATTAGTTTAATTTTTATATACTTTAATCATGATATAATTCATTTTATAAAGCGTAATTGGAAAATCTTTTTCATAACAAAATTTTCCATTTTCAATTTAAAGAATTTTAAAATGCATTTTGATAAAAGTTTTTTAAAATGTTCAACTTTAAATGTAAATTAATTCATTATTTTAAAAATCGAACTTTACTTGAAGTATAACAAATTGAACAATAAGTGATTTGTTAAGACTATTCCAAATCCGTTCAAAATTGAAAAATTTTTAGAGTTCAGCATTAAAAATTAAACTGGTTCAATAAAAAATCTTTAATCATACAAAATGGAAATAATTTGAAACTGAATTGTTTGAATGCTTGTTTGAATGCCTTGAACCGTTAAAATTTCAAGGAGCTTTTAAACTTTGAACGTGACGATTTTAATTGTTCTACTTAAAAAATGATTGATTTTTTAAGTAAAATTGTTGAATTTTTGTGTAGAAGAATTCGAGTAATTGTCAGAGATATTTAGAGATTTTTAAAAGATTCAAAATTAATTTGTTTTTAAGACTGAAATAAAATTTTGAAGCTTTTTAAGGATACCTAAACTATTAAAAATAAAAATAATTCAACTTATAATGTAAAAATGATACAATAAAAAATGTAATCGTTCAAGTTTTAATGTTTCTAGCTTAAAGTTGGTCAAAATACTATAATTGACAAAAAGTTAATTCATTGATTGATCTTTTAATTCAGAGCATTGAAAATGATAATATTAACTTACATTTTTTTAAATGAATCTGAATCTTTGAACTCTATCATTTATAAAAGTTAAAAATTCTAAATTTTTCAGTTTAAATAATTTAAATTTAAAAATTTCAATTGTAAAGTGTTAGTACTTTCCATTTTATAGGTGTAATTTATGAGCATTTGAGTACAAAAATTTGAATTAAAAAAACTTTTAAACATCAATTTAAAAAGTAAAAAATTTAAGAGTTTCATCTTGAGTGCTTTAATTTGCAGTTCATTTTTCCTTATTTTAAATGGAAAAATGGTTCTCTTTCGAGTTCGAATTTTTTAATTTAATTGAAAATTAAAAATGTTTGGGAACCAGGAAGAAAATGGAAAATTACTTTTATTAAATTATTTTGATTATATAAAATCATTGATGTAATGGAGAAAAATTACAAATGAAATTGCATTAAGTCTCTGGGAATACGTGTTAGGAACAGAAACTAGTTCTGGTGAATATTTGCAATGCTCCCTTAAAAACAAGTTTTAATTTAATTAACTAACCGACATAAGGGTTGCGGACATAACTCATGTTGAGGATGAATTATGCGTCAGTTTATTCTGCGGTTGTTTGACTGTCTCTAAATTCAGTTTCGATTCGATTTAAAAATTGATTACAGATATAATTTTTACATGTGATGATTCACAGAGATCCACTTAAATCTTTACTTTGCAACATGCGCAAAGGTCACACGCTATCAAAATTTATCGAAATCTTTCAAAATCTTAAGGAATTGTTTTAAAGGAGAATGTTGACCTCGAGTTTTTTCCCTGCGATACCTTAAAAATGTCTAAAAACACTATTTTACGGGTTTTCATCCTCTTTTTGCTTAAAACTGGAGCTAATGGAGAAAAACTACATATAGATTTCGCTTCAACAAGCCAAAATATGTGTTATCGTCCGTGAATTACTCTGAATCCAGACATATTTATCTCCCAAAGATGAATCTTACTTTGGGCCTCTTCATTTCGAGAGAATAAATCTGACTAAAAACGAACTCTTTCACTTCCAGACGCTGAAAATCAGTCTATGTTGATCACTGGTGAATCTGGAGCGGGAAAGACTGAGAACACGAAGAAGGTAATTGCGTACTTTGCAACCGTCGGTGCTTCAACTAAAAAAGAAAAAGAAGACCCGAATGCAAAGAAAAAGGGTTCCCTCGAAGATCAGGTCGTACAAACCAATCCTGTACTTGAGGCCTTCGGTAACGCTAAAACCGTCCGAAACGATAACTCCTCTCGTTTCGTAAGTTCTTTCCGAATATAAAAACTTCCAGTAAAAAAATTAGATCTTCCTTCACAGTTTCTTTATCTTTCTTCTCCAGGGTAAATTCATCCGTATTCACTTCGGTCCTTCTGGAAAACTGGCCGGAGCTGACATTGAGACATGTAAGTTCGATTTTGTTTGAAACTTTGAAGAAATCGTTTCTTCCCAATATTTAAAAACTAGAAGAAACTTGTCTGTTCTAAATCTCTTTTCTTAGATCTGCTGGAGAAGGCTCGTGTAATTTCGCAGCAAACTCTTGAGCGTTCGTACCACATCTTCTACCAGATGATGTCCGGATCAGTGAAAGGCTTGAAGGGTAAGATCGTAGTGTTATAAGGGAATTACTATTTAAGGAGAACTTCCAATCCCAGTGTATTTTTGCCCATTTAAAGTTAGACTTTCGCTCTAGCTATTTTATTATCCCTTCATAATGAGATTCAAGCAGTCTAGAACCGAGGATGCTGCTGTCAAGTTTCGAGGACGACCAACTTCGCTCTAGAGGCACCATGTTAGCCTCAAAGCGAGGGCATCGTTTTCTTTTCCTTATTTTGTTTTCCTCAATTGTATTTTGAATGTTGAGATCCTTCCTTTCATACACAGAGATTTGCTGTCTCTCAGACAACATCCAGGACTACTACTTCGTCTCCCAAGGAAAGACGACAATCCCCAACGTAGACGATGGCGAGGAATTACAGTTGACCGACGTAAGGGTGACCGCCGAACGGATCGCGCGGGATTATAGTTTCACATTTTTGCAATGAGTTGTCTTCTTCTTTGGCCCAACCCAAGTGCCTTCTTGTCTTCGCTTTGCATCTATTGGTTGACTGAGAGACGCGGTTTTGATCGCCTCTTCGACGAGGACGAGTTGGGCAAGCACACGCACTTTAGCAAGTGGATACTTATCAACTGACCAGTATTTCAAATTCTAAGATCTTTGGAAGCATAAAGTTCAAGAACATACTAATGACCATAACTCCTAGTCTTAAGTACGTGTGCTTTCTCATTGTAGATAGTAGTTAGCTAACCTCTGGGGTTGACAACAGTTCAAGAGAATTTTTGACTGAAAAGATGATATCTAAAGGAGCAGACGGTATCTTGCAAGACCAGTACCGCGAGTCAACACCCTTGAGAGGCAACTACTCGATTGTCGTAGTTATAGAGTAATTTGTAGATCCCTTAAGAACTCCCTAGATCCAGAGCATCTTAAAAAGACAGCGAAAAATCCTTGACATGATGATAAATTATTGATTGACTATGTGATCAAATTTTCCTTAATAGATTCTGGATCTTTTCGAGATCGTGGATCTTTCGCTATTTCCTGCTAGAGTAACCATTCTTCAACGAAATGGCCAATGCTTTTTCCTTATCCTCAATCCTTTAAGACACCTAGAGCCACCTATGGTTGGACTCTAAAATGGCCAAGGACCCTTTGAAAGCCACCAGAAAACATGGAATGGTTCATGGCTGACCCGCATGTTGTTTCATTTTTCCCTTCAGAGATGTGTCTGCTGTCCAACAACATCCGCGATTACCACTTTGTGTCACAAGGCAAAACCACCATTCCTGGTCTTGATGACGGCGAGGAACTTCTTGTTACCGACGTAAGTGCATGCTTCTCTACGGTGGGCTCTAAACTTGTATATAAGCCGTGTCCAGCATTAGAGCTCACCAGTCTTGGCCAAATTCTGCCAACAGACCTCATCGTGCTACCTGCTTCTCAGTATTTGTTATGTGTCTGAACTATGTTGCCGCCACTCTCTTTCTCTCTACGTCTCCACTTTTCTCTATTCTTCTATTTCGCTGCATCTTCTTATCAAAATTTATATTTTTCTACGTATCCATTTCTTTCTTTCTTTCTCTTTACTTCTTCTGTTTCAGCCTCTACACTATTTCTCGTAGATGTAGATATAAACACTAAACCTTCTTACAGCACCACATGGACTCTTTTTTCTATCAGTTCGATTTTCCTTCTGTCTTCTTTCTACTCAACACATTTTCTTCATTCTTTCAGCAACTCTCTTCGTCTATCTCTATCTATCACTTCGCTGATTTTTCTGTTTCATTAATAACCATCGCAGCTAACGAAGACCTGGTGCGAGGCAAAAGTGTACAACTTAATGTGCCTGCACCTCGTCTTCGCCAAGCCGCTCTTTCGCTGACCGAAACCAACCGAAGAAGGTTGTTACCCTTCTGCCTGTTGCGTTTTCGTATATCCCAAAACTTTTTCGAGTCAAAAGGGGAAAAGTGTTTGAACAGTTACCGATATACAGAAATGACGTTGCTGAGCAACAGGATCGGAGACTACTTCTACATTAGCCAGGGTAAGACGAGAATTCCGGGGGTCAACGACTCTTCTGAGATGGAAGTCACGGACGTAAGTCCATTCTCGATCTGCGGACACCTTGTCATACGTGCACCTTATTCTTTTACCTCTTGACTTCTTTCATTTCTGTAATTACTTAAATTAAAAATCAATGTCTCAAAAAGATTAAATTCCAACACATTTAGCTTCAAAAGTAACTAGGAAAAAGAAAGGTGTCACGCATGACTTGAGGAAGCTCCACGACGCAGGCCTCGCCCCCCGCCGCACAGCTTCCTGCCATAACCACTGCATACAGCTGTCGTTGACGGGGGGCGGGAAATCAGGGGTATAACTTCGGAAATTAGGAAATCTCGTCGCGAAATCCCCCCAAATCCCGCTCCCCGATCAGCATTTTACTAAAGCCTTTATCTTCCCTAACGAGCTACTGCATCAGAACCTGAGAAACTTGCATTGTCTGAGGTAACTTTAACAATTGAAGATAAAAAGTTTGATTTTAATTTTGGTACCAAAATGAGACTTCAACCCTGCAAGTTTTCCGGAAACAAAGAACCCGTCCAAAAACCATGTATAGTCCCATCTGACCCCCGATAAATCATCGACAAAGTGTTAAGCGAATATTTAGAATATAATTTTTTCCCATAACAGAAGCCTTCAAGAATTTATGAACAGGTCTCTTTGTCTATAGCTTCCACAATTTTATTGAAACAGAGGATTTAATTGATATATAAAAACTTCCACAGAAATGTGTTACTTATCGAACAACATATACGACTATTACAACGTGTCCCAGGGAAAAATCACGATCCCTGGAATGGATGACGGCGAGGAATGTTCTCTAACGGATGTAAGTCCTCCGGGATGATTTAAACCGAAATGTTTTTTTATCCGGTCCCAGCATCTTGACCATCCAATTTTCCAAGTAGTATTTGGGCCCTTACGGATCATGAAGTCCAGAAAAATTAACCATACTAATACTCTTCTAAATTTGATAGAAGATTTAGTAATTTTCCTGGATAAGTGATCGATATTTTGAGTATAAGAACACCAACTATCGTTGGCCAAATTTACTCCTTGTGTATATCAAAAACCATTAGTAGTATAACACGTTTGATACCTCTTCAATCTCCTTTTGTACATAAAAAGTTCCTAATCTTATATACCCAAACATGGTTGATTTCGAAATTGTTGATGTTCCAAATATTCAAACTCGAGCAGTGCGAATTCCCGAAGAAAATGTGAAATTAGTTAGAATTGCATAACTTAAATCTTATAAACTTTGAAATCTTAGAGTTCATTTTTAATTGCTGCTCGAGTTGAAGTATCCCAGAACTTATATACCTGACGTTGGAACTCAACGAATTTTCGAGAAGCGAAACCGGATTTTGTTCCACAGTCCTGAACTTCCGGCATGGCCAGAAGTAAAATTTTCCGCCCAGACAGATGGAAACAAGCAAGAAGCAAACTTGCTGAAATGCAAAATACAGAAAAAAATCAGAAAATCGTAGAAACCAAAGAAGCTGCGGTTCGTACTGACAACAAACGAGTACGACTGTTTTTGTCGTGTTTTATCAATATCGATGATATTGTAATGTTTGTTTTTTTATGGAGCTCAGGGAAGAAGCGGCTACCTAACACAAGCTGTGCTTCAGCTTCGCTCTCTGCGCTCAATGTGTAAAAAATGTCCTTTCGTCACGCTGTGGCTTCTATTACGATTGTAAAATGTCCACTATTTACATACAGTAACAAAAGATCAAGTACATTAGAAAAAAAAGAATAAAAAAGTTGACATTTTACGATTCTTCTGTTTTGCTGAAACAAGCTTAAGCTAGATGTCCGTCCATTTATAGTAAAATGTCGACGTCTTGATATGCTAATTTCTATTACTGTATCATCCACAGTGTGCTTCCTTTACCTTTTGCTTTTAAGGCATCCATTTTTATTTTCATTAACCGCATAATTTTCTCTCAAATGCAAAATACCATTCAGAAGCGAACCAAGTGTTAAGAATCTTGATGCTCAAATTTATTTCTAACATCTAAAAACTAGTTCGCTCCTGATGTAAAAAAAACCTAATTCCTTTCGCTAATATAATATGTTTCACTGTAGCAAGCCTTCGACGTTCTTGGATTCACTCAAGAAGAGAAGAACGACATTTACAAGATCACCGCTACCGTAATGCACATGGGAGGCATGAAGTTCAAGCAGAGGGGTCGTGAAGAACAGGCTGAGGCTGATGGTACTGAGGTCAGTAATTCGAAATATTTAAGCTTTTTACCAAACAATTCTTAGAAGAATTTCCTACATGAGTTTTCTTCTTTAGGAAGGTGAACGTGTCGCCAAATTGCTCGGCGTCGACTGCCAAGATATGTACAAGAACTTGTTGAAACCGAGGATCAAGGTCGGTAATGAATTCGTCACCCAAGGTCGTAACAAGGACCAGGTAGCCTACTCCGTCGGTGCCATGTCCAAGGCCATGTTCGACAGGGTGTTCAAGTGGTTGGTCAAAAAGTGTAACGAAACCTTAGACACCAAGCAAAAGCGTCAACACTTCATTGGTGTACTGGATATTGCTGGTTTTGAGATCTTCGACGTAAGTTCACCTAACTTAATACCTACCTTCACATACATCATCAACTTTGCTTCGATCCTGATCAGAATTTGAAAACAAATACAGTTTCCATTAAAAATTACAAGCTGAGGATCGAGCAAACTAGTTAAGTAACATAGGCCTACATTGATATTGTTTCAGAATGATGAATGGGTGTTTCTGAAGTCATTTAACATGCTGATCCAAATCCGTTCTTCAAATTGTTCTATCAGTTTTTGGTTTAGATATGTTGTAACTTAAATGTGCTTAAATGGCCACTTCTCGTATTGTTATGGGTTCATTTTAGCACTTTCAAGTAAAAATATCTTGAAAACGAGCGCTGGTAGAGCATTTTGAATATTAGATTAGAATTCATTGCGTCAATTTTCATCGGAAACACTTATTGAGGTTTCTGCGACAAAGAAATAGATCAATGCAATAGAAAGTCGAAACCTAAATGGTAGACCCTGATAAAAAATCAAACTTTAGTAATGCGTCTACCATGATGGGTTCAACTATCAAACCTAACAGATTTTGTATTTCAAAATGAACAGGAACACCCCTAGGCGATTGTTAGGTACCCAAAACTCGAAACAGAATTATCTTATTTTTTTCGAGCTAAAGATTCCACCCGTATATTTCGTTTTCCCCAGTACAACGGTTTCGAGCAACTTTGTATCAACTTCACCAATGAAAAACTGCAACAGTTCTTCAATCACCACATGTTTGTACTCGAACAGGAAGAGTACAAAAAAGAGGGAATCAATTGGGCTTTTATTGACTTTGGAATGGACTTGCTAGCCTGTATTGAACTTATTGAAAAGGTAGAACTCCAGGAGAAAGTCCCGAGACTTTCTTGGAGAGCCCCGCTCGAAACCCTTTTCTTCTTCTTCATCCACTGTAGCTGGATACTATTCCAATATAGCATGATACCCCATCAAAGAGATATGATCCCTTTTTTTGAAGTGACCCTAGAACAATCCGAAATTTTTTCAAAAATTGTATAGCCACCTCACTTTACCCATTGGCAGAAGCAAGAACGAGATTTCAAGGTTGTACCCCAGAGTGAACCCCAAACCAAGTTTTATTTCCTGAGTATTGACAGATAAGCATGAACTTTTTTTCCCCTTCACAGTTTTTATTTACCAGTTTTGAACTTTACCCAATTATATTGTGACTCGTCTGTCACAGTAAATCCATTTTTATACTACCAAAACATTTGCAGGATTAGATCTTGGAAGATGTTACTATTAAGATGACCTTAACTCTCCCAAGTCCAAATATATCAGAAACCTTGTTCACCCTTCACGATCTTAACAGAAATACACCATCTATATCATAAAACAGTGGACTTCACGTTCGAAAATTTTGTGTGTGCTAGATATAAAATAAGTAACAAGTCCTGCACATGCACATGGAGAAAATATATATTGATAATTCAGCTCATTTGGCAAGAACAGTCATTAGCTTTAAAAACCACTTGGCTGTATCATCAAAATTCTCTTCTACATGTGAAATCATAGCAAGGTTTTGAGACAATGTAAGAGTTATATAACTATGTGACTAATTGATGGAGGTTTGACAAATATAATGTTCAGTGACCTCAAACTGATCCTCTATGGGTCATTATAATTATTTGTATATTACTACCTAATATCCTGGAGATGTGGTCCGTGATGATGACGGATATTAATTCACATCAAATTTAATACATCATCCATGTAAACTTGAAACTGCATTCAAGCAAACCCAAAAAATTAATCCAAACATATAAAACCCTAACAGCCAACGCTGATCCTTGCAAAAACGCAATCAGCGACGTTTCCCAGACATAAATCAAAGCAATAAAATTGACCTTGTCTTGCCCTTTACTCGAACAGTTTAACAGCTTTGAGCAGCTCTGCATCAACTTTACCAACGAGAAGCTTCAACAGTTCTTCAATCACCATATGTTTGTCCTCGAACAAGAAGAATACACGAGAGAGGGCATTGAGTGGTCATTCATAGATTTTGGCATGGACCTACTCGCATGTATCGAACTTATTGAGAAGGTATTACAGATCGACAACGCCGAAACATATCGACAGATCAATCTCGATTAGATCTGATCGAAGCAGCTTGGAGAGAAGGCGGCTTCAGCCAATCTTGACCTAACGCTTAACAAGTGATCGTCCACTGTTTTTTACTACTTGTCCGTTCGTACATTCTTTTGTACATCTTTCTTCTCGCTTCGAAGCAGGACTTTCATATCCAATTCCATATCCTTGACAACATTCCATCCTTTCACTTTTTTAAGAATCAGAAATATTGGACAGAAGGTGATGTCTAAACAGCTGACTTTTCTTTAAACATCTCTCTTCTTTACCGAATTCTGCTTCTAAAATTAAACCAGAGAGGAAAATTAAATATTGACACAATTCTTGAACATTAGTGAAAGAACTTTTCCGACTACGTCCCTTAGCTATTAAAAATAAAAATCTTTATTTTCTCGTACATACACTTATAAAATTCATAATTTCTTGAATATATTACCTTGAGGAAATCCACTATGACACTCATCCATCATCACAACACAACTATTTTTTAAATATGCACCTTTTTCCAAGCGTCCTTTACGTTGTTCTTTTTTTTTTGCCTTGCCTTTCTCGAACAGTTCAACGGTTTTGAGCAGCTCTGCATAAACTTCACCAATGAGAAGTTGCAACAATTCTTCAATCACCATATGTTTGTACTTGAACAAGAAGAGTACAAAAGAGAAGGCATTGATTGGGCCTTCATAGACTTCGGCATGGACTTGCTAGCCTGTATTGAACTTATTGAAAAGGTATAAGTAATTAAGCCTAAGACATACATGTGGTGAACCACAGTCATGCAAAAAAAAGAAAGAAGGACCCAATGTTGCGGAGCAGATAAGAAGCATTATACAAGAAGAGTTTGCGAGTTTTAATTGATGTTTGGGTGACGATTTAAGTCCAAGGTACAAAAATACGGGTACCGAACAGCTTCTCTAATTCTCCATCGAACTCAGAGTTTTCTTCTTTGACCACTTTTACTATCATCTCCTCTTCATGCTTTCACATTCTGTATTGTACACACTGTTAATTACCAAACGGCGTAACAAAAACGCTCGAGTCCTCTCCTAATCGTAACTTGCCTCGTCAAATCAGTGAATTTCCTCCGTAGCAACAACTGGTGATTACAATCTGAATTCTCTTAACCTCCAAGGAAACATTCCGCTTACAAAGGCACTATAAAAGTTGCCCTATTCCCCCCAGCAAACAGCATAAAAATTGTCAGCCGGACCCCGCCAAATTATTAAAAAACCTAGAATTCCTTAATGTAACCCATATGTGGTTAAATAACATCTTTCTCTTCACAGTGACCTTTTCTTCAATTTTCAATAATCAAAATGTTACAAAATTTTATTTCTATTAATTTACCTATAGTTTCCATTGTAAACGTCATTGTATTTGGTTGAAAATTGAAGAAACCCTTTCTCTGTACACCAACCCGGCAAAAAACAGTACATTGACCGCTGTCTTGCCTTTCTGTTTTTGTTTTCATCATCCCGCACGAACAGTTCAACAGCTTTGAACAGCTCTGCATCAACTTCACCAACGAAAAGTTGCAGCAGTTCTTCAATCACCATATGTTTATCCTTGAGCAAGAAGAATACCAGCGGGAAGGCATTGAGTGGACGTTCATTGACTTCGGAATGGACCTTCAGACAACCATTGACTTGATTGAGAAGGTACTCCTCGATGGAGATTGATAATATCGATCATAAATCAGAAGGATGCAGATCAAAGACAATGAAC
>JAWWLR010000002.1:44831609-44847283 GCA_035041075.1 Acraspis erinacei
GCTTGCAACTGCCACTCTGTGTCAAAGCCAACGAAACAGCATCTGCGGTTTTCTTTTATCCTCGTGCACGTGACTAATCCAATTATCTTTTCACTTCTCATAATATTCACAGTCTCAAGGGTGAATGAAACCCTCTCGCGATTCTAAGACCTGGAGTTCTGGAAGCTGAAACACGTGATGACACACGACTCTATCTTTACTTCTTGCCTCTTTTCTTTTCATCCTACAAGTGTTCATGTGCTCTGTGTGTTTTGCATTTGCACGTTAGTTCAACGGCTTCGAACAGCTCTGCATCAACTTTACGAACGAGAAACTGCAGCAGTACTTCAACCACTTCATGTTCGTACTCGAGCAGGAAGAATATGAACGACAGGGAATCGTCTGGTCTTTCATAGATTTCGGTATGGATTTGCAAAGCACCATCGATCTCATTGAGAAGGTAAAAGGGTCGTCTGCTACTAACTCTTGCGGCCTCTAGTGTGTTTTTTATAACATTTGCCAGTTTGTGGGCTTGCTCGTATATGTATCCATATGCCTTCTGATTATGTATATGTATCTCTGTCTATCAACGCCAACGCTCCAAAAGTCTAACGTTGAAAAGATGAATCTTGGATGATTTACGTCTTAATTTGGAACACCACTTAAATCACTGCTGGCATTCCCAATTGCCATTTTTTTCTTCAAAAGAGTACAAACTATGTCCAGAATTGATCTTTTCAACAAGTATTCCTTGATGAGTTCTGATGGTTATTTCCATCCTCGTCAACCAGCTACAAACTGCAAATGACCTTTTCTTGAATGTAGCTGTAGCAGTCAGCCGCTCCATTCAATAAAGGGAAAATTTCAGTAGTTTCATAGAATTAGAGTACTAAGAGTAGCGGCTATTTTCATGCATTCATGAATTGCGTCTTTGTGTTCATAAATTGTTTATTTACATTTAAAATTCTGACTCTGTATTCATAAACTGTAATTTTGTTTATCAATTTTTCTTAGCGAAGACTATTTAATATCAAGACCTAATATCATCGTAGTTCGCAAACTTGCTGCCAGTAAATATGACATCTTTGGTCATTTTCGTAGTGCCAGTAAAATTTGAGACTTATTTTGTAAAACTAGAAATAATTTAACGCAAATTTTATACTTAAACTTAAACAAAAACGCTACTCTTGGAAATATTTAATCTGCCAGCTAATGACTATTTTTGATACTCATCCGCTCTTTTTTTCCTTAAAACAGCCCATGGGTATCTTGTCCATCCTTGAGGAAGAATCTATGTTCCCCAAAGCCACCGACAAGACCTTTGAGGAGAAGTTGAACAACAACCATCTCGGCAAGAGTCCCAACTTCTTGAAGCCTAAACCACCCAAGCCTGGTCAACAAGCTGCCCACTTCGCTATTGGCCATTATGCCGGAAACGTAAGTATTCTTTTATAAGAAAGTATATTTAATTTTTGTTTAAAATTTCGTGCAGATAGTTTAGTCTAATAACGTATTATTTACAGGTACCATACAACATCACCGGATGGCTCGAGAAGAACAAGGACCCGTTGAACGACACCGTTGTTGACCAGTTCAAGAAATCTACCAATAAACTGTTGGTAGAAATCTTCGCTGACCATCCAGGCCAGTCTGGCGGTGGCAAGGGAGATGATGCCGGTGGCAAGGGAGGACGTGGTAAGAAAGGAGGTGGTTTCTCCACTGTGTCTTCATCATACAAAGAACAGCTTAATAACCTGATGACCACTTTGAGGGCTACCCAACCTCACTTCGTCCGTTGTATCATTCCCAACGAGTTGAAACAACCTGGAGTGATTGACTCTCACTTGGTCATGCATCAGCTGACCTGTAACGGTGTACTTGAGGGTATCCGTATCTGTCGTAAAGGATTCCCTAACAGAATGAACTATCCTGACTTCAAATTGCGGTAAGAATCAACCAATAACTTGAAAATTGATGGTCAAGTTTGCATCAGGACTTAGGCTCATAATGTTCACTTATTGCTAGTCCTGATTCAAAATGTACTGTTAATTCTCCTTTTAATCATTTTCTCCAATTGAAGGAAAGGACCATTGACTTCGATAAATTAGCACTATTGTGATATAATTCTATCTATCTCCCCAAGTAGAATCTTTCGTAATCTCAATTTTCTTGGGGAACAGTTATCTCATCTTAGCGCCCCAGGCAATGACGGCAGAAAAGGATCCCAAAGTGGCAGCCGCCAAATGTTTGGAATCTACCGGTCTAGATCCAGACTTCTACAGGATTGGTCATACGAAGGCTAGTCTTCTAAATTTTACCGGTGCTTCGGTGTTACCCTCTTAAGATTTTTGTTAGAAGATATGATAGAAAACCCGAATGCGTATTAAGTACCCCAACGAATGCAAATTCAAGCATCTCTTCCTTTAAAGTCCGATGCCCTATGATTGTTACTTCTCTCAGGATGAAGAGTATGACTCGATTCCATATTAATGATTCCCTTAGTGGTGTGTCCCAAGTTATTTTAGCTTTCATGAGTTCTATCCACTGATTGTTATCCAAACAGCGGTTTTTATTGTCCATATTCTTTTCCCTCCCTCGCATTGTCAATTTTTATCATCGTATAGCCAAGCTGAGAGAGGATGACCGAAAAGACGCCACCGAAGAAAATGTAGCCCATTTTAAAGTTTTTTCATCCCCTTTTTGTATTGCTACCCCCTACAGTGAACCCCCTACCACGCAAATGAAAAAAGATTCAAAAAGATTCGGAAGTAATTGGGTGATCCAGATTTATATATGGTTTGCCGAACCACACCAAGTTTGATAACCAAGTTTGATAGTATCTGTTAATTTTGTAATAAAAGTGTAGAACAAGAAAACCGTTAATTAAATTCAGAGTCGAATTAAACTATAGGCACAAATTTTGCCCATCATAAACATAACAATATCTCAAATATTATACAAAATATACTTAACGGTTTTTTTGTTTTTCGCGGCAGAATTAACAATCAGGAATGATCCAGTTTGAAAGGTTCTATAAACCGGTTCAACAGGAATTCCAAATTCCAATTACGTTTAATTCGTTTGAATCTATTTTAATTTACTGGGTGTTTCAGTATTTTTACTCCTAGCAGTATTTTGACCCCATAACTTATACACCAATCATATCATACGTTTGTCAATATCCTAAACTAATAAATGGATTCGCCCCTTTTCTGCGTGACCCCCACCTATAGGTACAAAATCTTGGCACCCGCTGCAGTCGATGCTGCCGCAAGTGATCCAAAGAAGGCTGCTGGCGCTGTTCTGGAAGCATCCGGTCTGGATGTCGATATGTACCGTCTTGGACACACCAAGGCACGAGTTTTCCAAATCCAATCAAATGCCATTGCTATGTAGTTTGATTTTAATTTTGCAGCTTTAGAATTGGTCCATATACTGGTTTCGCCGGCAGAATTTCGCAAATCCTACTGACTGGACACGAATCGCAATGTTGTTTATCATCTGTTATTTTCTAGTAATTAATCGCATCCCAAGAGTTAGACTAATTCTTGGTCACAAAATACAACGCATTTATTTATTTTAATAATGTAATTGGAATATAAATTCATGAGCAATGTTAATCCTGAATTTGTATTATGGGACCAAGAATTAGTTTTGAGGAACCTACAAAAATACGAATTCAGTTAGGCCTCATATTTGCTCATGTAGAAACTACCTACCCTTCCTGCATCTCGGCAATAGACATCGAGATTGCACACCTTAACACTTGATGTTTTTTTCTGTTTTTTTATTCCTCTTGAACCCTGGACCAAACAGATACAAAATTCTGTGCGCCAAAAAAATCACCGACAACATGACACCAGAAAAGATTGCTGAAGTTGTTCTTGAATCGATAAACATCGAGCCTGATCAATACCGAATGGGTCGCAGTAAGGTACAAGACACCTTCGTTACTGCAAATGCAATCAGATCTTTGGAGATTTTTTTGACTTCCTAACAAAGGGCATTTCAGTGCCTATTTATTCACATTAACTTTTTAATTCATTAGGTCTCTTGTTTTGAATTAGAAAAATTTTACCAGTGTCTTTGAAATAGTATTTTTGCAAAGCGCACTAAGTGTCACGACATTAACGACCCGCTTCTGAAAATATCCCTTTGAATGGACAGGCACTAACACGAATGGCAGCTCTGAATTCATGTCTGTAAACCGACCATTATTATCGATGCAGTTTCGAAGAATTTCTTATGTAATCGACCTTTCGCATAAATCATTCCGCCAGATATTTGTTCAGCGAATATTTAAAGATTGTGGATACTTTTAAAATAACTACTCTTTTGTGAAAATCGAAATGACTTTGAAGGTTGATTGGAGAATGAGAACTTCTCAGAAAAAAGCTTTTGTGTGTTGTATAACAAAACTTTACAAATCCAATATTAGATATTTGAAATTCCCGTGATCAGAAGCCACTTAGGCTAGTACCTAAGAAACGGGAAATTCAAACTGAGTAAAATTAGTCGATTTTCTGCATGAAACTTACAGAGAATGACTCATAACTTCGGTTAAGAAAGTAGGGATTTTCGAGAAGGAATCAAATTTCGAACTTGGTTATAATATCACCAGGTGTTCTTCCGTGCCGGAGTCTTGGGTCAGATGGAGGAATTCCGTGACGAACGTCTCAGCAAGATTCTCTCCTGGATGCAGGCCTTCATGAGGGGTTACTTGGCCCGTAAGGACTACGCTAAACTCCAAGAACAGAGATTGGCACTCCAAATTGTGCAACGTAACTTGCGTAGATATCTTCAATTGCGCACCTGGCCATGGTGGAAATTGTGGCAAAAGGTCAGGCCCCTTCTCAACGCCACCCGTATCGAAGACGAACTTGCCGTGAGTATTTTAATAATTTACTTATACATATCAGTAGGTGGGTTCAAGTTACTATGTTTCACGATAGATAAAATCAAAGTGGCAATTTTATGTAATAGCATTATGCTTTACATTGACATTAGTATCACTTAGGTAGATTGCTTGGCAGATATTTAAAGACGTTACTCTTTAGAAAGGACAGATGTTCTGGATTAAATTATACCAATATTTAATGACAGTTTAAAAATACACTCTTTTTTAGGCGCCTTTTCGTTTACCTGGAGTCATTTCTAAAGTTTTTGTACTAACGAAATAATTTTGATTACCTAACTCTGACATTAATCAATTTTTTGACTATATTATATAATTTTAATATGCACCGTGAATTATAGTACACCTGCCTGGCAGCGCAGAATTTCTCGAAATACCTCTCCGTGCTACATAAATTTCTACATTTCTATTTTGGCTCCTCCGCGCAACAATTTCGCACGGCTATTAATGCGATTAGGTACAGCTAATTAACGCGATCATAAAGTCCCCACTCTCGGCCCTCGGTTTCAAAAGATGTCGGTCTAAATTAAAGCTAATTTGTTATAATTCTCCAACTCACATTCGCCGATCATAATTCCCTCTTCCAATGTTTTTTCTTTCTTTCCTTTTTCTTCAGTTATAGATACGGTAATTTAAAACTCGTGTCTCCAAAATACGTGCATCAGTTGGAGCATCCTTTCCAAATTCTGGAAAAGTTATGGAGAACGCCTGCGCGATTCGGTTATTTTTAGCTTGTTTCCCCATCCCTTCCAGTTGAACAAGATCGCGTTCCAAGATCGGTTATAAATATTTTTAAGAAGCTCTCTCATCCAACGGTTAGGGAGGGGAGGGATTCACAGCCCACGCATAATCTTAGTCGAGGTTTTTGGGCAAAAAAGTTTAGACTCGCGGAAACTCGTAACCAGTCTGGAAGACGAGCGCGCATCGAACCGAACGAACCCCCCACGAATAAACGAGCCAATCGGTGAGCTCAACCCCCCCCCCCCCTGTTCGCGTTTAAGTCAAAGTTGCCTTCGCGCACTTGTCTCAATCGAATTATCGAACGAACGCACCACGCGGAGAACCGCGAGAATTCGAGAAAGATATCATTGCATTCGATTCATCTCGGCTGGTATCCATTGATGCATTGGATCCTCGCGGTATCGTCAACGACTTAAGATCAGACGTTTCTCCCTGCGACGTGAAAAACTGGACACACATTTTTTTACTCTGAAATTTTAACTTTGATAGGTCCAAAAGTTATTTTTCACAATTCTTTGATAAGATTAGAAAATAAAAGTCGAGGGTATTGGGAACACTTGAGTTCAAGTGGTAAGCATGGCGGATCAAGTGAGCGATAACACGAGTCCTGAAATTGGCTTGCAGGAATTGCAAGAAAAGGCAAAGAAGTACGAGGAGTCATGGATAAGAGAGGAGAAGATGCGAAAAGAGTTGGAGGAACTCAACACCAAACTCTTGCAAGAAAAGACCGACCTCCTGAAGCATCTTGATGGAGAAAAGGGAGCCCTTTCTGAATACCAGGAGAAGGCCCTTAAACTTGGAGCCCAGAAGGCCGATCTCGAATCCCAGTTGTCGGTAAGTCAAAAATTTTCATTATATTATGCGTATATTCCATTTTTTTCTCGAGACTTGAAAAACCAGAGCTCAGATCGTCGAAAAAGGATTCGGTGTAATCATAGTTCCGAGATTTCACCTGTGGTCACTTCAGACATTAATTCTATTTATGTTTGAAATATTCCAGAAATTGTTAACTTCATCACCAGCTTATTAGAATCTGTACCGTCAAGAATATTTTTCATTAGATTTTAAGAATATATTTCTGAATTGTTAACAGCCTCTTTAAAGCAAAAAGATCTCTTCTCTGAACAAGAGACAACAGGTGACTCCTCTATATTCCAGTCTTTCAAGTAGTAGCACTCAGCGTTAAGTCAGCCATTCGCATCTATAAATTCAAACCACACCGTCCAAAGTTTCGGAACGTGGATACAATATCAAAATACTTATTTACTCATCTTTCTAAATCTGACTCGCGTCCGCCAATTAATCTTTCAATGCATACGACATTTTTCGTTCCAGTACAACTCTGCTTATTCGGCGTGGTTTCATAAGGCGTGATCTAAAATTAAGTGTCGAGAAGAGCATTTCTTATTCTTACTTTTATATTCTTTTTTTTCCCTGGAGAAGTTGAGGGGAGATGAAGGTAGAATCTCGTGAAAAATACAGATCGCCCCCACACTAACGTATTGCCAGAAATTCTGGTGTTGAGGCGGGGGATTAAGGAATTATGAGTGCATTAGTCAGTCGTGGAATATTTAGAATCGTGAAAATAGCCGGAAAGAATTCCAGCCATTGGACGAAGAGTTGTTCTTCCAGAATCCAGTCCGTGTTGTCTAAATGCAATCCAGCATTTTGTTTTCATCATTGAGGGGATCTTGAAAAAGATTGTTTTCGCTTAGTGTCATTGTCCCTCTTTCCACCTGAGTGGCATTTTCCACTTTTTGATCACTACGTTATTTACCTTGTGAATATAATTCTCCAACGTACGCGAATTGAGATTCTTTGATCTCTTTAAATCCCTTTCAGTCAATAACACGTTTTAGCTTAAAAAAGAGAGATTTAATTTGCACTCTATTCCAGGAGTGTAGAAACTTGCATAAAATGTTAACAATATTTTTTGTTCTTATTAAATCCCCCCTATGTTGCAACAAATCTCCATTTGGTCGAGTGAGAGGTAGAATACATTATGGCCTCTTACTTTCAAATTGAGAAAATAAGTATGAAAGTTTTAATAATATTAGAAGAAATACATTTTTTGGAAATATCAAATTTTGATAGAACATGTAAATATGTAGCAAATAACGTGCATGCGAAAACTTTGATGCAATTAATAATTTAATTAAGTAGAAATAATTAAAAAAAATCATTTTAGGCACTGGGCAATATGGTCTTATTCAAAATTAACTTTTTTAGAGTCAGGCTGTGCCATGTCTGATAAAGTTTTTGATTAAACTATTTATAAATTCTATTCTTATAGAAAAGTAACCATATCAATGATTTTTTGTACTGCTGTATTTGATTAAATACTTGAATATTATAAATTATTCAGAATTTTTTTACTTTTTAGAAATATTAAAAACTTTGCTTTGAAGGTAGTTTTTTAACACTTTCATAAGTTTCAAAATGTCATTTAACCCTAACTGTTAATGAATGACTTAAAAATAAAGTTTGCAAGCCGTTAAAGAATTGCAGGTAATTTATTCATACATTGAAGAAGATTTTAAATAAAACTGTGCGTTCAGAATACAATATTTGAATGTAGTTTTATGTTTTTTTTTATTTTTATTTTTTTTTCTGCGTATTTTTTCAATTTTGAAAATGCGTTCCACGGGCTTGACACAGTGTACCCCTAAAACTGAATTAACGTCACTTTACATCTATATTTTTAAGTAACAATGTTTATGATTTGTAAGTTGACTTGGCGTACTCTAACTCTCATGTGATGAATTGGCAATGTTTGATGACGTCACAGTCATCTTTGAATTTGCATCGATGAAATATATAAATATTTATTGAATTTTGTTGCGTCAAGTGAGTGATTGGCAGTTGATTATTATTAGGTGATCTTCATTAAGAGGTCATTCATGCAGAAAATTAGGGCAGGCCCAGAGTGCCGATTAAAGTAGAGCAATGCTATCGACTGCAACGGTGAATGAACTCCTTGATTCCGTTTAGCTATGAAATCTTCGATTCATTAATAGCTCATCAGAGGCAGTTAGATGCTTAGGCACTTCGATAATCGATTTCAGACGTCTTATCATAATTGATCATACTCTTGGTGAACCTTATCTGGGTAGGGTTACCTCACAGTTTACCAGTTCTCCATTTAGAGTTTGCTAGGGTGGAGGCGAAGGGGAGGATCATGAAAGTCTAAATTTAACGGAATCCTAGATTCCAGTTTACTAAAAGTAGGCGTGGTGCAGTCTGTAGTTGCGTCTTATTCCTCCGCTGCTTCCTGTTCCTCTTATTTTCCTGAAAGAAGAAGTGGAGAATGAAAAGCGATAACAGGTGTGGTGCTTATTAATGACGAGGATGACGCACAGGCCTCTCTTCTCTGGTCTACGATCTTTTGGCTCGAGTACTTCCGCCCCCTGTCATATTTAGATGACGAATCGAGATACCCCTTGCTCCAAGTCACCTGTATCGGGCGTGCCAATATTCTTTCCATCTTAGCCAACCATACTAATATTAGGCTTCGAGCTCTTTGCATCGTTAGCCCCGTTCCGCATCTCAAGGCTTTGGTGCAGTACCATCATTCAACTACTTACATGTTCACGTCCAACCTGATCAAATAAACGGTTCTTCTTTGAATCGTTTATGACGCATTGATGCAAACCAGTAACGCGATAGTCTGTATTAAACTATTGAGTCTCTCATCAGCTATTATTTGCTGAATAATCATGTGACTGGTACTTCATTATCCTCGAGGCAGACTTTTATCAATGGGGATTCTTGATCAGAGACTGATGCTATATTTTTCTTTAGGATATCACCGACAGATTCCAACAGGAAGAGGAGGCAAGAAACAACCTCTTCCAAGGAAAGAAGAAGCTCGAACAAGAAGTCTCCGGCTTGAAGAAGGATATTGAGGATCTCGAATTGACGATCCAAAAGTCCGAGCAAGATAAGGCGACCAAAGACCACCAAATCCGTAACCTCAATGAAGAGATTGCTCACCAAGATGAGCTCATCAATAAGCTCAATAAAGAAAAGAAGAATCAAGGTGAGGTCAACCAGAAGACCGCCGAGGAACTCCAAGCTGCCGAGGACAAGGTCAACCACCTTACCAAAGTCAAGGTCAAGCTCGAACAGACCCTTGATGAACTCGAGGACACTCTTGAACGCGAAAAGAAAGTTCGGTGCGTTATCTTTCATTTTCTACTAGCGAATATCAGTTAAACAAATGAGTCCGAATTTATTTTATTAAATTATTATTTATTCTGTAGCGCTGATGTTGAGAAGACCAAGAGGAAGGTTGAGGGAGACCTCAAGCTTACTCAAGAGGCAGTTGCCGACCTTGAGAGGAACAAGAAGGAATTGGAGCAGACCATCCAGCGTAAGGACAAGGAACTCTCTTCCCTTACAGCCAAGCTGGAGGATGAGCAATCTCTTGTTGGCAAGCTCCAGAAACAGATCAAGGAGCTCCAAGCTCGCATCGAGGAGCTCGAGGAAGAGGTCGAAGCTGAAAGGCAGGCACGTGCCAAGGCCGAAAAGCAGCGCAGCGACCTTGCTCGAGAACTCGAGGAACTCGGTGAGCGTCTCGAGGAGGCTGGCGGCGCTACTTCTGCTCAGATTGAGCTCAACAAGAAGAGAGAAGCTGAGCTCAGCAAACTCCGTAGAGACCTCGAGGAAGCCAATATCCAACACGAATCCGCCCTCGGCATTCTCCGCAAGAAGCATAATGATGCTGTTGCTGAGATGGGAGAGCAAATCGACCAGCTCAACAAAATCAAGGCCAGGCAAGTCGATCTTTTATTTTATTCTAAGTCTTATTTATTACGTTTACAGGGTGTCTACCCCACCTGGAAAACCTGGAAATGTCAGGGAATTTATTTGAAGTCGGGAAATTTTTTCGAGAGCGTACTTTTTTTTAATGAGTACAATATTAAATTGAAAAAACAATGGTTTTGTTTATAAAATCGCTTTATATTACTTCATTGATTTATTTTGTTGAAAATTCGTTTTTTGCTTGAAATTAATTTTTTTAACTGAAAATTTAACGGTTCTGTTTTTGGTTGAAAAGTGATCGGCTGAAGTTTAAAATTCGTTTATTTTGTTGAAAAATGTTTCTTTTTTATTGTTTTCCATTGTTTTATATTACAATTTTAATCTTTTTGCTTTAAATATCAAGTACTATATTTTTCGTTCAAAATTGAGCTTTTTAGAATGAAAATTTAATGACATGGTTGAAAGTTTCTCTTTTTTTTAAATTATTCTTTTTTTACTGTAAACGTAACTATTCAGTTTTTGGTTGAAAAATGACCTTTTTTAGTTAAATATTTGATTTTCTGGTAGAAATGAACTTTGTGGGTTGAAAATGAATGTTTTTTTCTTCAAATTCAATGGTTCCAGTTAAAGACTTAGCATTTCAGTTGAAAATTCATAATTTTAGTTTAAAATGCATCTCTTTTGTTAAAATTAATTTTTTTAACTAAAAATTTAAGCATTGAATTATTTGTTGACAATTTAAAAACAAAATAAAATCATTTATTTTGGTGAAAATTCCTCTTCCTTGGTGAAAGATAATCTTCTTGGTTGAAAATTCATCTTTTTGGTTAAAAATTTGACTATTCCAGTTGAAAATTCAACAATTTTAACTTGTAATGTTTATATTTTAATGAAATTATTTATTTAATCGAAAACTGAACTATTTAATGTTCAGTGAAAAATTGATCTTTTTTAGTTCAAAATTCAGTTATTTGTTTAAAATTTTAAATACTTATTTCAATATTCATCTATCTTCTAGAAAATCCAAATTTTTACATGAAAAGTTAGGAATGTTAAGTGGTTTAAATTTAATTTAATATAATACCCACATTAATTTTACCTAAATATCTATCGATTTTGAAGTATTATTGGAACAAATAATTTTTAAAAAATATTCAAATTAATGGACTTTAGAGACATAATAAATAATTTTTTTAGTATTATTTAAATAATTGATCTTGCTAAAATGTTAAAAAATATCTTGAAATATTAATTGAAACTGCAAAAAAAACATGCTTTATAATAAACTCGCGAAAGTGTATCCATGTTCAGAGTCCATTGTTTAAGAAAATGCGGAATATTTGAATGGCATGCTATGAAAAATTATACCTGGAAAAAACCTGGATTTGTCAAGAATTTTTTTCCTGGATTTGAGGAGACACCCTGGTTTATATTTTCAAACAAATAAAAGGGTTCCTTTAAACTTAGATAATGCAATCAGGTCGCGATAAAATTTGAATAAATATCCCAATCTTTGTAATAGGGCCGAAAAAGGCCGCAACGACATCCACGTTGTACTGAACAACGCCCGTGCAGCCAATGACGTCGTCGCAAGGGAGAAGGTACTAAGTTTTAAAAGACCCGGTTGATAGTTAAATTCCAGAAAGTGTCGTTAAATAGTTTACCAGAATTCTTGTTACATGTAACATAATCCCCTTTCCTTCAATGTTTCTTTATCGTGAATCATTATACGTCTTCCAAAACCGTGACTACCAATTATACAAAATCTCTCCGGTAATTTTACTACAATTTACAGGTTTTGTTCCAGACTATGTATTCATATTTTTATCTTAACTGTGTCTAGTCCTGAATGTGTCTCTAATCCTCTCAATTCCGCTATTTTACATGTTCACCGAAACAGGATTGAGAAGGAGAAGGTTCAGTACTTCAGTGAATTGAACGATCTCCGCGCTACTGTTGATCACCTCAGCAACGAAAAGGTAATGTTACGTTTCCCCTTTAAACCATATCCAGCATACTAACGCTGATAATAACATGATGTGCGCCAGGAACTTCAACACGATAAAGAAGCTGGAAGAAGAAAAAGTATCCCTTTATTCCTTCATCTCGTCTAAAAGTTCATTGTTCTAGGTGCTTGCTGCTTGCTTAATATTTGGTACCTTGTTTTTTTTTTGTCCAGAAAGTTCTTCAAAAGTATATCTTACATGCATTTTTGGACAGTAAATTCTTTTATGTAACTACTTTACTGAACTAGTTACGGTCTTTGTAAATATTTTTAGAAAGCAAATTACTTTTTTAGACATGTAACTGGTAAGTGTAACGAGTTACTTCTTTTCGAATATAACTTACCTGATACTGCTTACATGATATACAAGTGAAGAATTCTCAAAGTGGACCGAGGAGAAAGTTTTCTTGTCTAATTTTTAAAATACTCTATAGGCTGCTCAAGAGAAGATTGCTAAGCAATTGCAACATCAGTTGAACGAGACTCAAGGCAAACTTGAGGAAGTGAACCGCACGTTGAACGACTTCGACTCTGCCAAGAAGAAGCTGTCGATCGAGAACAGCGATCTTTTGAGGCAGTTGGAAGAGGCCGAATCACAGGTCAGGATTAATTTCTGAAGACTATGTTGCGACAGCCTTTAGTTCTGTTAGCAAGCAGGAAACTGATTTTGTCCATTTTTTTAGGTGAACCAACTTTCCAAGATCAAGATTTCATTGACGACACAGTTGGAGGACACTAAGAGGCTCGCCGATGAAGAAGGACGAGAACGCGCCACTCTTCTTGGCAAATTCCGGAATTTGGAACACGACCTGGACAACATCCGCGAACAAGTTGAAGAAGAAGCCGAAGGAAAGGCTGATTTGCAGAGGCAGTTGAGCAAGGCTAACGCTGAGTCTCAACTCTGGCGTACAAAGTACGAATCAGAAGGAGTAGCTCGTGCCGAGGAACTCGAGGAGGCCAAACGCAAATTGCAGTGCCGTCTCGCCGAAGCCGAAGAGACCATCGAGTCCCTCAACCAGAAGGTCATCGCTTTGGAGAAGACAAAACAACGTCTTGCCACAGAAGTCGAAGATCTCCAACTCGAAGTCGATCGTGCTACTGCCATTGCCAACGCAGCCGAGAAGAAGCAGAAGGCATTCGACAAAATCATTGGCGAATGGAAACTCAAGGTCGACGACCTTGCAGCGGAACTAGACGCCAGCCAAAAGGAGTGCCGCAACTACAGTACAGAGCTCTTCAGGCTCAAGGGTGCTTACGAAGAAAGCCAGGAACAGTTGGAAGCGGTTCGCCGCGAAAACAAGAACTTGGCCGATGAAGTCAAAGACCTTTTGGACCAAATTGGAGAGGGTGGCCGAAACATCCACGAAATTGAAAAGGCAAGGAAGCGTTTGGAGGCTGAGAAGGATGAGCTGCAGGCAGCTTTGGAGGAAGCCGAGGCGGCTCTCGAGCAGGAAGAAAACAAAGTATTGCGCAGCCAGCTTGAGCTCAGTCAAGTTAGGCAGGAGATTGACCGTCGTATCCAGGAAAAGGAAGAGGAGTTCGAAAATACCAGAAAGAACCACCAACGCGCCCTTGACTCCATGCAAGCATCCCTCGAAGCCGAAGCTAAGGTAAGAATTTATTAGATAGGAAACTAGATATTTATAAGGACCTTAGTGCTTAGAGAGGTATTGACCGTTCAATTTTTATTTTAGGGCAAGGCTGAGGCTTTGCGCATGAAGAAGAAGTTGGAGGCCGACATCAACGAACTTGAAATTGCCTTGGACCACGCCAACAAGGCCAACGCTGAAGCACAAAAGAATATCAAGAGATACCAACAACAACTTAAGGATGTACAGACCGCCCTGGAAGAGGAACAGAGAGCACGTGATGAGGCTCGAGAACTCCTTGGAATCTCTGAACGTAGAGCAAATGCTCTCCAGAACGAGCTTGAAGAAAGCAGGCAACTCCTTGAACAAGCTGACCGTGGACGTCGCCAGGCTGAACAAGAATTGGCAGATGCTCATGAACAACTTAATGAAATTAGCGCCCAAAACGCTTCTATCTCCGCCGCTAAGAGGAAACTCGAGGCAGAACTCCAAACCCTCCACGTAAGTGAAATACCATTTCTATAATCGTTGCTTTTATTTTTGAGCAATGCATCTACTGAATCCTAAATAATCATTGCAGTCCGACCTCGACGAACTTCTTAATGAAGCCAAGAACTCTGAAGAAAAGGCGAAGAAGGCAATGGTTGACGCCGCCAGACTGGCCGATGAACTCAGAGCAGAACAAGACCACGCCCAGACCCAGGAGAAACTTCGCAAGGCTTTGGAGACGCAAATCAAGGACCTCCAAGTCCGCCTCGACGAGGCCGAAGCCAATGCACTCAAAGGAGGCAAGAAGGCTATCCAGAAATTGGAGCAACGCGTGCGTGAGCTTGAAAACGAGCTCGATGGTGAACAGAGGAGACACGCCGACGCACAGAAGAACCTCCGCAAATCAGAGCGCCGCATCAAGGAGCTCAGCTTCCAGGTTAGTATCTCTCCTAATATGGGATGAAAAATGATTTTTTTTCATTTTTAAATAACCGTTTCTTTTCTCGTAGGCCGATGAGGACCGTAAAAACCACGAACGTATGCAAGACTTGGTCGACAAATTGCAACAGAAGATCAAGACCTACAAGAGGCAAATTGAGGAGGCAGAAGAGATCGCAGCCCTTAATCTTGCCAAGTTCCGTAAAGCACAACAGGAGCTCGAGGAAGCCGAAGAGAGAGCAGACCTCGCAGAACAGGCTATTACCAAGTTCCGCACCAAGGGCCGCGGAGGCAGTGCCGCCCGTGGTCTTAGTCCAGCGGTAAGATATTTTTGAATAATTTCAAACTAACTTTTCGGTACTGCTTAAATGACTTGTATGGAGTTCAACCAGCTGAGGTTATTCATACTACTATAAACGCAGAATGAAAGAACGAGGATTTCGAAATAGAGAACGAAATAGCGAAAATCAAATTAGCGGATTGAAATAAACATTCTTGTATTTCTTGATTTAGCCACAGAAGCCTCGCCAACTCTCCGCCGCATTGGAATAACCCATTTCGCTGGTCCATGTAAGTGCGAGAAAATACGTGTCAAAGTTGCGTGTTCGTGTGAACCCCCTCCGCACACACAAAGGAGATTACTTCATCGAAGAGATCATTTATCATACTGTTTCCCATCTTCACCGTAGTGATAATAATATTAATATCAATTTCAGTAATGTCAATAATCACCGTAATGCTCATTTGACTGGAC
>JAWWLR010000002.1:45055621-45075524 GCA_035041075.1 Acraspis erinacei
CAATAACTAGCAAAATATTTCTGGAATCTCAAAATTACGTACAATAATCCATTACGTAATTAAATTACAGCCCCTAATAAGTAGAATTGAAAATGTAGGTCCTTACAAACCACCCTCTATGAAGAATAAATAAATTAAACAAAATTCAGGTGTAAATTTCAGAATACAAGATGGAATGCTTAAAAATTAGTCACTTCTCAAAAATCACCGATCATTTACAGGTTTTCAGCAGAACTTTCAGGCCAAATCTTCACCCTATTTACATTCTGAAGGTTATATAATACATAAGAAATTTGTTTTGGAAGGTTTGTACATTTATTTCACAAGATCTATCATATAGACAATATTATGTACTAAATATTAGTCGCTCATCTTTACTCCTAGGTAACATTACAAGAGTCCGATTACCTCATAACAACACATAATTTTGAAATCCACTGATCCACACTGATTGTGAGCAGGAACCTTTATTCTCCTTACACAATTTTAAAACTTAACTCTACTCCGTAATCTTTTCCATTCTCCATTCTTCATGCGAATATTCACTCTACTACAAGGCACGCATCCGCAAGCACACAAAAGCACACACGCTGGATATTTCTTTTCCCTAATAGAAAAAGAAAACCGCCAACGAAAAGGCTCTCCGAAATTTCGCCTTCGCCACCTAAACTTGGGAAAATTCTCTTAAAGGCGTGCACAATTTTTTGAATATTTCAAGAAACCCGTCAACGACTTTCTCCAAAGTAATTTACAAATCCAAAAAATCGAGACCTTTGCTTAAGTGATTTATTTCCATTTCTATTGTGAACTTTCCCAATTACTGTTTTACGAATTTCAAAAACTTTCACAATTAGTAGTTCAAAATTGATGTTCAACTACAACAGAAACGGAGAAAAGTATTGTAAAATACTGTAAAATAGGCGCAGCAATACGGAAATTCGGTCCTTGCACGATGCTCTCATTATTCGTGATGCTCGTTTTTTATTTACAAAATCAATACATTTTATTTTATTATGAATCTCGAGATCGCTCGCCCTAAGCTCAGTTCACAGAACTAAGAAATAAGTCAGACGATTAAGGATAATGTAAGAGTGCGACAAGAGTCGCTTTTGCACCATTTAAACTTCCACCTCTCATCGATATGTTCACAGGGAAAATATTCTACTTTCGAAAATTTATTTATAAATTACTCGGCAACAGTTAGCGTCATTTACCATGAGTTTATGTGGACTTTACCACGAATTATGGCCTCTCGCCATAATTTACCAGAGAGCTGCGTAAACTTAACAAAATTACGCCATTTTTACAGAGTATTAAGTAGTATGGTTGTCGAGAGCTATGGAAGAGAGAATTACTTACGTGTAGTTGCGGAAAATTACGATAAATAAAAAAAAGTATTTAGTAACATATTGCGGCGAGTAATTTATCAATAATATGTCTGGTAATTCACCAGTAAATTGCCATTATTTTACCGGTAATATTACCGAACCCAACGCCACACTTTACTTCTAAAACTCTAGTAAAGCTAAAATAAATCCCCAAACTGACAACAGGATTATCAAAAAAGCTAGAGCCACTCGCTTGGAAATTTTAGTGATATCGGAAATTGCATTAAAGTAAAAAGATTGATCAAAAAAATCCATTCTACATAAAAACTTGCGCTGAACATGCAACGGCTCAGTAAGAAAATATTCCGAATGAAAAATATTTATTATGGGGGAACTGAAGCGACCTATATAATATTAAGCTTTCATTCAAATACGCTCGGAAAATATGTATATATTTTTTTCTTTACTTTGAAAAATGTGTCTCGATAAGCGCTTCTGATGGGGCAGGGGGGGGGGCTTTGTAAATATAATACTCTGAATATTTCCGATAGGACTATAAATCTAGAATAATTATATACACGTGTGCGTACAAGCAAGCATTAACTTTTTTCTTGATCTAACGAAAACGAATGCATAGTTTTTTTGTTTTGTTTAGTCTGACACGTTACGTAAAATGCCCGAAAGCTCGAGTCACTGGAAGACGAAAATAATAAGTTCAAGGTTTTGGGAAGAACTTCGTTCCAATTCCATTCGCCTTAGACTCTGCGTGAAATCAGAGAAAACTTAGTTCAAGTCAACCCACACAAAAAATCAAATTTAACATGCAGCAAAAATTAACTTTCATAATACTCTGATTTGGCTAACTAAAATTAAGGTATTTTGATTAAGCAGAATGAAATCAGGTTGTTATGAAAGACAAATTGAATTATCTTGGGGTCAACTGGAACTCAATTTGGTTTGTGATGTAAAGCAGAATATGAGGAGTATTTTTTTGGATCCGAGGCTGCGATCAGCGAGACGCGGTTGAGTTTAGTCGTCGGAGACTAGACTTATGATCGCTGGGGATCACATTTGACGTGAATTTCCGTCAGTCGAGGGTGGTACTTTCAGGTTTACAATCAACGAATCACGAGTCCTTCTTCGCGCGGGTCCGGAAGGATCACGAAGCATACATCCGACTAATCTCGTGCTTGTAACGCTCTTCTACAGCTTTCCGCTTCAATTTGAAAGCAGCCGTCACCAGTCCCATGTCTGGAGACCATTGTTCTGGACACAGCTTTACTGCTCCGGGAACTTCAAACCTCTCAAGTTTACCTGAAAACAAAAAGAACATTTGGATTACAATATGCAATGAGGCAATTTCATTTCACAACAAATAAAATATTGATCTTTTCTGTCAGGGTGATTTCTATGAACTTACTTGAATTACTTGACCAAGTTTATTTTTTACATATGATGAATAAATATTCTGCTTAATTAATTTCTTATTTAGTATCCTTAATAATTATTTATTTCATATCCGTATTTAATATTCCCCGCATCTCCTCTTCTTCTCTGCCATATCCGATCCTATCATAATCCTACACTATCATACGCAGAATTGACATACAAAATAAAACTGGCTATGTTCTGGTTTCCTGTTTTTTATATCTGTCCTGTCCTATCGAATGTTATCCTATTGTAGGAGCTGTAATTAAAGTTCCACCTTTACCCACGCATTTGAATTTCCAATACAAGAAAAATAGGTTTTCAACAAAATACTTAAATTTTCAAACAAAGAGATCAATTTTCAACTAAAAATATGAATCTTAAAAAAAAAATGATTTCTTAACAAAGTTTTAAACAAGAAGTACATTTTCTGCGAAGATACTTGAATTGTCAACCCAAAAAGAAGAATTCTCAAATCAAAAAGACCAATTTTCCACAAAAATGGATGACATTTTAACAGAACTGTTGAATTTTAACAAAATAGTTGCATTTTTATTCAAGAAAGATGCAATTTCTACTAAAAAATAATTTTATTTAATTAAAAAGACAAGTTTAAAAAAAAAGAATAGTTACATTTTCATCCAGAAAATATTTTATTTAACTTTTCAACGCCAAAATATGAATTTCAATTTTAAAAAGTCAATTTTCTACTAAGATAGTTGAATTCTCAAACCCAAATGACAAATTTCTCACCATAATCGATGACTTTTTAAGAAAATTGTTTAATTTTGACCAAAATAGTTGCATATTTATCTGAGAAAGATGCAATTTCTACTAATTTTTTTTTAATTAATAGTTATTTTTCATCCAGAAAAGATTTTATTTGACGTTTAGACAGATGAAATTTTTAATTAAAAATGCAAATTAAAAAGAAAATATTTGAATTTTCATCCAGAAAAGATTATAGTTGTCTTTTCCACGACAAAATATACATTTTAATCAAAAAGTAAATTTTTCACGAAAATAGTTGAATTTTCAAACCAAAAAGACGAATTTTCAACCAAAAAGGATGACTTTTTGCAGCAAATCATTTTTTAAACTTAAACCAAACAGTTGCATTTTTATCCAAGAAAGGTCCCATTTCTACTTATATAGATGAATTTTTACAAAAAAAAACAAATTTAAAAAAAAAATAGTTGAATTTTCAGCCAGAAAAGATTTTAGTAAATTTTTCAACACAAAAATAAGAATTTTAATAAAAAAGTAAATTTTCTTGGAAAATAATTGAATTTTGAAACCAATGAGGCCAATTTTTAACAAAACGGAAGAATTTTTAACAAAACGGAAGCATTTTCAACCAAGAAGGATGACTTTTTAACAAAGATCTTGAATTTTAAAACAAACAATAAATTTATAACTAAAAAGATAATCTTCAGGATCAAGTAAATGCTGCAAGAAAGAAATATATCACGATTTCATTGGTGAAATATACATATAAATTTGATACAAGGCAAGTAAATTACTAACAAGAATATTATATCAGGGTTACCGCAAAACATTTTTAAAAAAATGTTCTAATCTTTCCCTGGCCAATTTTTCATGTTCCCTGTTCACTAATATTCAAAGACCTAAATCTTAAACTTTTAACATATTTTAACTAGAATATTTTATAAATGGAATAAGAGAATTTAAAATTAAAATTTTGAAAATTTATTCTGTTTGACAGTTATTTAAAGTTATAAAAATTCCCTGAGTTTAGCACATTTTTTATAAATACCTGACTGGCCAATAAAATTCCCCGACGTTTTAATAATTATTGTTGGCTAGGTTCGTTTTTCAATCACCAGGTTTTTTTTTTGGTCCGCAAAGTTAAATTCATATTAAATTTCTATACAATTTCTGCGAGTTATTTGTTTCCTTTGTGAATTCCCAAAAATTATGTACAATAATGAAGGACCCCTACCTTTCGAAAAATCTCTCACCCCCTCCCCCCCTTGAGCTATTGAGTAATTTAAGTAAGTTTTCCTAAATATAATTAACATAAAAAATAAAATTTGCTGTATTATAGCTTCCTGCTTTTTATAGTGTGTGTTTTTATTTGGAACCTCATTATTAGGTAAAAAGGTACTAAAACATATAAGAAAAGTTTACAAAATTAATTTCCTTTTATCAGGATCAGCATGATTTTACCAAGAGAACTGACAGAATCATATACTAGACACATCAATGTTGTATCTTTTACCCTACTTTGAATAAACAATGTAATTTGTTTTATTATGAAAATTACATAACTGATTTTTGAATCTCTGAAAAGAAATTTAATATGAAATACTCGCGTTTGAAATTAATGATCTCTCAAAACGAAACGTACAAAAAGTATAATAAATTTTTTGTCATTAATTGTAAAAACTTCCACCATAGATAAGCTGATTAAAATAGTATATGAATTACTAAATAAATACTAACACGAATAAAAAGTAAATTTTGAAATAGAACTTCTAATAATTAAAAATTTGTCAGAACAAATAAATACTTACAAAAACATGAAAACAATTTATTGTAAAGATTAAATTTTTCGACAGTTTAGAATTTTTCACCCTAAAACTGATCATTTAAGAAAATGTTAGCCGCTGAACCGGGGATTTTGGCGACGGGAAAAACACGGAAATGACAGTAAATTTTCTTTTTGACTGGGAAAAAAATTAAATTAAATTTTCCAATTACTGAATCATTTTGGTTACGATGTGTAATTATAAAATCTTAAAGTTTAAAGATGTTTCATTTTAGGTCTTCTGAATCTGTTCACAGTTGAGCAATTTACAGATTTTAACGTAAAAAATTGAACTGTTTCAACTCCTTAGCCTTAGCAGTTAAAAAATGTAAACGTCAGATTGAAAGTTTATAAACTACTTTCAATTTCAAATTAACAGATTCATAATTAAACGTTTTTATTCCATTTGAAATCCTTGTTCAAATATTGTTTCAATCTGTGCCTAATTTAAACTTTGGTTATAATTTTCAAAATTTATCAATTTATTGTTTCATTCTTCAATTTAGATCAATAAAAATTATAACGTAGATTCATATTTTTAAACACAAAGTCTTTTAACTATTCAATTTATAAGAGCTTTAAACTTAAAATGTTGTAAATTAGTCATTTAATTTAAAATTGTTATCAGATTGTTAAAATTTTTTGCTTTATTTCAATCCGTGTAAATTATTGATTTTAATGAAATCAGAATGCAATTCTGTGAATAAATGGTCGAATTTTACATTTTTTAAGCGAAATTAACAAATATTTATTGGTTAGAATATTTCTAATCTACATCACTAACGATGAAATACAAGGTAGATTTGCTCAAAAAAATTGTTTGTATAGTAGAACTATCAAGTTTGGAATCGCTTTATACAATTTGTTTATAACAATTAACTAAAACATAGCGGACTAAGAATTGCAGGCATCGCACTCACTTCAGATATCAAAAATAGTGTAAATAGTGTGAAATTAACTTTATTTTTAAAATAAAATTTCCAGTTTTCTAACCTAATATTTAAAAAATATTAATAATGAACTTCAATGTTTTTTTTAAATGCCATTCTTTAGACTAGAAATGATTAAGGTTCCTATTTATTTATATATTATACAATTGCTGCTTACGAATGAATCCTTTTTGGTTAAAAATTGTATTAATTGGTTCAAAATTCATGTGCTTTGTTAAGAATTTCATCATTTAAAAAAACGGTCATAAGTACTTCTTGGTTGAAAACTCAACTGTTTCGTTGAAAATTCGTCTTTTTGGCTTGAAAATTCAACTATTTGATTGAAATTTTTCTTTCTGTCTTGACTGGTAATATTTTAAATTGAAAACTCAGCTCTCTTTTGTTGAAAAATTATCTTTTTTTGTATATAAAGTCATCTCTTTCTGTAGAAATGACACCTATTTGGTTAAAAATCTGTTTCGGTAATATATCTAGTTTAAAACAAACTCTTGTTGAAATTAAGACTGTTTTATTCGTATCTTCAGCTCGAAGAGTCAGCAAATTATTAGAAAATTGATTTATTTGGTTCAAAATTAATCTGTTTTGTTTGAGGATTAAGTTTTTTTTGAAAATTCGTTTTTGCTGATTAAATCCAAATGTTTTGTATTTTAAATTTATATATATCAACTATTAAATTTTCGATTAAAATTCATCTTTTTATGATGAAAATTGAACTCCATGATTGAAATTTGAACTACTTTCTTACAAGTTAATTTCTTTTTGTTGAAGATTCATTACTCTAGTTAAAAAACTGTTACTTTTTTGGTTCATCTGATTGCCGAAAATTAACCTTCTTGTTAAAAATTTATATTCTCCTATTGAAATTCAACAGTTTTGCCGAAAATTCTTCTTTTTGGTTAAAAACTTTTTTTAAGTTTGAAAATTCAACTATTTAGTAAAAATTTTTAGAAACTAAAACATATGAACCAATGATTAATAAAATAAAATGTAGACTAAAATCACAACCGTGGTTCAAACTATTTAGTTGAAAATTCATGTTTTTGCTAGAAAATGAATCTTCTTGTTTAAAAATTCAACTATTTGGTTGAAAATTGGTCTTTTCTGATAGAAAAATAATCTTATTGTATGAGAATTCAACTATTTGGTTAAAAATATATGTATTTATGTTGTTGAGAATTCATCCCTTTTGGTTGAAAATTTATTTTAAATTTTGGTTAATTCAACTGTTTTGTAGGAAGCTCATCGTTTTAGTTGTAATGTAACAAATCGTCTAACGTTATTTTTGGATGACGTCTAAGTATAATTGTGGGGAAATAGTGTCTTTAGTGTATTTTTTTTCTAAATAGTAGGAAAATAGTATTTCCACTAAAAAAAAGTGTAAAATAGTGTCAATAGTGTGGAGAGTCCGAGGCCTGAAATTCTTTAACAATTAAGAATTTTATTTCTAAGTTATACTATTTTGACCAGTTTAAATTTGGCATATTTTAAAATAGAAGTAATTAACTTTTTATTCTTCCTTAAGTAAAAATTAGCTTCCTAGCAGGCAGGAAATAAACATTAAAAATGGTACATTTTCAAATGATGAACGTTCCGAATAAAATAATTAAAAATTTGAAAATTAACATGAAAATAAATGAAAATAAAACGATTTTATATTTATTTACAGAACTTGAAAATTTCAAAGTAGAATCGTAGCTAATTGAAAGAACGTAACAACCAACTCTTTCAATCTTAGATTATTTCATAAAATATCAGGTGGAGTTTAAATTGATTGGATAGGTTTTCCTACTTCTACTAAAACTAAGAATTAAAAAAAATTGCAATTCAATGATCACCCATTTACTGTAGACTGTGTAGACTGCAGCTTAAGTCCATGAAATTTACGTCAATCATTGAAAAAAATTGAATAAAAGATCAAATTAAGGGTATTTTTCAAACAAAATTAAAACTAGAAAGAAATAAAATTAAAAACACAAACCAATATTTTTAAACTCTCTCCTGCTTCTCTATTTAAGTGCTTTTTCTTCTAATGCAATTTTGAAAGCCCTCAGATGTTAAAAACCTTTCTTAATGTCAGTTTAAAAATATTAAAATGAACAAAAAAACAACATAAAACGGACAAAAATGCTCACATTTCTTAGCTTGCTCAACGAGTTCTTCAAGAACGGCTTTCTCGATTCTAGAATCGTTGCAGAGGTCTTCTAAAGACGTCGCCGTAACTCCAAGTTTACTTGCTATTTCCTCGAGGCTGCGGTGACTCGGTACGACGAGGGCCACTGTATAAGTCTTGCTAGCATCTCCATAGATGCAAATATTCTCCACCAGGGGACAGGTCTTCAACTCTGACTCGACTTTTCCTAGAGAAACGTATTCTCCAAACTGTAATTTCACTAAATCCTTCTTTCGATCTGCAAAATACGTATCAATAAGTTCAATTTAAAGTTAACATTACAATAGTAAAGTGTTCAATTGATTATTGAAACATTGCAATTTTATAAATTGTAGATGAAAGAGAAACAAACCGATGATTTTGATACAGCCATCGGGATGAATTTCTCCAATATCTCCAGTGCGAAACCACATTCTTCCATCTTCTTCGAAAAAATCCTCTTTTGTTTTTTCTGGGAGTTTGTAATATCCAGCGGAAACATTTTCACCGCCAACAAGAATTTCACCTCTAGGATAAGGCATATCGGTTACTCGGTAACCAGCTTCCTCCCAATTTTCTAGTCGAAGATCGCAAACTGTACTTGGCCCTCCAACTCTGCCGGTACTTCTGTCTTTCGCTGCAAAACAAAACAGCAAAAATGGAATGAAAATTTGGAACTAAAAGCCTATAAGAGTTATAAGGTCATTTCCTAGTTTAAATCATTAAAAAAAAGATATAGAAGAAAAAATTGTGCACTTTTAAAGCAGTGTTTCGGAATAAACAAACCAAAATTAAGAGACCTAAAAAATACAATTTTGAAACTGAAGCTTTTAAAACTGAACAATGTAAACGTTGAAAGATTCAAGAAGAACTACTGATATGCTCCTGTTACGATGAAGGATGGTTCGAGAAATGTTACGTAACATTTTCTTAATGTAAGCATTTATTTAAAAAATTAAAAGAGTATAAGAGGATAGGGTGGAGTGAAGAATATTATTTATTAGGAATACCCGTGATTAACCAATTTTTTTAGATGTTTCTTTTGCTCAACACGGAATCATACTTTCGAAAAAATAATTTTTTATTCACAATTTTTTTAAATACCAGCTGAAATTAATTTTTTTTTGATTTGGTAAATGTGAAAAGCGTTTTTTTAAATTTGAAATAAGAACAATATTTTAATAACCAAGTCCAAAATAATATATTTTTTCTGGTATTTCGAAAAATTAGAACTTGATCAAAAATGTTTTTTTTTAAATATGATTTAATATTATTATTTGGCTTGAAAAGGATTACAGACACAAAAAGAGGAGAGTAAAAAGTATTAGTCAAGAAAAGTAACGATAAAATAAGAACAGAAGAAAAGAAAATGCAAAACGATTTCGAAGGAAGCAAGAAAATGTTTCATAAATGGGCGTTGAGCAATGTGAAGGGAGGTAAAATTACAAAGTTATTCGCGTGAGAAATAGCAAGGGTGAAATACTACATGATATAGACGGGATACTAGACGCTTTGATACAATCTTGTAAGGAATTAAATTCCAAATTTGTTGATCTTTTTTAGGTAAAAAAGTTCTCTCTAATATTTTGTTTTCTAATAATTCTCTAATAATATAATTGTAAATTAATTTCTACAAACAAAAATTAAATTGCAACTAAAAAATATCATTTTTCAACCAAAAACGGAATAAATACCTTTTTAGTCAAAAAATGAATGTTAAAAAAAAAGATGAATTTTTAACTAAAATTAAGGAACATTCAACTGGAATAATAGTAACATTTTTAGTTCAAATAAATAATCATTTTCAACCAAAAGGAAACAAAATTTAAATAAAATAGCTCATATTTCAACCAAAGAAATAAAATGATGATTCTTTAACCAAAGAAATAAAATGATGAATCTTTAACCAAACAAATTTATTTTTAATAAAAGAGTTTAACTTTCAACTAAATAATGTTAGTTGCAACATAAAAGATTAATTTTCAACTAAAATTATAAATATTTAACTGGAATACTTGAATTTCTAACCCCAAGAAAAAAGAATGTTTAAAAAAGAAGATTAACGTGCAAAGAAAAATATAATTTTCTACAAAAAATCGATTTTTCACAAGATATGTGGATTTTCATTTAAATAGTTTAATTTTTAATTAAAAGACAAAATTTCATCTAAATTGTTGAATTTTGAACGAGAAAAGATAAATTCTCAATTAAAATGGTGTATTTTTAATTCAAATGATGAATCTTTAACTGAAATAGATGAGTTTTATATCAAAAAGATGAATTTCAATCATAAAAATTAATTTTCTACAAAAGCAGCGATTTTTTCACAAAGTACGGACATTTTTAAACAACTAGTTTAATTTCTAAATAAAAAATATAAATTTTCAACCAAATAGTTGAGTTTTCACCTAAAAAAGATTTTAAAAAACGTATTTTCAGCAAAATAGATTTTCTGCTGGAACAGTTACATTTTTAGATGAAAAAAAGATTTTCAACAAAGTAATTACATTTTCAACCAGAGATGAATTTTCAACAACAAGAAAATGAAGATTTAACAAAAGAGTTTAAGTTTCAACCAAGCAGTAGTTAAATGTTTAACTAAAGAAAAAGTAATTCATAGTAAACAAAATAACGAATTTTTCTATTATGTATATTTGTAATATCATCAATTAAATTATCAAATTTAAGTGAGCGACAAAAATCGAACAGACAACAAAATTGCAAAACGTTTATCTAATAATGAAAAATAAAATGAATTCAATACCAAATTATGTTAATTAGAGCAAACTGAGATAATCTGAAAAAATCTGCGATAGTAGATAAAGGGGAAATCACTTTTCTAAATTGAAAAAAATTACTAAAAAAAATGAAAACTTGAACTTTTCTGCAATTAAAAGTAAATTTCCGGGTTTTTAAATAAATTCCCCGTCATTTCTCGGTGTTAAGGTCAAGCTGCCACCCTGTATATGAACGACCCCTAAGAACTATATCGTTCTGACTTGGGTCTGATAAATCTCTATAGCAATCACCCCAGATGGAAATCTTCATAAATTCATCGTACATCGCGGTTCACACATAAACACACAAACTCACGATTACCTATAAAACATAATTAAAAGTGGAAGAGTAACGAAAAACTCACCATCCATGACAGTTGCGCAAGAAGTAGTTTCCGTGAGTCCATATCCTTGGACAACCTGTACACAAAGACAAAGTTTGACCTGCATATGAGTGTCTGGACTAAGAGGAGCTCCTCCAGAGAAAATGAGCCTAACTCTTCCGCCGAGAACTTGTTTTGCTGCACCGAAAATGTACTTATCAAAGAAGGGCGTATCATAGCCTCGTTTCGACCACTTCAATTTGTACTCATAGGCAAAGTTGAAAATTGCTTGTCTGAAGGATCCAGATTTTTTTACTTTCTCATTGATTCCCTTTGAGATTCTGTCCAAGATCAGCTGTAAACAATATATTGAAAATCAAATATTTCGATTATTATGGGGGCCAGTAAAGTGCCAGAACAAAAATACACGTCAATTTATAATCAGAAGCACTCAAAAAAGAATATTTAATTTGAACAATTTAAAACAGAAAATTAAATAAGAATAATTAAACACTTTACACTCAAATGTTTAATATTGCACTACATCGAAGCTTTCAAAATGAGATAATATCAAAATACCAGATTTTACATTGGCAAAAGAAATCCTGGAACTTACTTTCAGAAAAAGATATATATGTATGTTTCAGGAAGAATATGATAAAACTTTGTTTCCCAGTTTCCATTTGCGATATTTTTTTAATTAATTAATTAAATCTGGGTTCGATTCCCATCGGAGCGAAAGAGGTTCTTTTTCACAAAAAATTTAAGTATTGTGATTAACAAATTTGTCAGAACGAATAAATACTTTGATGTTCACAAAAACATTAAAACAATTTGATGGAGAAATAAATTTTCTTGACCTTTTTGAATTTTGCAATAATTTTAAAAAGTGGGTCCCCCCTGGACCGGACAAAATTAAACATTCATGTTACAAGACGATTCTGAATCTGTTAAAAGCCTAAAGATTTACTGATTTGAACTTAAAATTTAACTGTATCAATTCGAAAGCTTTAATAGTAATTAAAAAAGGTCTGATTAATACTTTATAAACTATTTTCAGTTTTCAAATAATTGCAAATTAATACATTCATAATTAGATTGGCCTAACATATTCTATTTTAATTCATTCAATTTGAAACTCTTTTTTTAATTAAAGAAAGGACATTTTTCACCATTTAGCTGGCAATATTTGAGACTTTATTTAAAATTAACAATTACCAATCAAATATGCAAACAAACCAATTTGAAACTGATTTTATCCAATAGAAAGCCTTGAATAGTCAGGCTGTTAATTCTGCAGACGATTTCAAATTCCCGGCCATTTCTCGATTTTTCTCGGCCAAGGTTTTCTTTTTTCACGGTTAACTAATAGTAACATATTCATACTTGCCGCTAAACGCAAAAATTTATTTTAATTTCGTTCATTCTAAACATCCTTTAACACAACAGAGTAGAAAATTGCAAAATTAATGAATTTTGAGACAAATATTTAAATTTTGCACTAGAAAAATCAATTTCTGACAAAAAATGGAATAGTTACACTTTTAGTTGAAAAATTTAATTTTCAACCAAAAATAACGCATTTTCAAGAAAATAGTTATATTTTCAACATAACTGATGACTAAAATGATGAATATTGATCTGTAATAGTTGAATTTCAAACAAAAAAGATGAGTTTGTAACTAAATTGTCAACCAAAACTTAAATACTTTCAATTTTAAATAAAAAATAATGTTTAATAAAGCAGATGAATTTTCCACTAGAACTATGAAAAAGTCAATTGCAAAAAGTTAAATTTTCAGTTTAAAAAATTACTTTCGACAACAAAAAAGTAACTATAAAGAAAGTTACGTTATCAAACAAAGTGATGAGTTTTCAACTAGAATTGTAAATCTTTAACTAGAATAATTGAATTTTTTACCAATAAGATGAATTTTCAACTAAGAATATTAATTTCTACCAAAAAGATTAATTTTCAACTAAAAAATATCATTTTTCAACTAAAAATTGAATAATTAAATTTTTATTTAAAAAATGAATGTTCAACCAGATATGAATTTTTATATAAAATTATAGAATATTCAACTGAAATAATAGTTACATTTTCAGTTCAAGAAAAAAAATTTTTAAACAATGAATAAAAAAAATTTTTTAAATAGTTTAATATTCGGCAAAAAACATACTTTCTACACAAAGAAAAAAGAAATTTTATATTGCTAAAATGATGAATCTTCAATAAACAAAATTAATTATTAACAAAACAGATTACCTTTCAATCAAGTAATTTTATGTCCAACCTTACCGAGGAATTTTGAACTAAAATGACAAATATTTAACGAGAATACTTGAATTTTCAACCGAAAGGGAGCATTTTTAAACAAGAAGATTAACTGGCAAAGAAAAAAATAATTTTCTACAACAAAAATCAATTTTAATCCAAATATGTGGATTTTCAACGAAATAATTGAATTTTCAATTAAAAAGGTAAATTTGCATACATATTGTTGAATTTTGAACCAGAAAAGATCAATTTTTAACCAAAATGAACAGTTGAATTTTAATCTGATGGAATCCATTTTCAACCAAACTGATGAATTTTCAACCATTCAGAATAATTTTCTATAAAAAAGTAAATTTTTTACAAATTACATACATTTTCAAACAAATAGTTTAATTTATAAATAGAAAATATCAATTATCAACTAAATCGTTGAATTTTCATCTAAAAAAAGGTACATTTTCAACCAAAAATAGAATAGTCAAATTTTTATGATAAAAATCTAATTCTTAACAACAACAGAAATAATTTTCCGCAAAATAGTTAAATTTTCTCCTGGAATGGTTCAATTTTTGATTTAAAAAATTGATACATAACAAAATAGTTGCATTTTCAACAAGAGATGAATTTTAAATTAAAATGATGAATCTTCAACCAAAAAAAATAATTGTTAACAAAAGAGTTAACTTTTAATCAAGCTGTTGAATTTTTAACTAAAGAAACATGAAGTCGCAACGAACAATGTAACAAAAGTTTCTATTATTATTCAGCAATATGCTTTCTTTCAAATATTACATCAACTCTAACAACTACCTGAAGCACTTTATTCAACTAAAATTTGGAAGAGGAAACCTTCAAATTGTAACAAATTCTCACTTAGAAGAGGTATTTTTTTTAAATTCATTTCTTATAAATTCGAATTATACTTAATACGTCCCGGTAATGTCCCAGGGTTTTTTCGGTCAATAAAGTTCCCGATCATTTCAGAGTAAAACATTTAAACTTTGAGCGTTAGAATTCTAATTGTTTCATTTCGTAAAATTTTCTATTTTTAAGGGAAAATTCCTCATTTTTATTTATATACAATAATTAACAATTATGTATTTCAAAGGACTTAAAATTAAAATAACTGATCATCTAGTTTAAAAAATGTTCAGTTTTAAATGAAATTGAAAATTGTTTATTTTTAATTTTTCTACTTTAAAATTACTTTAAAATTACATAATTGTCAACATTTAGAAATGAATAGATTAATTCTTTAATTTAGAGCATTGATAATGCTAACGTGGATTTATATTTTTTGATCAGAATTCTTTTACCTGTTCAATTTATAAAATTAAAAATTAAAATTTTTGTGTCAGATTCCAAAGAGTTCCAATTCGAGTGCCTTAATTTGCCGTTTATTTATGATTTGAAGACCTAAACTGAAAAAAATATTCAGCTTTAAGAGTTCGAATTTTTCCATTTAAATGACCTTACAATTTTTTTGTGATCCGAGAATAAACCGCGAAAAGATAAAAGGAATCATTTTCTTCCACTTCATTGGACCACTGTAAAAATTTAGGACTATAAAACGATCGAAAATTTACTAGAAAAAATAATCAACTGTTTTTCCCAAATGCCGTGTTTATAAATAACAAACTTGTCATAAAAAAGCTACTTATATACATATTAGATCAAAAAGATTTTTTTTCGTAAAAAGTAAGAAAAGTGTTTATTTGTTTATAAAAATAAAATTGTGCAATAAAAAGATGGTTTTCCTTAAAAATGCACGTTTTTGTAAATTTTGTTTTTGTAATATGCTAAAAAGTAAAAGAAAAATCTTTACCGGAACTGCAGTGAGGCAAGTAGGATGAAGAACAGAAGCATCTCCCTTGGATCCTCTCTGGATTTTACTACTGGAATCGATCATCGTCAGCGGAGAACTGTATCCAATCGGAACACCCGTCAACAGACACACACTTTCCGAAAGAAGTTCAAAAACGTGCGCCAAGGGTAAATATCCCAGGAAAATATCATCTGACCTAATTTCAATAGCGTCGCAAAAGGCCTTTAAAGTTGCAATAATGTTTCGGTGAGAGAGCAACACTCCTTTCGGAACTCCTGTGGATCCGGAAGTGTACATTATAATTGCTGTGTCTTCACTTTTAGGAGAAACTAGCTCGGCTTTTGAATCACTTCCAGTTTTTATCACATCCGAAAATGGAATCAATCTTACTCCCTCCTAAAATTAGAAATAATTGGCTTATTAATATTTTAGAACAACTAAAATTGTAAGTATTCTATACTGAATTCGATATTTCGAAATAAATAACACAGGTTGTCTACTCAAATCCTGGCAAAAAAATTCCATGAAAATTCTAGGTGTTTCCAAGTATAATGTTTCATAGTACGGAGTTATTCAAATATTTCTCATTTTTTCTAGGGATTAAATTAATGTTTAATTTAGAAAGCGTTGACAAATTATATTACAAGATATTATTAAATATATTGGCATATTCATATTGGCATATTCAGGTAAAATTAATCAGGGTTCTAATATTAAATTCAACTTAAAACGCCTCAAATTCCTAACTTTTCAAGTTAGAAATATTGCATTTTCTACAAGACAGATACATTTTTAACCAAATACTTGAATTTTCAACTCTACTACATAAAAAAAAATATTTTTCAACAAAGTACATGAATTTCTCAACTAAATAGTGGATTTTTGAACCAAAAAAAAAGACGAATTTTAAACCAAAAAGATGAATTTTTAACACAAAAGATGTATTTTCAAACAAGAAGATTAATTTTCAAGCAAATAGTTAAATTTTGAATTATTCTATACCAAAAAACACTATTTTTAACGAAAATCATGTATTTTCAACGAAACGGTTGCATTTTCAACCTAAAGATACAAATTTTCAAGCAAACAGTTTAATTTTGAACTAAAAAGAATAACTTTTCAAAAAAATGGAAAAGTTAAGTTTTCGGTTAAAAAAATTAATTTGCAAACAACCTTTTTTTAAAACTAAAATTATAAATAATCAATTGGAATAGTTGAATTTTAAACAAAAAAGATGAATTTTTAACTAAATTGATCAATCTTTAACTAACATAGTTGAATTTTCAACCAAAAAGATGAGTTTTCAACTAGAAAATTAATTTCTGCAGAAAAAGACGAATTTTCAAAAAAATACATAAATATTCCACTTAAAAATATCAATTGTCAGCCAAAGACATGAATTTTTAACTAAAATTATGGAGTATTCAACTGGAAGAATTAAATTTTCAGATGAAAAAATGGAATTTTTAACCACATAGTTACATTTTTAAAAGAATAAATGAATTTTTAACCAAAATAAAGGATTTTTTAATTTAAAAAAATCATTTCTACCAAATAAGATGAATGGTCAACATAATATATAAATTTTTAATTAAAAACATAAATTATCAGCCAAAAATTGAATTGTTAAAATTATGTTAAAATAATTAACTTTCGACCAAACAGATTAATTTTGAATTAAAATGATGGAATATTCAACTTGAAGATTTACATTTGCAGTTTAGAAAAATTAATTATAACAACGACAAAAAACTAATTATCAAAAAATAGTTACATTTTATTTAAAAAGTGATAAATTTTCACACTAAAATGATAAATATTCAACTAAACTGATGGAATATTCCATTGGAATAGTACTAGCAGTTACATTTTTAGTAAAAAATAAATAGATAAAAAAATAATAATTTAAAAAAATAGTTAGCTATTCGACAAAAGTGATGAATTTTCAACTAAAATGATGAATATTCAACTGGAATAGTGGAAATTTCAAGCATAAAGATGATTTTTCAACCAGGAACGTTAATTTACACACAAAAATACGAATTTTCATTAAAAAAAAAATTTCAACCAAAAATTAAATAGTTACATTTTAAGTTAAAAAGTTCATGTTCAACCAGAGAGATAAATTATCAACTATAATTATTGAATATTTAATGGGAATAATTACATTTTCAGTTTTAAAAGAACGACTAATTTTTAACAAACAAAAAAACAAATAATTTTCAAAACAACCGTTGCATATTAAATCAAAGTCATGACTAAAAAGCTGAATCTTTAATTAAAATAATTGAATTTTCCATGAAAAATATGAACTTTCAAATAAAAAAGATAATTTTTAAATCGAAAATTTAATAGTTAAATCTTTAGTTAAAGAATTAACGTCCAATCAAAGAAATGAATTTTTAACTAAAATGATGGAATATCTAACTAGCATAGTTGTATTTTTAGTTGAAAAAATTAATTTAAAAGAAAAGAAATTCCAACCAAATAGTTAAATATAGTAATATATAGCTACTTTTACTAATAACAATTCAGTGTTATTCAGTTTCATATTGCAATTAAAAAAAAATAATTAGGAACGCTCTCGACAAAATCCCTAGACTAAAAAAATCCCATCATTTCCAGATTTTTCCAAGTAAATAACAATCCCCTGACACTTTCCGGTTTTTCAGGTAGGGTAGACACCCAGTAATAGAAATGTAGAGAATTTGACGATACCTTAAAGTCTTTAGTGTCAGTTGGTTTCAACTGATCCTCCATGTAGATAATGGTTTTTACTTCCGCCAGTTTTGGGAGAATTCTTTTGAATTTTGGAAGTAATTCATGACTCGTTATCACTGTATCTACTTCGGTTTCATTAACACCATGGGCAATCGCATCGTCACCCAGAGTCGCGTAAATCGTAACGATACTCAAATTTTGTTTAAAACATGCGTGGGCAGCGATCATCCATTCTGCCCTCGTTTCAGCGAAAATTACGATACTCTTTTTTACAGTGAGACCCAGTTCTCTCAATCCGCGGCTGAAGGACGCTGCAAGTTTGTCTACTTCCGTGAAGGTTTTCCATCTGTACTCTCCCATTTTGTACTGAAAATAAAAAAAAAATAAAAAAATAAATTAATTTGTACTCAGAAAAGGAGAAAAAAAGCAGAAGATAAACAAAATAAAAGAGGAAGGGAAGAAAAAAGTACTTTTTAATCATCATACAAATACTCAGAGCTGGCGGAGCCCTAGAGGGCACAGGGCCAGTGCCCCCCCCCCCACACACACACCTAGAAATCAACCAGGGAGGGGCCAAGTACTGATTTGCTCCCCTCTGAAATTGAATGATAAAAATTATCAGATAGTCGGAACTGGTAATCTTTCAATTCTTTCTTGCTTTGTGAAATCTTTGAAATCTATCTGGAATCTTTGTGAAATAATAGAAGTCTTTGTAAAATCTTTTAAATCTATCCTAAATCTTTGCGAAATATTTAAAATCTTGGTATAATCCTGATAAAATCTGTGAGATATCATTGCAACCTTTGTCAAATCTTTTGAAATTTTTCCGTAATATTTAAAATATTTTTTTATATTTGAGAAATCATTGAGATCTTCTAACATATCTGAAATATTTGTGAAATAATTCAACTTTTTATATCTTTGTAATCTATCTGAAATCTTCGTGAAATAATTGAAATCTTTCTGAAATCAGTTCAGTTAATATTTGAAATATTTTTCACATATTTGGTAATATTTGTGAAATTATCTAAAGCTGTGTGAAATCTTTTAAATCCTTGTGAAATCTTTAGGGGAATTCTTTAAAAACCTTTGCGAAATGTTTTTTAAGTATTTGGTAATATTGGTGAAATTTTTGAAAAGTTTGTGAAACATTTGAAAAATAATTGAAGTCTTTGTAAAATCTTTTAAATCTATCCGAAATCTTTGAACTGTTTGTGCAATCATTAGGAAATCAATGAAATCTTTTTCCAAGCTTTAAAATTTATCTGAAATATTTGAAATCATTGTGAAATCTTTGGGAAATCATTGAAATGTTTGTGAAATCTTTGTGCGTTCTTTAATTTTTTTATCATTCGGTAATATTTGTGAAATTATTGAAATCTTTGAGAATAGATTGAAGTATTTTAAATATTTTCGAATAAATAAATAAATGGCGAATAAATCTATATGTCGATTTGAAGCTTAAATAAATAAAAAAATATATATATATTTTCGAAATACAGTAAACTTCCACCTATGTCCCCCATCGTGAAACGTTTACGCTCACGAATGTCCCCCTTTGGAGGGGCCC
>JAWWLR010000002.1:45406051-45417628 GCA_035041075.1 Acraspis erinacei
CCCTCGACGGACATTTACTGGTACTTCGTACCCGAAACTTTGTCCCACGAAAATGCATTGAGGCTTGGGGGGCCTGGTTCGGATCAGAGTTCTGTGAAAATTTAAATGTAAGAAATGAAAAATAGCATCTTTTTATTCAAATTAATAATAAAAGTTCTAGTTCACTTATAAAGTAAATTAAAATGGTAAGTCATCCAGAGTTTGAAGCGAAAACTGTAATGTTGTAATTATTGGTTACTTTTTCTTGCGTAGTTCTATATTTTTGTACTAAAAAAAATTCAGAGTACGTGTATTGATAATATTCGCTATTTTTAATAACAAATAGCAGAATTTTCAACTAATAAAGATAATTTTTGAACTAAAAATGAAATAGTTCAATTTTCAACCAAAAATATGAGTTTTCAAACAAGAAGATTAAATTTCTACGGGAAAGACAATTCTTTAACCAAATACATGAATGTCGAACTATATACTTGAAGATCTAACTAAGAAAGAAAAATTTTCTACTAAAAGAAAACGAATTTCCAATTAAATAAATTTTAAAATAAAAAATTTTCAACCCAAAATGAAATAGTTAAATTTTCTCCATGTAACGAGTGGACTAGCTGCTTAAGTCAGGCTTGAGATCAATATTCTTTCACCCATATTTAAAAGTAAGTTTAAATAAATCGAAAAAAAACTAGGAAAATATTAATAAACATTAAAGGATCTTTTGTGGCAAGGCAAAGAGTTGGAGGAAGAAAGAAGTTTATTTATGACAAAAAAAATACTTTTTAGCAAAGCAGTATAAATTTGAACCAAAACAGATTTTAATTGTAAATGAAAAACAGTTGAATTAAAAAAAAATAATTTAAAATAAAATACTCAATTTTGAAGTTCAAAAGTTAATTAAAAAAAAATATTCAATAAAAGTTCAAGTTTCAGTTAAAAAAATAATTTCGAACCAAAAAAAGGAGATTTGAATAAAATATTTATATTTTTATCTAAAACTAATAATATTTTCAACTGAAATATTAATTTTTATTAACAAAAAAATCATATTTTCAACAAAGTAGTTGAAGTTTTAATCAAAGAAATGAATTTACAAACAAGAATAATAATTTTCTAAAATAATGTCAATTTTTAAACACATAGTTGAATTTTCAACTAAATAGATAAATTTTCAAAGAAAAAAGAATAACTATTTAAATTTGCAACCGAAAAATTTATTAAAAAAAAAGATTCAGTTTTTGCATCAAGATTAAATTTGAACTAAAAGAGACGAATTTTTAATAAAATACATTAATTTTAATTAAAATATGTCATTTTTAAACTAAAAGCGGCGAACTTTGAACGAAAAATAAACAGTTAAATTTTCAGTTAATTAATTTTTAACGAAAAAAAGAGATTTTCAACAAAATAATTTATTTTAAACCAAAGAGAAGAATATTCAACAAAGTAAAGTGTAATAAGTTGATATTTCAACAAATCATGTAATTTAAGAAAAAAAGATTAGTTTTGAATAAAAAATTAAAAAAAAAATAGAAACAAATAAAATACAATTTTTCAACCAAAGATAAGTAACTTCAGCTGATAACATTTTAATCAAAAAACATGTACTTTGAAGCTTTGAAACTTTCCTTTCAGTAAACAATAATGTTATGTACATTTTTTCTTTTCAAGCTGATTAACTGACACTTGACAATATTTTACGAATGAACTATAAAATTTTATTGATAATTTAAGGAAAACGATTTTTGAATTATCAAATTAAAATTTTCGCAGAATTCGTACCCGAACAGATCGCGCACTCTAGTTTAGAATTTTAATTATAAATAGAAAGGAATACATTCTAAATGTTTCTTTTTATAATCAATTAAAACAATAAAAAGAAAAGCTTCAGAAAATAAAAAATAAAATTTTATTGAGAGAAGGATTAAATTTTAAATTATTCATAATTCATACAAATTAATAACATGCGAATTATTAATAAATTCATAAAAAATACGCTTGGAAATTAAATAAAAAATAATAATAGACTATATTAAATTTTTTAATTGAAAGTGTTGAATCTTAAAAGCACTTTTTTAAATTCTTGAAATTAAAAGTACCGTTTAAATAAAAATAAAGGCGTGCTTGAAATTAATAAATTCCAGTCAGAAATTGCACTCAATTTTAAACTTATTAAATAAACTCAACTCATGTTCTTAATCTCTGGCAATTATAAACAGAATGTATCATATTAAAATAGAATTTCTAAAGATAAATAAAAATATGTTTTAATAGTGAAAAATTGAGAATGGTAGAAATTTAGCTAAAAATAATTAACAATATGAGTTAACATACATCTTATATTAAGAAAAGTTTATAAACGTCGATCCCACATATCTACAGTAACTAATCCTTTTAAGATTTAATGTTATACAAATTATACACAAAGATAATTGATTGATGATAACTCCTCGAATTTCAGTATTTCTCCTACTGAGTTTTTTCCTGCTTTTCCATTTCGACGTTCATAGTTATTTGTCGAGTTTCTATAATCTACGAATTTTAATTTCCCGTACAATTTTTCGAGTCAAGTCTCCGTTAGCTGAAGTTAACAACTCTTTTATTTAAGGGAATATCACTGTCGGAATCGCTCGTATCTACAAGCGCATCTTCATCAGACGGAAGATAATCTTTATGTCTTGGTCCTTCTCTTGTCGTTTTCTGCAACTTTCGGGCCTGAATAAATAAAAGAAGATAACTTGAAGGTTGGTCTGGGTCAAATTTATTTAAATTTTCAGGTCAAGTCAAAATAATATATACTTTAGTTATTTGAATAGTTTCAAACCCCCAGCGAAATGAAGTAAAGATTTCCTACACACTTTTCTCATTAAAATTTTTGTAATAAACGAGAGTCGGTTGCTACAGAAAAAAATTCCTTAATTTTGAGGTCATAGAGTGTCTACTCAAATACTGGAAGAAATTTCCTTGAAAATTCCAGGTTTTTTCCAGGTATCGCAAGTATTTTAGGGGTGTAACTTTTCACAGCCATTTAAATATTTTGTATTTTTTTTTAAATTATGAACTCGGAATATGTATACAGTTTCGCGAGTTTATAATAAATATTTTTTTTCTTCAGTTTTACGGATTCAATCACCATCGATTAATTATATAATTAAGTAATACTGAAAACATAAAAATTCACTTCTTAAATTTGTCTTTGAATTATCAAATGGTAGTTGAATTTCAAATAAAAAAGATCAATTTTGTACCAAATAGTTGAATTTTTAACTAAAAAAAGATCAGTTTTCAACCAAAACTGGAACAATCAAAATAATTAATTTTCCACTAGAAAAAAGCAAATTTTCAACCAAAATGATGAATTTTTAAATAAAGTTATAAATCTTCAACTGAAACAGATAAATTTTAAACCCAAAAGAATATATTTTCACAAAAGACTTTAGCTTCCAACCAAGTAGTTTCATTTTCAACGAAAAAAGATGAATTTTCAAGCAAGAAGATTAATTTTCTACTAAAAAGAAAATTTTTCAACAAAATATATGAATTGTAACAAAATACTTGAATTTGAAACTAAAAAAGATTCAATTTGAACCATAAATGTAATAGTTACGTTTTCAGTTTAAACAATTATTAAAAAAAAACAATAAAATAACTATCAAAAAAATAGTTAAATTTTCAATTGAAGTGATGAATTTGCAACTTTAATGATGAATCTTTAACTGAATTAGTTGATTTTTAAACCAAAAGGATTAATTTTCAACTAAAATTATGAAATATTCAACTGGATTAGTTAAATTTTCAACCAAACAGATCAATTTACAACCAAATATGTGAATTTTGAAGTAAATATTATCTAATTGTTACACTTTTAAACAAAGTGATGAATTTCAACTAAATTGATTAATCTTCAACTGGAATAGTTGAATTTTATAGCAAAAAGATGAACTTTATAACTAATAAAATTAAATTTTCAGTTAAAAAAATGTATTTTAAGCTAAGAAGATGAATTTTTAACTAACGTGATGTAATATTCAAGTGGAAAAATTACACATTGAGTTAACAAAATACTAATTAAAAAACAATTTTCAAAAAAATAGTTAAAATTTTAACTGTAATAATTAAATTGTCACGGAAAAATGTAAGTATCAGCCAAGGAAACGACGAATTTTTAACAAAAAGTCTCAGTTTCCAACAAATTAAATGATTTTACATTAAAATGATGAACCTTAAAAAAATTTGTTTTCAACAAGAGTTGAATTTTTAACTATGAAAGATTTTTCTGTCAAGGGGGAGAAAATATTGCCAAGAAACTGGTAAATTTCCAACAAAATACATTAAGTTTCAACAAGATACTTGAATTTTTAACTAGAAACGATCAATATCTAACAAAAAATAGAATACTTAAATTTTCAGTTTGAAAAATTAATTTCTAACGAAAAAAAAAACTACTTTTAAACAAAATAGTTAAATACAGTAATATAAAGCTACTCTTACAAATGACGAATTATTGTAATTGAATTTTATATTGCAATTAAAACAAAAATTAAGCACGCTCGCGAAAAAATTCTCTGACATTTCCAGGTTTTCCAGGTAGGGTAGACATCCTGGGTCGCACTATAACTTAATATATTAAGGCCATTAAAAGAAAAATTCTTCGATAGGACTCAATTTGCCTAATTAAGGCTAGTTAAAACCCAGACTCAAGATTTGTGATGGTAATAATTTTTTCAATTTAGAATCTTCCTTTTTTAGATTATACCATTTTTAACAATATAAATTTGAAATTGTCCATTTTGAAGGTATAATTTGAAACTATTCAATTTTTCATGTTTTTGATTCTAATAATTTGATATAGTAATAATTAAAGACTTTGATCTAGAAATTATGCTTTGAAATTTACGGCATGAAATTTGAAAATCTTGAATGTTTCACAAAATTACACAGTGATCAATTTCAATCAGCATTAAATTTAAAGTTTTCAATTTCAAAGATTTTTTTTCTTAAAGTCGAAATTTGTTTTCAAAATTTAAATTGTTTTATTGTATAATCTTATAAACACTCAATACGCAAATTATTACATTCTGTCATCCTAACAGTTAAACCTGTTCATGTTTAGACCTGATATTTTAAATAAACTATTAATTTAATTAAAAATGTAAAAATTGATTAACCTATTTTACTTTGGATACCACAAAATATACTGAAAAAAAATGAGTAACTTTACCTTAGGCCACTTGACAATAGGTCGTTTAGATCCTTTGGTTGCGGTTAATTTTGGAAGATACTTCTCAGCAATCGGTTCTACCCTTCGTATATCAAAATCCTGATCAACCTTTGAGACCGTTTGTAATCTTTGTTCCTCTGAAGTTACATACAAATCGTCCGGTTGATGATACGTATTATGAATATCGTATGCTTTTTTGCTACAGAACAGTGCAGCACACATTGTACATTTAATCAGGTTTTCTGGCACGGCCTCTCGTTCTTCCTGTTATTAACGTAAATATTAATATTTTATGATTTTTCCAAGGGGCAAATATTGGAAATGTTCAGGGTGGCGATTCAGCGGACGATTTCAAATTCCCGGTTATAAACAGGCCAAGTTTAGCTATATTGCCGGTCAACTAAAAGTAACATATTCATATTTTTCGCAAACACTTATTTTAAATCAGCACGTTTCACTAAACATTCTTGAACACAACAGAGCAAAAAATTACAAAATAAATTAATTTTCAAATAAAATTATGAATCTTTAATTGGAATCGTAGAATTTTAAACCAAATAGATGAATTTTCAACTAAAATCATGAACATTTAACTGACATAGTTGAAATTTTAAACAAAAAGATTAATTTTCTACCAAAAATACAAATTTTTCTCACAAATAGTTGAATTTTTAACTGGAAAAAAATACGTTTTTAACAGAATAGGGAATAAAAAAAATTAATTTTCATCTTAACTGATGAATTTTCAACTGACATGCCGAATCCTAGACTGTAATAGTTAAAATTTAAAAAAAAAATGAGTTCTTAACTGAAACAATGAATATTCAAATGAAACCGTTGAACTTTCAACCGAAAAAAAATAATTTTTACTACGAAATATAAATTGTCAACCAAAGCTTAAATAATTAAGTTTTAAGATAAGAAAATTAATGTTGAGCCAGAAAAGTCGAATTTTCAACTAAAAAAGATAATTCTTCAACCAAAAATCGAATAATCAAATTTTCAGTAAAAAATTAATCTTTAACCAATGAGATGAATTTTCAGCGAAAATGAAGGAATATTCAACTGGAACAGTTTTTTCATTATCAGTTTAAGAAAAAAAATTATTTTCAACTAAAAAAGAATCAAAATTTTAATTAAATAGTTCAGTTTTAGGCAAAAATTCCTTTCCATTCAAAGAAAAAAAAAACTTCAATCAAACAGAATTATTTTTCAACCAAAGAAATGAATTTTTAATGAAAATGATGAATCTTAGAAAAAATTAATTTTCAACAAGAGTTTATTATTCAACCAACTTAATTAATTTCTAACCTAAAAGATGAATTTGAACTAAAATCATGAATATTTAACTGGAATACTTGAATTTTCAACCAAAAAAGTATATTTTTTACCAAAATTCGGTCAATTTTCAGCTCAAAGTGGAAAGGTTAAACTTTATCTTGAAAAAGTTAAATTTTAACGAACCTGATACATTTTTAACTAAAATGATTCATCTTCAACTGGAATAGTTGAATTTTATACCTACCAAAAAGATGAACTTTCAATCAATAAAATTATTTTCTACAAAAAAAAAACAAATGAATTTTTCACAAATTACATGGATTTTTGAAAAATAGCTTAATTTTCAAATAACAAGTATCAATTTTCAAATATGTACTTGAATTTTAATCCAAAAAGATAAAAGTTCAAAGAAAAATAGAATATTTGAATTTCCTGTTCAAAATTTAATTGTTAACCAAAAAATCGGATTTTCAGAAATATATATGGTAAAATGTTCAGTAAAAAAAATTCGTTTTCATTCAAAGAAAAAACAATTTTTCAATCAAATATCTCGTTTTTTAACCAAAGAAATAAATTTTTAATTAAAATGATAAATCTGTAATAAAAAAATTATTTGTCAACAAAGGAGTTTTTTTCAACAAATTAAATTTATTTATAATCTAAAATATGAAAGTTCAATCAAAATGAAGGTTTTTTAACAGAGATTAACTTAAAAGAAAAAAAATGTTTTTCTACTGAAAATTTCGATTTTTTAACAAAATACGTGAATTCTCGATGAAATAAATGCATTTTTAAATTTTAAAAGTCAATTTTCTACTGTAAAAGTTAAATTTTTAGTTGCAAAATTGAATTTCAACAACGTAGTTACCTTTTTAAAAAGAGATGAATTTTCAATAAAAATTATGAATCTTCCAACAAAATTTATTTTTAACACAAGAGTTTAGCTTTTAATCACAATGAATTGCATTTTTCGGAAAAAGGTAAATTCCTAATGAAAAATGTAAAAATAACTTATATTACAATTCAGAAATATGTCCTCTTCAGAATAATACTTCTACTCTAAAACCTACTTGAAGTACTTTCTTTTTATAAACTTTGGAAGAAGGAACTTTCAAGTTGTAACGAATTTTGACTTGAAACAGGGATTTTTTAAGCTCCTTTCTTCTAAATTCCACTTTTATTTTTGTTTTTAAATTCCCGTTTGATGTCGAAAATTTCCTGTCCCAAGGAAAATTATATTTCTTTACCGAAACTCCCTGCCCTAAAATGAAAACGATAATTATTATATAAATAAAGAAAACTTGAATTTTGCTACAATCATATGTAAATTCCCCGTTTTTTAATTCAATTCCCGGTCAATCAAATTTCTGGTTTCCCGGTCAAGTCGCCACCCTGATATTTTAATATAAAATTTATAATCTAAATGATTAAATTTGAAATAGAGGTAGATATTTTACATTTTAATACAAAATTACTTTAGGAACAAAAATTCATCTAAAAAAGTGGAAAAATGAAATAATTAAGGACGTGGATTAGGATAATTTTCATTTTGAAACATAAAGTGTTACCTGAGTGTGATTTTTCTCCAAGTGTTGTTGCAAGTTAAATTTCAACATATACTCAGCACCACACAAGTGACAATAATAAACACTTAATGCATCGTTCATGGAGTTTAATTTTATTTTATTACTAGGTGGAGGCGTTGCCACTGGTTGGAATATGTTGATCAATCTGTAGAAAATCAAATACAAATCAGGAATTTCACCTTTTTCGGAAACTAGATTCAATGAAAATAAAGGAATAATCTAATTATAAAATATTAAACATGGCCAATTAATTCCAACCTTTTATGAACTGAGCGATGATGATATTGTAAAGCTTTGTCATTGTAAAATAGTACATCACAGTCGTCGCAGTTTTTGTGCTCCTCCTCGTTATTTTCATCAGATTCATGAGAGTTTAGATGTGTGTCTCTGAGATTCTGCAATTTTTTTTATTCAAGTATTTGGTTTTGTCAATTTATTTTCGGGTAGAAATAGTAATTAAATTATGTTTATAGAGTAAAAATGCCCACTTACCTTAAGAGGAAATTGCATTCCACAAAATGGACAGTAGAATTTTCCAGGAGCGTTTGGATGCATTTTGTATCTGTGCCTAATTGTGGATGTAACTGTGTCAAACATTTTTCCACAAAGATCACATTTTGCATCGGCATTTTTTTCTGCGGCTGTTGACCTTCCACGATGGTCAATTTCTTTATTAGCGTGTTTTCTAAAACACCAAATGTTATTCCAATTTTATATAAATTTTAATTTAGAGACAATATTAATTTTTATTATTGTAGATAATAGGTCGAAAAATAGGAAAAACCATTTCAGGAAGAATAAAAATAAAAGGATGCGCTTCATCCGAACCCAAATTAGACATTTGAAAGCAACCGACTGAAAAAAAATGTTTTAAATTACTGGCAATTAAGTCATCAAATCGCAAATTATTAAAAAAAAAATGAATTGGAAAATGCATAAAAATAAAACCTCCATTCTGGGAAAGTTGTATGGAAGCGTTCAAGCGTTAATTTAATCATCGATTTTTTTAAATTTAGAAACTAAAATAAAACCATTTGATTAAATCATCCAAATTAAAAAGATAAAGTAAGATTTTATAGTATGGAACATTGAAAGCTTTTAAATACACATATAATAACCATTTCAATTTGAAAAGAACCAACTTAGAAAAATAACAAGATCTTAAATTGAAAATATTTAAAACTTTAACGATAGCGATCGACAAATTATAATTTGTCGAGTTTATGATTGAAAATGATTAGAGTAGAAAGCAGTCAATCATAAATTTGAAGAGGGCTCAATTATTTTAAATTGACATTAGAAAGCGTTTGAAATTAATGTAAGACTTTAAAAATATAAATTTTGAACCATAAAGATGTTAAAAATCTTGAAATATAAATCGTTAAAGTTTGTATGGCAATTACTGCCATAAAAAATGAAAATTTCAAAGCGAAGGTACTGGAAATTTAAAATCTTAAATTTGGAAATGAATTTGATTGTTTTAAAATTGAAAACTTGCAATTTGGAAACCTATTAAATGATTTCTTAACGTACACAATTTTTCCCATTAATTGCATGACAATCGTTATTTAAGAGATTTAAATAAAAAGAGCCTCATTTATTAAAAATATCATGGCGTTGAAAGTGTAAATGATTCGATTTGAAAAACGTTAAAAAGGCACAAATTGTCAGTTTCAAAATAAACAGTTTCTTCCTTATATCATATTTTGATTAATCCTTTATTAATGCATTATATTTAAAAATGAAGGAAATACTTTCAGAACCCTGCTAAGATCTAATATTTGAAGTTTTTGACTGTTCCATCGATAAAGAAGAGTGTTTTTAACAAAAGAATAATGACAGTCTCGTGACAAAGATATTCTCGTGACCACGTATTATTGTTTATCTCACAGAAATAATGATTCTTTATTTAATGAATGATAATTTCTACAAAACAGATTAATCTGAACCCCTATTTTGTAAAGTAAATCATGCTTTTATAAATATTCTCCTACATAACCAAAAAATTACCTGAAATGTTCCTGGAGAGCTTCCTTGGATTCTAATTTCGAACTGCAAAGAACACACTTGTGCTCTTTTTTATCACTCATTTTTGGCAGATTAAACAGGAAAAATAAAAATCCAATCGAATACAAATAATTCAGTACTTTCCGATCCAACCCTTGTGATGATTTCGATACTTTAGTTCGTACAGGACTGTTCGATTCTCTTTTAATTTGTATCTAATCATTGATTACACACTGAAATAAAACAAAATTACTTTAAGAAACTTTTTAGAGTTAGGAAATCGGTATTTATTAATGTAAAACTGCGAATATAAAACACTAAAAATGCAACTCTACTGTTTGTGGTGAACAAAAATCAATTTCGCGTCGCCATCTTTAACGGCTTGAAAATCGCGCCATCTACCCGTCATCAGAAGTGCAGGGGAAGTCTGTTTTAAATTAGTAAATTTTATTTTATTTCAATTTATTCATTCCGATATTTTTAGGTAATATCAAAAGAAATTATATATTATAAATGTTTGAATATTGTGGATTATGGAAATTGATATACTTGTTCTTCCAACTTGGGTTTTAAAAGTTTCAGGATTTCATCAATTATAAAGTCCCTATCGAGATTTAATTTGGGGAAAGATACTTTAAATATCACCCTAAATGTCTGAAAGTCTAGATGATAAATTAATTGTTTTAAAGTATCTTGTTTTATTTTAATATTATTTCATTATGCGTGCTATAGCAGACGAGAAACATTGCAATTAATGATGTTAACAAAATATTATAGGCTCTTTCCAAGACCCCCTCCCCTTCCGCCCTGCATTCCTGTAACGATCTGTGTGACAAAATATTTCTACCTCCCATCCTCTCTTACTGTAAGCAATTTATGGTTTTCAGAAATAATAAGATATGGAACTTGAAACTCATCCAAATTTTTTGTATTGAAGAAAATATATATGCTTTTCAGGGTGAAAACTTCATTTTTTAAATTCTCTGATTTTTCTTCGACCAATCTTTTATTTCCTCTGACAATTAACATTCAAATATCAGCATTTTAATATTGTAATATTTTTAACATGTTTAATAGTTTATAAGTCAACAAAAAAAGATGAAATTTCATTTAAAAAAATGAATTTTACCAAAGATTTGCGGCAAGGGTCTATAGTTAAACCACAAGTCATGAAAGCGGCACTATTGTCGAAATTGTGTTATGTTTCGCGCAGGTCCAATGTCTGCGAAACTAAAATTGGTGTTTTGTGCTGTTAATAAAATTATTGAATATACCCGGGAATTATTTGAAATAAAGAATACAAATATTTATAGTTTGAATTGAGAATATATATTGTCGAACTTTAACAAAAATTGGGTAAATCCGGTTTATAATTTAAAATATAAAATTCAAAAAGAGCCTGAGTTGGATACCAAAACAAACTCTAGAGTCTACACCAGCGTTTCCCAAACTTTTTTTGCAGTTTTTAGGGAGGGGCAGGGCCGCCACCCT
>JAWWLR010000002.1:45593228-45605511 GCA_035041075.1 Acraspis erinacei
TTACCAAAGCTTTCAAATATTTCGCAAAGGTTTTCTAAACAGTTTCGCAAATATTATCAAATGTTTCAAAAATATTTCTAATCTTTTAGAAATATTTCGATGATTTTCTAAAGATTTCACAAAGATTTCGAATATTTCGAAGAAAAGTTCGAATGGTTTACAAAAACTTCGCAAAGACTTCAATGCTTTCCCAAATATTTGAGAGATTTCAAATATTTCACAAAGATTTCTGATAAATTTAAAAGATTTTATCAAGGTTGAATCATTTTTAAAAGATTTCACAAAGATGTCAATGATTCTTACAAAAAATTATCATATGTTTTAAAAATATTTTAAATATTTCGCATAGAATTCGTAAAGATTTTTGATAGATTTAAAACATTTCACAAAGGCGTAAATAATTTCATAAAGATTTCAATAATTTCTCAAATGTTTCAGCGATTGCACAAAGGTTTCAATGATTTTTCAAAGATTTCAAATCTTTCGCAAATGATTAGAAAATTTCATAAAGACTTCACTGATTTCACATAGGTTTAAACAATTTCAAAAATAGACTAAATACTTCAAAAATATTTTTAAAGTCTTTTAATGATGTCGAAAACATTTCAAATATGTTGCAAAGATTTCACAAAAATTTTGGATATACATAAAAATTGCAAACAGGCATAAATGATTTCCAAACGATTTCTATAATTTCACAAACGTTTCAAAAATATTTCGAAGATTTCCAAAGATTTCAAATATTTCGCTAAGATTTAAACAATTTCACAAATATTATCAAATATTTAACAAATATTTTTAATATTTTTAAATGACCTACGCGATTTTCTGAAGGTTTCACAAAGGTTTCAAATGTGTCGAAAAAAATTCGGATAGTTTACAAAGACTTCGCAAAGGCTTCAATCATTTCCCCAGGATTTCAGCAATTTAAGACATATTCCAAATATTTTATAAAGATTTAGCAGATTTTACAGGGATTTCAATGATTAATAACAATAGAATTAAAAAACAATGATTCTCTATTTGTTCTAAAAAGATACAATGTTCCAAAGACGTTTTTAGGACGTATTTGGGACATTGCACGTTTTCTGGACGTTTTTTGGCCTGACTTAGGACAGTTTTTTGGACGTTCTAAAGACGTCTTTTAAACTTTACGTCCTTAAAACGTCTTTAAATTTCGTGACCGCTGGGTAAGTTGCAGCGGCATGTAGTCCAAGCTACAGTAGTTGACCCTCATATTTTATCGCTTTTTCTAATCAAACATTTTTTTACTGTACTCATATTTTATTTAAAATGGTTTGAAAATGACTGTTTGGAATGCTACAGTTGAGTGAGTGTCCATCATAATGACGGCTGTTACACAGAGAATACAAAAAGTAAAGCATACGCAGATAATTATTATGTTTTTGAATTTGTTGACTTTCAAATATAGTATTTAATAGTTTTATGGCTCTAATTTTATTCTGGTGTTACAAATAGACGTTTCCGCTCAAGGTTTCGAAAGATATAGAAAATCATTTCGGTTTTCTAATGGTTGAAGATTTTGCGAATCCCCTTAGGATTAACATTCTTTCATCATGCCCTTCATGTTTGGTATTTGAAATGCCAATAAGTGTTGATACTAAGTATCGATGCTAAAGTAACTGAATGTGATGCGCGATTTTTTCAAAAATACTGAAGAATCAATTACTAACAAGGACCGTATAACTGATGTCGTATCAAACATAAGAAGCTTCCATTCTAGGAAGTTTTTTTTTACTTTTAAAAATTTATTTAAAAAAATATTCGAAACTCATTTTGATCTTTTTTGTATAAAAATAATCACAGTTTGACGTCCTCTTCAAGATGCAATCATTTTTTTCAGAAGTTTTGCGCTCGTCACTGTTTAAAACTTCATTACGCTTGCGACAGCTGAATTTTGTTTTATAGGACTCAAATTTTTAGTAGTAGCTGTTTGCAGTGAACGCGAACTTTTAAGGTCTGTGGATTTCCTAAATTGAGAAATTGGCTTTTTCGTCCAACTCTAATAACCACAACGCTACAATTATTTGCTTAATTTTAAATTAGAAATTCTTATTATTTGATTTATTGTTAATCTCTGGTTAAACATAACCTTATTGAATGTAAAACTCGACGCACTCAGAAAAAATTTCTTCATTCAACAAAATCGTTTTATGACCGCATTGGGTTGATTTCAGGAAACATTTTGGTTAAATAAATAAAATTTTTGTTCGTTTGACCATATTCGTTTGCTTCAATCAAAGTTTTTGGTTAAATCTTTTTGTTGATTTTACAAAATATTGTATTGATTGAACAAAAGTTTTTGGTTGGAACCACCGAATAATTTGAGAGCGGAGTCTTTTAGAATCAAGAAAAAGATTTTATTTATTCAAGCAAAATAATTGATAAAGTTTTTTTTAACAATATATCGATTTTTTAAATTAAATAAACAACGGATCTTACATAATTTATTTTGCAAATAGCTAGCCGTGGTATTTTTCTAGTCTTGTGATATTTCATAGTCAAATAAACTAGTAAATAGTGCCAACAAGATGACAAAATTCAATGGTAGGATTGGTAATCCATTTACAATGTAAATTATCATTGGGTCCTTTATGGTTGGGTAAACTACAAGTTTGGGTTAAATCAAACATAATCTTATAATTATCTTGGATTGAGAAGAATATTTATTTGGATTCACCAAAAGTTTCACTCTGATCAACCAAAATATATGGTATAATTAAACAACTTTTCCTAATCAAAAATCGTCTTGGCTCAATCAAATATTGTCTTTCCCATATAAGAATCTTACTCTAGGGTTGATTCTACCAAAATTTTGTTCATTCAACTAAATCTTTTTCTGCGTGCGAGAATTTTCAATTGATTTATTTAGAATATTGTAGTATTGAAAGTAAGATTGTTTTTCATGTCAAGTTTACATTTAGATTATTTGTAGGTTGATGGAAAACGTGATACATCAGAATAAACTCACAAATAATCTGGATGCGAACTTGATGTGAAAGAAATCTGGATTTTTATTCTCGATCTTATGGTATTTAGGGCTGCACGGAAGTCTCGAATGAAATTTTGACTACATAGTGAAGTTAAATGACTAAGGGCTGCTTAGTAGTTATTGATGTCAATAATGGCCTGAAGTAGAATTATTTTATACTGATGTCTGCGCAGAAGAGTTATATGATATTTATGGCTGCACAAACATATGATATAAAACCCACAGCCAGGCAAGAAATGTCTTATGTGTATATGACTACACAAAAGTGTTGTCTCGTACTTACGAGTTCAATAATAATTGGGATTGCGCAGACAATTTTTTGGAAATTTTATCCTGTGAATGAGTGTTCTATGACTCTTGAGGCTGTACAGTCATTTTCTATTCATCCTACGAATACGTAGTAACTTTATGTTAGCTTTACGCGCCTACAGAATAATAACATTTTATTAAAGTTTATATTAATCCAGATCATTTCTTATAAACATTCAATTAGAAACTGTGAATACCAGGCTTCCGAAGCGCGCAAAGAATATATCCAATTAGACAATATGAAATTAACTAATTCCGTTGTTATAGCGGAGCATTATTTTTGCGGAGAAGCAACCAGATCGCCAAAGGTGAAAGTTCGAAAAAATGAATGACATCCGTTGCTAGAAATCTGCGCACGGCGCCTCGGTCGTATAGCTAGCGAGAATACAATTGGCGGTAATGACGGTTGCGATTACACTCGGGCACTTGCACAGTCCCACAAACACACAGTCACATATACCTAGATTTTTGATGTATACAGACTGCCTTCAGTAAATAGAAACAAGCGTACCTTTACCTGCCTACTTGTACACATTTAGGCACACATGAATACGCATTTGTTAATGCTACTTGTCAAAGAGAATGTGCGTTTGATTTTATGAACCGTGCCCAATGGAAACTTCGTCCCTGAACGCAAATCTGATCTGCATAAATAGTAAAAGGAAAACCAGAAATAAAGTTCAAACTCCAAGGAATTCCTGCGTACGAGGTGGACTTCTAATAGACTTTACATAATTTTAAGGAATGTATTTTTAAATTTTCGCGCCAAGAGTTATGTATGACCAGTGGTGTCAGAACGCGGATATCTCTGGCATGCGCAGTAGTGATTCCTGTATATTTTGGGGTTATGTTACATATGTGTCAACCTAAAATATACAGGTATCACTACTGCGCATGTCAAAGATATCCGCGTTCCGACACCATTGTGCATGACTTGCAAGGTGTGGCACGAAAGTTTGATTTTTTTTGTAAGATCGTTTTTAGGGTCTTTATAAAAATTTCGCAAAGGTACATAATTGTCCTTCAGAAGGTTTTTTCTATATAACTTAGAATATAATTTGCTTTGAGGGAGAAAATAGGTGGATTTAACAAAACCTAGAAGTAATAAGACGATGTATTGGAGAACTGTTGGTAACCTTCTCTGTCTAAGGAACTCATTTGGCATTTAACCCAGTACCGGATAATCACTTACTCATATCTGAAGTTGTCAGTCTATGGCACTATGGGATATTACTTTCATCGTGCGTAATCTGATTGTAGATATAAAAATTATACAAGGAGACAGTGTGCAAGCCACCGTGTGATCGTCGAGTTTGCGCCTCTTGCACCGCTCAATTAAGGAATTCTCGAGAAAAATAGATGAATCTTAGTCAAGATTAGGAAACGTAATATCCGCCGAGCACGCGCAGTATTCTACTTTTTCCTTCTGATGCGCAGAGATGCTCTATTATATTTAAGACTGCGCAGACATTTTGCATGTAACTTATTGCTGCGCAGAAATGATCTATAAATATCTTATTAAAAATGCTGATCTAAAATATAAAAATAAACACCTTTCAATTTTCACATCTGAAATGAATTTAAAAACTGATTTATTAAATTATTACCGAGTAATGATATGGCTTATATTGAATATTTTACATAAGAGAAATTCTTGAATAATTACTTCTTGCTATAACTTTTTTTTATAATAAATTCTCTGATCAAATCGCAACTTTCGTTTCGCGCGACCTTAAATGCAGCATAATATACGATAGAAACTGGGTAATTCGACCCAGGGATTTGCCCACTTTCAACGCACTTATATTTTCGTAAGACGCGGGATACATTACCCGTTTTTTAACTCGGATGACGTCAGGTGACTTCACTTTTGCACGGAAATCTGCAGGGCGCTATGATGCAAATGTAATTATGATTACAAATGCGTTGTATTAAAATATAGGGACTTTGAATTTATATGGTAGTAAATACTTTAAATTCTATCTTTACTTTTTAATGTTCGATTTCTCGTTTTTTATTACCGTAACTCAATATAAAGTGTTCTTTATTACTGGTTTGAAGTATCATTTATTGCAACCACAAAATAACAGTTGTTGATTCGATAAAATAGAGAACTATTGCTTATTCAATTTTGTAGATTTAATGATTTTATTTAAAATTTATATTGAGGTTATACTTAGGATTATTTATTTGATTTTTTAAACAAGTTTCTTTGGATTTAGGAAGGGTCGAGGGTTGAATTCCTAGCTAAATCTGATTTTGGTTTTCACGGACGAGTACTGCATTTCTTAAACAGAATTTTAAAACTGTAAAATAATTTATGCAACCCAGCAGTTTTAATTTCTTCGGTCACGTTAGCTTTGGTAATATTTATCGATACTGTTTATTGATGATGGTTTGATGATCGCGAGAGTCGTACTGCATGCATACACACGTATGCATAGCACGTACTGCACGTAGCCAGACTTTTTCACATAAAAAATCGTCAAGCGAATTCGACAAAATGGCTTCTCCTCGGATTGCTTTCAACGTCTTTTCATAAAAACACCTTCCTTTTTTGTAAAGAAAATTCAATATTAAACTAATGAAACATGCTGAATGTAATAACGTTCTATCATAAAATTCTTTATACTCACCTTTTAGCGCAATTCGCCAGAAACAATTGAAATCTACAACTTATTTCACTTTCGTCGAATGACGTTGCACCGAATCAGCTTTGTTGAGCCTCCTACGCGTGCCAACAACATCCTGATAATTGACCTTCGGTGAAAGTCCACTTCCCCCAAATTCGACTGATATAAAGTTCAAGTTTCGAGAGCTCTACGCTTTACATTCTTCACTTTGCAGTAAATGCGGATCGTGACATCAGTACGAAATTCGAACTCTTGTTTACTTTATCTTTTAAATTCTATTGTGCACTAAAGTTCTTGAAAGCTGTTTCCATTATCTGCCGAATTCTTTTAACTTTTTGTCGCATTCATGGAAACTGAGGAAAATAAAGGATTGTTTCATTTTTTTTCGCTCTTAAAGGATCCATGATTTCTTACTATTATTTCGTGTTTAAAAATTCTTTGGACAGGTAAGATTAAAGTAAATATAGATTTGGTACTAAATATAGCGTTTAAAAATGCGAGAAGCTGAATAAAAGAAATTAATTTTATTGTAGAAATGGGATTGGAAATAAGAATAGAAATGGGAATACAATGTTTAAAGAGCAGAATTAGATTAACTTGAGTAAAAATTATATATCGAAGTAGTTAGAGTGCGTAATACTCAGCCCATCAGTCATAATAACCTGAGAATTCGACTTTGGCCCTCTCTTTTTTAATTTGATATTTCAAATCGTCCCTCGAGCTAAAAACTTTCTTTTTTTACGCATCTGATATTTAATTTAAGAGTCTTTGTACGAAACTATAAAGTGGTTCCCGAAGGTCATCAGTAATTAGTTAACAAATTTCACAGTCGTGTCGCTCAAACACTTAATTACGATTTTATCATTACTACCAATTTCAAAAATGTATTCTTTATTAGTATTAAAAGAATTTTATTTTACTATAAAAGTAGCTTTTTCTCTTGAAATAATCGTCCGCTACTATTAAATAAGTAAAATAGAAGTTACAGAGAACTTTTTTCGCACTTGTTTTAATGGTATTTCGTTGGACGTTCAAATATTTCTTTTTTATTTAAAGAACTGAATTATCTTGAATTTATTTTCTTTATAATTTTAAAAGTGATGGAACATTAAATTAAGCGAATTACGGTAATTCACGTTCAAAGTGAAACGAGCAAGCAATAAGCAAAGTCAACTTCATGTTTCAGGCTATGTCGCGTAACTCCTTTTTGCAATTTTTTAAATTACGAGCAGTTGGGCGTTGTCGATTACTTTCGAGACAAGTCCAGGGCTCGAATTTTTTCTGGGCCTTTTTCCCAAGCAAGGTCGCATGTTATTACGTGAACACATTCGAAACCGGACAAGAATTTCAGGGTTCTGCAAAACTTGGAATGCAATTAAATTCGAACAAAGCATTTCCAGCGAAGAAATCATTCTTGTCTTTATTTAGCCTTATGTACGTTTTAATTCACAAGGAAAGGCAGAAATGTATTTGAGGGGCACAGAAGTATCCTATGATGCCCGCAGCCCACACAAAATATTTTTCCTAAAACAATAATTAATGTGACCAATGTCGACCAAATCCTACTATAGTACATAGAAAATCAGGGATTTATATTTACTAAAATATCAGTGATTTTTATGTCGCTGATTGAATTCAGTGACGAACATTTCCAAGTCTTTCACCAACAGTCATTGATTTTTCAGTGACAACTAAAAACCTCAATCGTTTATTAGCAAATACCTCAAATACTAATTGGAATAGTGAGAACTTCACTGATTGGGATTTACAGTATAAAACATTTATCTAATAATTGCGAAAACACTCTTTTCATATCAATTTTCGATCTAATAACAAGTTTTACCCTGCTTGAAGTTATATTAGTGAAATAATATCTTAGTAAATAAATTAATATTATAAAAATTCAGCATAATTAATCAAAATCGAACATAATCTTAACTACAATTTCCAATTGTATAAAAAAATGGTAGAGTCTGAGACTCAGTTCGAGAAAGGCAGTGTTACAAAATTAGTTAACTCATGAAAGACTCGCCCCTCATTAAAACTTCAAAGCGAATTAACGATTTCGAATGAACTCGTATCACGCATTACTTTTTCGATAGTGACCCACGAGTCAAATACTCAATTCCCGGTTGTGTTTCGAACTGACGTGTAACCTGTAAGAGTTGACTTCGTGTAACAGATTTACACGAAGTGTGAGTGCGAAATGGGAATTTGTGTGCCGGAGGTTGTTACGTAGGTACTTAGTGTGTCTCAACACTGTATACGGTCGCGCAAAAGTTTCCGTGGGAGTGTTACCGATCTATCCCACGGATCGATCAAAGTTTTACGTTACCCTAGATCCTATCGTGCTGAGAAAGGAGCTTTATAATCGCCTTTGTCCCTTTTCCAACAATAAGCAGGAGAATCGGAATGTCAAAGGAATTCGGAATTAAGACCGATAAACAGGTCGCCTCAAAGATTTATTATTAATTTCTTGGCTTCCAAAAAGGTATCAGAAATAATAATGTGTAGAGAGAGAAATGGCATATAGGGCCCCAGGCTCTCAGACATTGTGATGTGGTTAATAATTATTCTAAAAAAAACATAGGATTACATTTTTTTAAATTAAAAGTAAACATACTTGATCATGCGTCATTCGATTCACATTCGGGAAATAAGCAGACATCATTTTTCATTAGTTTAATTTCTGGAATCAATTTAATGCAATATTCTAGAATGGCAGTGTCGATATAGGTTTTTTTTAAAGTGAAAAATGAAAATATTTTTAAGAATTTAAACCCAAAGTATCCAGTTTCCACTACAAATATTTAATTTGCTTATGCAAGCAATTGTTTAATTAAATAGCTTAATTAGGATTTTAGGTTTATCGACTGTGGTTGTTATCTGTGAAAGTGTGTATATGCCTGAAAATTACAATTAATCAAATTGGTTTTTTTAATCCTGCCCACCAATTTGAAAGACATGACTTTTCAGAAAACGCGTTTAACGTTTCGGGTGTGAAAAAAGTACAGTTATTCGATACTTGAAGCACTTTGGTACTATTCCTGGTACATATAGAAGACACTTGCCCTTGTATTCGTTGCATTTTGGAATAATATAACTTTGATTTTTTGAAAGAGACAGAGTAATGTAAATGAGTAAAGTAACTTTGTATAAGAATATGTTTTTTTACCTAAATTATAAATTTCATTTAAATCAAATTCAGCCGTATCTATTTGAGGAAATTTCTATATTAATTGAAGTTAAAAATGTCATATTAACTTAGAAGAAAGTATAACTACGCATAACTTACTATGTGTGCTTATTTACACAGGTTTATAGCGCTATTTTTCTAAACATGGCACTAATGTGCGCTGCTGTACAAGGAAAAGCAGCCTCGCTTGTACCCTCGACCAGGAACATATATCGTGCGTGTACCTTGGTAAACATATCCGTATCCTGCACTCTCGCACACTCGTCCGCTTAATAAAAGTGTCGGCACTATAATTTAATGTCGCGATACGGATATGTGCACGCAGTCATGCAAAGGCGTATCTCTAGATCGCTGATATATCCTGGGTGCAATATCTTTAGACTCACAAGTCACAATCGGAGTAGGTGAATGTACATGCGGACAAGACTACGTGGAAAAACCTCATGGTAGTCTGGTGTCAGGTCTAGTCCAGTTCTGGCTTTATCTAGAATGTCCAGTCTGGAAGATCTGATCTTTCCCAGGTCTGGTTCTATTTTTTTTTTTTTTTATCTTACTTTAACTCGACTGTCGAGACTAGAAGGTCTGGCCTGGTCCAGGACCGGCGCTGATCAGTTATCTCAGAATAAAAAAATTCTAAGTTCAATCTGCAAATTTTTTCTTGACATAGTTCAAAAAGTTTGCAGGGTGTATAAAATGATAGAAAATTAGAAATTCACACGATCAAAAAAAGAACTTTTTGATAACCTTGACATTCTGATATAGTTCGAATTTGGCGCTGATCAGCTGAATACGCTTATAATGTAAAATTATTGTTTTCAAAGTCATGAAAAAAATATAAGATGTGCACAATATGTCTAAAAAAAATGCATTTTGTTCATCATTTCGAGTATGCGTATGTGAATCTTTAAATTTTTGTGGTGTATGTTTACGTATATATTCTATGTGAGGTCTGTGTTTATGCGTATGTGTCAGGCATAGGCACGTATGCGCAAAATATGCCAAATAAATATGTGCCAGTACTCTGATAATGCCAAATGATACAGTAATGCCGAATACATTGTAAGAGCCAGTACCGATTCTCTTATCGGTGCAGCCTTAAATCGTTTCCCGCCTTTCGCCATAATCTTAGTGCATTGTTGCTAATATTATAGCAAGAACATATCTCACGTGAACTCAATTCCCGAAATTAACATCCGCGCAATCATCCACGTATTGCTAATATCGTAATATCCACTCTTTCAATGTTCTCCTCAAGTACCCGGTTCACCACAAAGGTTCTGAAGTTTTAATTCCCAACACTTACCATGGATATAAATCGCACCTTTCAGAGAGAACTCGGAAAAATGAGTGTGAGAAATCTCGTTACTGTTAGTCGATAACTATTCCTGTTCGAAGAGTGATTATTATGTTGTTTTTTTTTTTTCAATTTCTCATAGCTGCACGAGATTCTTGCATTGGCTGGGGTTCTGGAAAACCCTTAAAGATAACTGCTCTGAACTGTTCACACTATTGAGGTCTCACAGGGAAAAAAAGATAAAATGAGCTATAGAATAATTTTGGACTGGTTAAGAATTGAACGTATTTCGCCAAAAGTTTCACTGAGCTTAGGAGAATAATTCTGACATCATATACTGTTTCACGTTTTTAGCTGTGCCAATTGAAATAATAGTAAGCATAGAGGAGTTAGAGCGTAGAATTGGTAATAAAAACACAAACAAAACATTGTTCTTGCTTATATTTTTTCTCTGAAATAGCTTAGAATATTCTAAACGACCTACAACTAATTTTACACCACTTAGCAAAAAGCAACTAACAAGCGCGGAATCGCATTTTGCTCCAGTTTAATGAGTTCACACGACGATATATCATATATAAACGCTGGCTTCGTCAGCTCTCGCTACTTTTGGGAAAAAAATGGAGCCATTATGTGGCGAAATCATAGTTATCAGTAGGGGTTTTCTAGTACTGATAAGAATACCGCAGTACAGTGCCAGAGTAGATCAACTTCCACCAGGTTAGAAAATGTAAGAAAAAACATGAAGATTTTAAATGCAAAAGGACCTTTTGCAGATATAATGAACAGTGTCTTTTTCCTGGAGTATGTAAGAATATTCACATTATATACATTCACTTTTCATTAAATCGCAGGTATTCAGACAAAAGTATACCTCCTCTGAGATATAAATAATAGCTTTGTTCCCAATTGCTTCGATCACAGAACAAACAATTGCTGAATTGCTTTCTCTCAAATTTCATATGATGTCGCAATAACAAAAATGATTTATTAAGTGATATTCTAAAGATAAGTGTTCTATACTCTATATGTCTCAATCGAAGAGTATCCAAGTAGAGTTGTAGCAGGGGAAATGCCAAGAGGCATCGAATTTCCGGTTAGATTGTATGTCGAGGCGTTGGTCAAGAATTAGATAAATAAAATTTCTAATTATCAAATAGGCACAAATGTCTCAAGATGCGATTAGAACATTATAAAAATACCATATATTAGGCCAAATGACATTCTAAATGGGACAATGCCTCAAAGATTTGTTTAGCATTCTTATGAACATTAGATGTAGGTGCACTGGAATTTACATTACTTTCTCTGAATTAAAAGTGAATGAAACTAAATTAAACTCAATTCAATGCAATTAAATTCAATTGAAGGCGCAGCAATTATACATAATGGAATTTGCTGAAATTTAACGTAATTCAAATAAATTTGACAGAAATCAATTGAATTCTATTATATTGAATCGTATTTCATTCCGTTGAATTATGTTCAATTAATGATTTTCAATTGAATTGCACTGAACCTCGTATTGAACTAAATTATATTAAATTCCATTCAAGAGAAGCATGAATATTCTTCCAATTCTGCTTTCCATAATTATTATTTTACCGAAATTATATGGAACAGATCACAATTTTTCTAATCTACATTTTTTTCGACTTACCGTTTGAAATATACAATTTTCAGATTGTACCATTGGCCCCAATTTTTATTTTTCCGAACCATTGGGCGTAATTTTTTTTACCATCGGGCATCATTGTTATTCTTCCAAATCATTATTTGAATGATTGTCAAACGGTCCCGTCTAGAAATTTCCCCGGTTGGTCCTAATACAACAAGGT
>JAWWLR010000002.1:45686260-45701192 GCA_035041075.1 Acraspis erinacei
GTTTTTTACCACTGTACTCTATATAGAGATCAGTGATTTTCATCCTATTTGTCGACTTGTTTGAATATGTATCAATTAATTAATTATAATTAAAACAAAAAATAAGGAACATTCACGTACATATATTTGAAAGAAATTTGCTACTCGTATAGTTTCCAACTTCAAATTAGCTTTAAACTGCTCAAATATTTGAATTAAATAATAATATCTTGTTGATATAGTTCAATATGCAAAATGTGATTTATGCTCAACATAAGGTACAGATAATTTTTTAAATATTATGGATTCATTATTTTTATTTATTATGCCCGAAGTCTTATTTTTTCCGCTCTTATAGTGATTTTAAAGCTACATTAAATTTGAACATTAAGCTCTGCACGATTTTTTTGGTGACAGCAACGCGCGACACTTATTGGTGTGCACGCAGCGGTAGTACATATTTCTTAAATGACAGACTCGTGCGTAACGGCGCGATTCGTTAATGTTTTCTCACAACAACGAGCGTCGCGTACGCATCAACCATTAGTGCGTAGACATTAACCAGTGGTGCGTACGAACGACTCAGTCGTGTTTTACTCGTTGTTGCGTAAGACTCCACTGACCATTGCGTGAAACATTAATGAGTGGTGCGTACGCAGCGTTTAGTGATGCTGGAACGTTTTTTTTTCACGAAAAGCACGAATGAGTGGTGTCGAGCGCATCAATCATTGGTGTTTGGGTTTCTCCGTGTAAGCAGTGAAGATTTTCACCATCTTTTGCCAAACGCTCCAGATAAAAAATGTTGATATTTATTTTGCAATGCCTAATTGTCAAACAACAGAGTTTTTATTTTCCCATCTAGAAGATAGCTTCGTTAAATTAGGAATTGAAGAAATTGTATAAAATTATAAATATGTCCCAAATTCAGCCTGCCGAATAATCATATCTAAATTGCAACAACTTCGAACATACACTGCCCTTACGCAAAACAAATCGCGGCAAATTCTGTCTGTAGAGCGAAAAAGCACGAATTTATTGCTAATTAATCTTGTAGTCAAGATGAGCATTTACAAGAAGAGAATTCTGCTTACGTAAGTTACCACGATCTTGAATTTAAATTCCAAGAATCACAGGTAGAAACAGTCTAGGCTAAGAAAGGTTATGTTCATTTAATCTCACTTCGGTTGAACATCATTTAAAATGGCGGAATTGAATCTTAAGTTTTTACTTGAGCAACTTCCGAATATTTTTCTTTAATTCGATTTTTAATAAAGGAGGTTTTAATTTCGAGTTTTGTAAAATTGATATTTTTTCCGTGGCACAGATGCTCTCTGAAAATAAAATTTATTTGATTTAAACTGTTGAGTATTTTTACGTAGGACTAACGTTCTTAGCCATCCGGTTCACGTAACAACGCCCAACTCAATTGTGGACTCTTACATTTCCTTGACCACTACGACTCAACCAACCCCAACCACCGTTCGACAGTATTCTGCCAGTGCTCCCAGGTATGTCTATTAATGAAATAATACTGAAAATTAATTACAGAATGCATTAATGTAATAGAGGATTAGTAGCAGCATTTGTCACATACAAAATGGCAATCTACAATTAACTGTTGACGAAGACGGAAAAATTAAAAGCAGTCTGCCATTTTATTGATTTCTTACATTAGAATGTGAATTAATTGCATTAAAATTAACGTTTGATTAGAGAGTAATGTTATCCTTACGACGCAGAGATTTCCTCTAGCAGAATTACAGTTTTTAATAAGTGAACTAAGTATCATCAATAATCAAAGTAGCAGCTTTTATCGGCTTTTACACTACGGTTAATATTTTTGTAAGTCAAGTCTAAGATCATTATTATCATCACGCTTTAACCGCTAAAAAAGTGTTGTCAATCATACGCAGATTTTTAACACCACTGATTGTATTCGAATGCTCCGTAAAAAACATTTTCTCGCCATCTCATATTTTATTCTCTGCACTTCACAAGTCAGTAACGTAGAAAATTTGAAAAGATGAAGTACATTTTACATTCTCAGTTGGAAATAATTAAAAATAAATTTCTGAGAATGGGGCCCGTCGAAAATCTTTTCTACGTTGCCACGTCCTACACTTTTTAAATTCTCTGTCACATAATACTAAAGTCACTTCACTTCTTCAATAATCACAGCCAAAAATCGAAAAATATCGATTAATACTATCGATGATACTTTTATTTAACGAATAATCGATATGTTGATATTTTAAAGAATCGAAACATAGATTTATCGAACTATCTAATAATCTACAACTCGTTATATCAACAGAGAGAACAATCGACACATTTTGTAATAGATTATTAATAAGTCGCGTAATTTGCGTCATTAATAACTATTGATTTGTTTTACAGCCGGGGTCGACCACAAGTTAACCGCGGTACAGCGCCACCGTAAGTATCAATTTTGTTAACGATAATTTTTAAAGTAGAATAGAAAACAGCAGCAAATTAAATTCCAATACAAAATAATTTTCAATTATCTTGAGCTATGCTCATTTACTTTGTACTAATATTAATGAGTTTCTTTTACCCTTTTAAGTAATTTAGAATAATTGCAAACGATTTTAAATACCCCCTTTAACTATTTGGAATAATATTTACATAATCTTAATCTTATTTCTTCTAATTTGGAACTCTGACAGTGATTAAAAATAACGCAGTGTCTCGTCATCCCGAAATTCGGGACGAGTAGACACAGCCTAAAAATAAATATGTAATTTTGAAAGGGATCTTTAATTTAAAAGTACGCTCCTGACAAAGTATCGGTGGTTCGGTTTTGCAGGACAGATGTTGTTCACCGCTTAAGTGAAATTCTCTGTAAGAATAAATCTCAGAAAGCGACGAATAGGGCGATATAAAATTGACAGAAAAATGCGGCTATACTCGTCAAGGGAAAATGCGGTCACGATAATATTTTGTGATTTTATGGTTTACGAAAGTTACGTGGCCAATCGAGTTCGTAATTTATTCACTAAAAAATAGTTTAGCATGACTTATAAAATAATATACTAAAATTGTGCCTACATAATGGTGGAAGTCTCATTTTTTATAAACAGGGTTAAGTATTATATTCTCATTGTAAAGAGTATGTCCATTTGATTACATTTTTTTATATATATTCTTCTTACTGAACGATCTTATTATCAAAATTAGATTGTGGAGTTTAGATCAGAGGTGCGAAAGAAGATGGCGGATCGTGAACAGCTGATCAAGCACACCCGCTTTGTAATTTTGATCGCAACGAAAATTATAAGATCAAGATTGATCTTTGTTTTTTTATTGCATCGTAATTCCCTTAACTGTCAGGAATAATAAACTTTTAATATTTATAAACACTATTTATCTTTAACTTAAAAAAGCTATATTTTTACGTAGATTGATCAGTTCAATATTTTAATATTTTATTTGTTGTAGATAATTTTGATAATGGATTATTCGTATTTTTAAGACGCTCTCGACCAACATTGAAGCCATCTACAGAAATCGTATCAAAAGCCCAGGAATTCATCGATATCTACAGATACCCACCAGTAAGGCCAGCACCCATTTACCCAACTCCTCAGGTCGACAAGCCTGCCGCCCGATGCAGGAAGGACGTTTGCTTGATTCCGGATTGTGCCTGTGGTGGAGCCGATATTCCAGGTAAATTATTCTTGGGAAAAATAATCCAGACTAAATAATTATAAGCCAATCTCGATTATCCGTTTGGGACCCCAAAATCTTATAATATTTATATATTAAATAATAGAAAGTAGCATTACTATTATCGGAAAATTCACTTAACTCGGAAATATAATTTAGTTGCGACGACGTTTTAAATTATCATGATTTACTTTAAAAAAATTATAAGGCAGGATCTAATTGCAAATAAATTAAGTTTTAATTAAAACCATTACAAGCCTCTTGAGGCAAAACTGGATTTACTGATTGAACTGTTGTAGGATGAGAAAATAATGATTCAATCAGCTTAATTAATTTCGACTTAATTTTTCATCAAACTTGTTGACACTCGACAAATTTGTAAATAAGTCTATTAGTTAAGATGAAAGTTTGTTTAATCGCAATTCTCTACGGACTACGAAGAAATTGATTAAGCATAATGTATACTGTATATTTATTTCATTAATCTATTTGCTTTTAACTTTAACAAAATTTGAATTTTAAGATTAGTTTCCATAAAATTAAGTTCAGATGGCAACCTTTAAAAGCAGGACAGCGTCTTACAGACAGCTAAACTTTGCAATCCACCTCGCAACTTTTTTTGCCAACAAGATCGCGAAAAAGAGAGATAAGACTTTGAATTTTCAATTTTAATATTAGTTTGGAAAGTCTTGTATACACTTTTTTATTAAATTTCAAAACATGATTTAGCCAATATCGGATTCCGGGTCAAGGACCCGATTAGCTCGACATTAGGAAGCAATTTTCGAATCGACAGACGACTCGCGGCGTACTCGTTGAGCATGGCTGATTAACGGAGACGTGTGACGCAAGCGTTCGCGTTCCGAATGTTGATTTTGACGATCGATTTAGCAGCCGCCGCGACTTTCTCCGATTCTAACGTTACATACTCATTACTCGGTACGTTCGAAAGTGAAACAGATACGTGTGCACCTTCAAACCTCCGCCTCTTTGCGTACCTTTTCGCAAAGCTTCAGCGGCCTTCGTCCGGGCCCGTAATTGCTCGCAATGAACGTGCGTATATTGTCACACTAAACAATAGCCATGACCAAGGAAGAAATCTTCAACAAGGAAGTTACGCTCCTAACAAAATTCTGTTTCTACCTTCCTGAGCAAAAAAGAATCTTTCACTGTTCTATTTACTCTCACTTAACTGAAAACAAAAAAAGCCTAGTTAGAAGCACATACTTTAAATACAAAAATGTAAAGAGATTTGATCTTGATCATAGATGGCATTCCGGCGAAAGAGACGCCGCAAATTGTACTTATAACTTTCGACGACGCTGTAAACGATCTTAACAAGCAACTGTACATCGATCTATTTGAAAAAGGCCGAAAAAATCCTAACGGTTGTCCGATTTCGGCCACATTCTACGTTTCACACGAGTGGACCGATTATAGCCAAGTGCAAAATCTTTACGCCGATGGCCACGAGTTGGCGTCCCATACAGTCTCGTAAGTTCCGGTTATTGTGGAAGCTTTTATGCTTAAGCAGAATTTTCGTTCTTAAGCTTCTGTCATTATCTACGGCTAAGATGAATAAAGAAATGAGAAAACAACTTAAAAAAAGGGACAATAACGTTTAAAAAAAGGTTCGAATTACTTTTAACACTTGCAAAAAAACTTCAAACCAGTTCAAAAACTTTATTAACCACTTGAAACCAACCCGAAATCACTACTGTTTAAAGTCAATCGAGAAAAAAATGAACCAGAGACCAATAATGTACTTGATATGAGACAAATCAGTACTATATTTCAAACTTTTCTAAAATAGTACATTTATGTCTGTTTTAAACTGATTTGTAATTGTTTAAGAATATTACTTAATACGAACAATGGTTTCAATTGTTTGGGAGTTTGATTTCTTAGCCGTTGATAGTATCGTGAGTCATCAAGTTGGTGCCATGGGTGCTACCGGGAGTCACGCGTATCATCAATAAGTTCCAAATAAGAGCTATTGCTTTCGTTTGTCCCGGATTTCTCTATCTTCGCATTCGGTTTCTTCTTTGGGAAAATATTAATTGAACCCCGTCCTTTGGGAAAGTAAAGAATCATTTTCCAAGTCAATAAATAATACCAATTCTCTTTCCTGAAGGTCGGCATCTTCCATAGAAAGTATAACCTTCATTGAGGAAAAGGATATCACAGAATTTAAAAATTGAAGTAATTGATATGAGAAAAATAAAAAAACAAAGAAATAAAAGTAACTGCTAGTGCCATTATTTCACAATTATAAATATTTTTCCTTTTCCTTAATGGAGTATTTTTCTGAGGACTAATTCTGCATACTAACAAGGTCTCTTTTATTCTTTTCCCCCAACCCTCTTTCTCATACCATACGTCACAACGAAACATTGTACACGATCAATCATAAAATTACATTATCATGCTTCATACTCCACTCATCTACGTTATAAATTATTTGATAAATTCTCATACATAACGTTGAAAAAATATTAATCAAAACAAAAACAAAACTGCATCACGCTACGTACAATAAATCCCGCCCGCATCCTACGTCCCTTGAAACTGAAACAGGAGAATACTTGCCGGAGGAGATACCGCAAATCGTGCTCCTGACCTTCGACGATTCCGTGAATGACCTTAACAAGGGTCTTTATGCGGATCTGTTTGAGAAGGGAAGAAAGAACCCTAATGGCTGTCCCATCTCTGCGACCTTCTACGTGTCCCACGAATGGACTGACTACAGCCAGGTCCAAAACCTGTACGCCTCCGGTCACGAGATTGCCTCCCATACGGTCTCGTAAGTACCACGAGGACCCTTTTAATATTCTTTTTGTTTTCTTTTTTCTCTTTGCTCTTACTTCCCTTTTTGACTATTTAGATTAAATATCCTGAGTTTTGTCTTTTTCGTGTTTTTGTCGAAATTTGATTTACTTTTTTGGTATTTCTCGCATGTATTTAATATTTTTTAACTTCCTATTTTACAACATTTAGTACTTTAAGGGCTTCTACTTTTTTCGTAAAACAAACTTTTTGAAAAGAGGTGACAAACTAGTTCAAAACTTGCCTAAACTAATTTAGGGCTGATTTTGATTTACGCGTTTTATGAGCGTCTTTTTAGTTCTGAAAGTGGCCATTTGCACAACAGGAGGAGTAACAATGAATTCTTATGTGCGCAGTACAGTAATAGGTCCATAATACTCATAGAAGTATTATGGGCTCATAATCGAATTCCCCACATGCCCATTCGCTCTTGTCCGTTTACGAATATCACCTTTTCAACCTTATATCAAATGTCAGATGTGATAAACTTTTAAGTCATACCTTTATTAGGGTAGGTCGGTGTCAAAATTGCAAAAATTTACTTTTCATAAAACTTTGTCCAAGTTAAATTAAGTATTGCCTTGGTTTTTGCTTTAAAATATATGTAAGACATTAAAGTACCAAATTATAATCATAATAAATTTATATGCATTCCATCTATTATGTTATTCAAATTTTTCTAAACGATGTCGAATGGTACTTGCCCCAAACGTGGAGCGAAAAGTTCATAGTGGTGGGGTAAAAAGTAACAACATAAATAAAACTAAATATTTTATTTTAAATTGCACAGAAGGAACTAACAGTACGTAGAAGAAAAATAATATAAATTTCTAGACAACTGATCTACTTAGAGACTTATTCGTCGTAACTTTCGCGATTAATACAGACGAAAATTTTCGGTTGCAAGTTTACAACACACATTTTATGAGTCAGTTTTTACCTACGTGACACTGGATCAATTGCTCCTTGCTCGCCTAGGATGCTTTCAGAATAAGTTTCACAACAACCAGACGATAATCAATTTTTTTCAAGAGCTAGTGACTGTGAAATAGCCTAATAATATACAAACCCTGGATAGAAAGTGCTAGTTGGCACTTTTTACTCCTACACATTCACATTATTCGCAATCAAAATTTCTGAAACCACACAAAATATTTGGAGTGATAAGCTATGTACACTACAAGTAAACGTAATTATGCATCAAATTACACCTACTTCATATCAATGGCACGTAAGAATAAGCGTTGGTACCAAAAAGAAACGGTGATGATAAAACTACTTTCTGCACAAAAAAACAACTTAAACTAAGCCACGATCTCAAAACCAGCTTTTAGTGGCCGCCAACGACTATCAAAAGTTTATGGTGATTCGACCGATCGACAGAAAATGTCCGGTCGAGTATCAAATTATTTGTTTTTGTGTTAACGCATGTGGCACTTTTGTCCTCGGTTAACCCTAAATAAAGTATCGTGTAAAGCAAGAAGGCAAATGTCTTCTTCTCCTCCTGTGTTTGCAATACTCGGCTTCCACTCAGACTTCACTAAGGTCAAAACCAACAATTTGATGTTAATAATTCTCATATCATGAGGGATTTTGAATGCTTTTTGTTTACAAAGTCACGAAATAAAATGTTAAAAGTCCAAAAACTCTTATATTCTCTGATTTAATTTGGTGTGCACCGATATATAAAAAAATATAGTGACAAAATTCGCAATTTTAAGATTAAGATTCTTCATATAAAACAAAATTGCTTGAATAATCTCGCTATTAATTTGTATTAATGCAGATATACTTAAGGGCCATAAATAATTAAATGTACATGTTAATTTCTATACATAATTTATTAAAACTAATTCTTTATTATATCAGTCTATGGTAGAAAAAATAATTTTTTTTATTTAAAACAATTTTATTTTATTATTAGAATGTACTAGTAATGAAAAAGGTTCATAATTTGAAAATCTATAGACAACTTGTAAAGTTATAAAGAATGTTTCAATCTGTACAGTTTCATGAGCAAACCTACTGACGTATTAGAAAAGTTAATACTGGGATGAGTAAATTTAATTAAAAGACGAAACAAATGCCAATACTAACAGCACCATTCGATTCTTAGTGAAAAACATCATTGAGTCCATGTGTTAGACCATTTTTTCTCAACCCTAGTTATTATGTAGTATACTTAAATGCGTAACCGGGTGTCTTGCGATGTGATTTTTTTATTTATACTATACATAACAAATATGGCTGAGCAAAAAGTTGTCTAATATATGAGCTCTAAGTAATTTCTCCCGCAGAATCGAATTATGCTGTTAGTTTTTCGTAACTGACATTTTTAAATAAATTTTTTGAACAAACGAGAATGTAAATTCAGCTGCATGAAAAATCATCTTTCAATTAAATTTTTTCATCCAAATATTAACTTTTCTACTATGTCCATTTGGCTGCTCATGAAACTTGATAGGTTAAAAAATTATTTAGAACTTTTTTTAAATTATGACAATTTTTGCTACTGATACGTTTCGAATAATAAAATACAGTAGTTTAAGATAACAAAATTTTTTCATTCAAAAAACTGATATACTGAAGAATTTTGTTGAAGAAATTGTTTACAACAATTAGCTGAGGGAGTCATGTCATGATTCTCTTATGTTCCAACACTGCAGCCTTGCTGGCGCGGGTTTGATTCCCACTGCAGGAAGCGAAGCTGAAAGTTTTTGCAAAAAGCGTCGCTTCTATCCATTGATATACTACACAACAGATACCCTCCAATTTTATAATTAAACCTATATAATATAGTCGCGAATCACCCTGGCAGTTGATGCGACTATAAACATTCAATTAAAAAAAATAAATAAATAATTAGCTTGTGCATTTAATGAATTACTTACGTTCTCAATCTTGAGTTTGTATAAACTATATCCTTTCCTGTGGAGGGTTATGAACAATAGATTTCTGGTTTTGGCCACTGAGCGTTTCGCGCTCCTCTGTTTCTCATTATTGCAAACTCACGCTCGGGTAATAAGACTGAGTTTGCGTCCTAGGGGCACAATCTACTATGCCAGTAGGTATGGCGATAATTAAAACCAGTGCAATAGGTCCAAGCTTAATTTGAACTAGTTTAGTCAATTTAAATTCTATTAAAAACAATTTCAAGCAGTTTTAAACTAATCCAACACGTTTTGGAAACCGTGCATAACAACTTCAAGCTAATTTACAAGACTTAATAGCAAGCCATTTCTAAAGAAAAAATTCATGTAAAGATCCTGAAATAGAACGTATTCTTGGAAATAAACATGGTTATATTCAAGAAAGATTAGTTCGAAGCTGGGTTGTAATAGTAAAAGAGAGAATAGGCACGGTTTGCAAACTGTTAAAATAGTTTAAGTAGTTCAAAGACTTCTATATTGAGTTTATAAACGCTCCACTTCAAAAATGTTTAAAACTTAGTCAAGTCAGTTTATAACTATGTAGTTCAACGATGTTTCAAACCTGTTCAATAGAAATTCAAGTATATTTGCTGTTCTGTAATGTTGTTTAGAAAATACTTAATCAAAAATAGGCACACTATTTCTGTTTTGTTTCAAAACAGTTCAAAAGTTTATTCGAATTCAAAAACCGTTGAAAAGAATCGCAATTATTTAAAATTAATTTAAAAGAGATTTTATATTATTCGAAACATGTATGAAACTAGTTGGTACTTCCAAAATCCTTCTTATGGCTTACAAAATCATTTAAAGCAACTAAATTAAGTAGAAGCCTTACTATTGGCTGTGGGAAAATACCATTAGTAAACAATACTTTTAATCCTACATTCTTTGTTATATTGCACTGATTTTTCTTTATATTATTTTTTCCCCTAACCTGTAGGTATAATTTCATTTATTTTTATTTTCTTTAACGCCGACTTAATTATGTATGTACGATAAGAAAGAAATTATGCAGTTGAATAAAATGCCGCTAATGAAGTGATCAGCACAAATACAAAATTAATAACATGCTCTTAAATCGCATAATTATTGTTTAACAACACAATGCTTAACAAATTTAAATATATGTAACATTTTACCTCGCTTTGAGATGAAACCAAAATTAGACCTAGTTTTAACAAATGTACCATGCATGTACATTATCATACAAACTATCCAGACTGACAACAAATAATTACATTAAATACTTTTCTGATTAATCTATTTAATAAAATTAAAATATGACTAAATCAATCAAATGTAGTTAATTAAAAATAAATGAATTTATTTTGTTTTCTGAATCGACATTAAGTAATTTTCAATTGCTACTAAATTTGAGATACTTTAGTTTATTTTTATCCAATTTAATTTCAAATATAAAATAAGAGATTTTTTATGTTTACATGCAAGATTTTGCCTGTCAACAATTACTCGTATCATCAACTCACTAACATTCATCAGCGATCATACGCAATTATAGGGAGAGAGTATCTTAACATATCACTGAAGTTCATCAGACTCTTTCCGCTTTTTCTATTTAACCGCAAATAGAAACTAATAACCGCTTGCACTCTTATTTGGCTTACAAGATCAATTAGCATGCAATCTAAAATTAATTATCTCACAATTCATTCCGAATACTTAGGCACAGTTTTGGAGAACAATTTTCACATAGAAAATGGGCCAGAGAAGTTGCTGGTCAGCGAGAAATTTTGGCAGCATATGGAGGAGTCAAACTGGAAGATGTAAGAGGAATGAGAGCACCTTTCCTTTCGGTAAATATATTTTTCATTCCTTTACTTTCGATTTTTATTCAATTCTTCTATAAATATTCTAATGCAATTTTAGAGTTAGTTAAGAACACATTAAAAATAGTGCAGACCTAGTTCAAAGCTCGTTGTGAGGGGCTTGGAACTCTTCCGGAGTTATTCAGAACAAGTTAAAAACTTATTCGAACTATTCTGAAATAAGTTCAGAACACGTCCATTCTTCAAAAAATTCGAAATGCGATTGGAAATACTTTCACATAATTATTTATATTAAAAGAGATTTTCAACTATAATGAATCATTTTTAAATACTTTTCAAATATCATAATATACCTTTTTAAATAATCACATACTTAGGAATGTTATTGAATTTTATTATTGTTTAATCATTAAATGTCTGATTAAATATGCCAGTTAAGGAAACTGCTAAAAATAGATTAATTGAACATTGATTTCATTCATCTCTCCAGGATTTTGAAACATAAAAAACTCACATTCGTTAGGAAACACTTGAAAAGTCATAAGTAAGCTCTTCAAGGCAAGAAGGATATATAATTACGCCTAATTAGCTGTGATTATCTAAGCATAGAAAAGATCAACCCGCGGTAGAAAAAAGAAGAGTGAGGATGAACTTTTAGCGAGGCGGTGTAATTGTTTCGAAATAGAAAATTCTCGGTGGAAGTCAATTAGATTGGTCGTAAGAGGCAAAAACACCTCAACATCGCAACGCGATTAAGTTAGCTTCCCATCTGCGCGTCTTCCCAAGCGGTACGAGGAACTTTTCAAGCGAGAAGAGAATCTTCAAAGGGCACCCATAAAAACGATCATAAATGATTACGCAACTCAAGTTCTTCCAGTGAGAAGCAGAATATAAGCAATTGAGAATGTACATGTGGTTTCTCTCAAGGGACTTAAATCGATGAAATTTCGTCAAATTTAAGTTGCTGAAAAAGACATTCAACATTAAAGAGTTTTAGCGCTCGACAATTGTTATATAATCAAAATTTGATTTTTATGTTTAAACTAATTCAACACTGGTTTAGTGCAATTCGAAACTGCTAAAGTTGTACTGGTTTGAATCAGTATGGAACTATCTGGAGACAGTTTACCAGTTTACAACTTTGATTGAAATAAGTTTGGATATAGTTTGTAACTATTTTGATATGGTTCGAAACTAGTTTATAATTATTAAGAACTGGGCCGAATCATTCCGGAATTACATCGAAATTATTTCGAATCAGTTCAGGATAGGTTCAACGTTACCTATAACTGGTTCGACCTAGTTTGTAACTGTTAGAAAACATTTTTATACTAGTTGAAAATTGTTTTTCTAAGAATATTATTTTTCTCGATTAGGTTGGTGGCAACAACATGTTCAAAATGCTTTGGGACACCAATTTCACTTATGACTCATCGATGCCAATCTACGAGAATCGACCACCCAGTTGGCCCTACACTTTGGATTACAAACTTTTCCACGACTGTATGATCCCACCCTGTCCAACGAGGTCGTATCCAGGATTATGGGAAGTTCCTATGGTAATGTGGCAGGATCTTAACGGTGGTAGGTGTTCGATGGGAGACGCATGCAGTAATCCTCCTACCTCTGACGGCGTCTACAAGATGCTCATAAAGAACTTCGAGAGGCACTACACGACCAACAGGTTGGCGAATTTATTTTACTATTTTACTTCAGTCACACCCTCGTGGGAATTTCCGACCGGAACTCATATTCGAATCTAATCCTAGAAGCACCTAGGAGATCCTCGTACAATCTTCACGAGAAAACTTTTTATTGGTGGCTTCCATTTACAACTTGAGTTTTCTTCACAATTTTTATTTTATTTTTTAAAGCTGAATATATCTGAATATTTATAATTTTATTGAGAAAAAATTCCACTTGAGGGTATTTTCTGTTTATCTGACAATAATATTCAGTCAATTAAACTTCATCGCAACTGAACTTAAAAATGTTAACATTGTATAATGCTGCCAATAAAAAGTGTTAAGCTTTTAAAAGGGCCTGTCTAGCTAGTATTTTTTTAACATTTGATTCTTATTATTAATAAATTAATTTGATTTATTTTTATATCTATAGTTTTTGTGAAATTATACTCATACAAAAACGCAATTTTAAGTACTTCCATAAAAAACAGTTTCAAGATAATTCGATAATCCTGCGATAAAGAAATTGTACAACTGGATTTTTGTGAAAAAAAGTTTTTGATATGGTTGGATTCGTAGTAAAAAGACGAATTTAACTGTGCTAATCATGAATAAAAACTGTAACTAAATCTCAAGATAATTAGGTCTCAATTAGAATATCTATAGCGATTTTCGAGAATTCCTGATGGAGAAAAAATATATCTGCAGAAATTCTAGCATATCTACACGATTTCCAGGATTTGGGATAGTATTGAGCACTCAGATCCTGATAAAAAACACATCTGTGCAGATCTGTTTTCCTCTGAGAATATCTGAGAATCTGCGGCCTTTCTGCAGTCCGATTTCCTGAAATCGAATAGCAGAAGTACAGCTAATTCCTGTATTCGGCAGCAGATTTGTTTATTTGTTTTCGTGAATAGAGCATGTAAAAGGTACTGATGCAAACGCGTTTTACTGAATATCTCGGTTCGTTTCAAACGCAGTTGTACAATTTCATCACCAGGGCGGCATAATATTTATAAGGACTGCCCCGTACAGACTATTCAAAAGAATAAATAAATAAAAATGCAAGACTAACAAAAAATACCTTCGAGGTATTGGGCTATAACCATCTTAAGCATGAGACATTAATTATAAATATACAGTGTGTCCCACCACCTCTATGCCAACCACACGGAACTTTCTTGCTCCGTAGTTTCTAAATAAGGCACGCAGAACATTTTTGCATTTGACTTTTTGTCTATTTTTTAAATTTTACATTTGTGGTTGCCGGCTGGCACAGAAGTGATGGGACAACCTGTATAATAATAATAAAAATAAGTCACCCAATTTTTAATTCTGTATATCTTACTTAAAATATGAGAAACGTACTAATTACTATTTGAATCTAATAGAAAATTAGTTGTGTAAGCCGACAGTAAACCAACTTAATTGTATTTTTTTTAAAGAAATTGTAATACTATCTTAAATATCCAGTAATCATAAATGGTCGGAATTGCTGTATACCCACCTGATTAGTCATAGAATGTGGAAATGAGTATTTCTCAAAGAAGTCAAGCAGATTTTAAAGTGTCGTGCATGGGCCCCGCGTGGTCTTCGCCCCCTTCTCAACCCTACCGATAGAAATCTCAGAATATATACTGAAGATTCTCAGGCTCTGAAAAGCTCTGAGAAATTCTCGACAGGCACTCCGGTAGATATTTTTAAAGGTCCAAGTAGCTCGTTTAAATGGTCTGAAGGCTTTAAAATGTCCGTTCTGGAATTAAAATATGAATACGATCATAAATAACAACCAGAGAGGCTGTAATTGAAATAAGAATTCGATCATAAATAACAAGTAGAGAGGCTAATTAATAGAGTAGCCGACATTCAAGGTTCCTTTGTTAAGAATTCAGATTAAAATTTAGAAGTAGATTGTTTAATTTCAAAGTTAAAAGTCTAAAACATAATAATTCCGAATCTAAGGGTTTCGGTTATTTCAGATATCTAACTTTTTTTTAAATGTTTAGAATTGGAATGAATATAAAGTACCTCGTAA